>CAJINV010000009.1:855414-1174691 GCA_905178155.1 Amoebophrya sp. A120 | reverse complement strand
CCCGCGATAGATGGCGAGACTTACTTTCAACCTATGCGCACTAAAACTAGCGGCGTCGACTGACATCCCACCCGGCCGCGGCCATGTTCTGGAAGCCAGCGACACACGTGGACCCTAGTCTATGTGTTGGGATTCTAATTAAAAGAAATGGTGGTGGGATTCTAATTAATGGGATTCTAATTAAAAGAAGAAGTGGGATTCGAACTAAAAGAAGAAGTGGGATTCTAATTAAAAGAAATGGTGGTGGCAGCGCGGGCCGCGCTTTCGCCGCGCGGCTGGTTTGGCTTTCGCGCTGGTTAGATTTTCGCGCACGCATTTGGTTACCAATATCGCCCTCCGGGCGCGATCTTCATACAATAGATACCGCTTCACTCTGCTGAAAAGCTGGGAAGCAATTACTTCAGATTGGTTGTACGTACTTATTTGAAGATGTCACGAATAACGCATTCATTCTTTCATCCGAAGGCTAGCCACGGATTCTTGCCTTCAATTGCTATCGCCCGGACTCTTACCGCATTGATTTGTAGGCTGTGTGGTCAAGCCAACCACGCATGATTTTCAGCTTCCTCAGACAGCCACTGCAGTGGCATTGGATAAGTAGCATGACACTGGTCATGTTCGTCGTATTTCGCGAAGGAGGAAATGAGACGCTTTTCAGCACAATAGTTTCCTGTATATCAAAACGCCACTGCGGAGCAAGACGCAATCGCAATCCAGAATACGCGGCGCGCTGCACCAGAATCTGCGTCTATCGGAACAAGAAATGCGGTCTTGTCCCTCGAGTGCTGTAGCCTTTCATCAACTCACACATAAGTATGCATTCCTTCTCGTTCTTCTCGTCCTCGCAGACCGTATCTCCGCATCTGTGAAGGGGCCATTTTCATCTCATCACCTGTAAAATCCGAGGTGACTAGTTGACATTTCAAAAGCCAAGCCTAAGTCGCCCCCCCGGGCCAGGTATTTCTAACCTATTCCACCTATTGGCTAGCGCAGGTATTATTTATGCAACCAAGAGGCACGCACAGGCACATGCATCTCGATCGGTACCCGTACCGCAATAGCAATGAAGTTGTAGACCGAGGGATGAACAATGTCGGTGGACTAAAATAGAAACTAAAAAAGGGCTAGGCAGTATTTTTTTTTCCGATAGCACTGCAGAGAAATGAAGCTCGTTTCGGAACTGCAGAAGCAGCAGAGTGCGGTAGCTGCAGTCCGTGCGACCAAGCCAAGGCCGGGATCGAGAGGGACGAGGCAGTCAGTATCAAAAAGACTTTCCTGCTTCTAGATCACTTACTTTGGCCTCAACAGCTGGATACGTGTACATCCATACAAGACCACAAGGCGCTTTCAATCTCATCGAGGAAGCAAAGATGTTTTTAAGTGACGCACATATACCGTTTTTGCCGGGATCGTTGTAGTTTTCGTTCCTTCGCTTTTTCATGTTTGTCTCGCGTTCTGTTCGACAGGAGCGTAATGCCATGCCAACGATAAGCATGATCTAGATGCGAGGCTCTCCGCTGCGATACCAAACGACTGCATGACTGGAGACAAAGTTGCTCCCTGTATGGAGGTGGGTCAGCTGCGGGAGCTCCGGTGTCGGCAGGGTCCGTTCAAGTACGGTGGGAGAAATTGGCTCCAAGGCGGGTGGGACGCAGTCGACACGGTGGGGGCGACTTATGGCTACTGCAATGGCGACAATTTGGCTTATCCTCGTGGAAAGGCTCCCCAGGTGACGTGATTTTGTCTTGTACTCACAGGGCTAATGTTGATGCAGCAGGGAAGGAAATCCGTATAGTCAGAAGAAGCATGAAGATGTTGAAGCCGAGTAGATGCAAAATGAACTCCGTATTAGCCGGCCGTGATGACGCAAGTGCCTTTTGGAAGTGAAACTGCGTTTGTTCGATGGGCCTCCCAGTTCTAGATTGGGACATAGGCATCCATAGATATAACGCACACGTAGAGTGTTTTGCGTGCTCTCTGTAGCATGCCCCGCACGATTTCGATTTGTAGTATGCTTTTTGCAACAAACGCACCTGTGGGAGGCACTTCTCCTTGAAGAGCAGACGACTCTTTTTGGGTGGACAGGTTTGGTCGACGAGCAGTCTTACACGAAGGAGGAGATCGCACCCTGGGCGAAGGTTGATGATGAGTGGGTGCGACAGTGGCCTACAAGTATATTCTGGATTCTGTTACGCCAAAGCTAGCAGCAGTGCTTCTTGACAGTGCTTAACTAAACAGTACTGATATGAATAAATCACTATCTTTCAGCTTCGACTATAGTTTTTTTTCTTCTGGGCGATTTACATTTTTCCCTACGACGTTACCACTAGGGTATCAGGGCAGGCTATTCCTGCCGCGCGTCGGAGGAGGGAGTAGCGCCGAGCCACGCTCGAACTAATCATCATTTTTCCCTAGGCTGTTCGGCTTCTCTTTGGCAAAGCCGGAGCATACTGCTGCCGAAATCGTGTGCAGCAGGACTGCCTTTCGAAAGTTTCTTTGGGCTGTCAAATGCTTGAAGATGAGACAGAATCGATGCTCAGAAGTATCTATCAGAGAATTTTTGATTTAGGGGAAGCTTTTGAAGCACACGCTCCGACTACCCTACTATTCATCTACTAACAACTACAGATGACGAGGGGTTTCCAACTACGCACCTTCAAATCTCGTACAAAACGGAGGAAACCGTCAAATTTTTGCCGCTTTTTTGTTGCACCGGTTCGAACAAGGACACCGACACTTTTCGTGAGCATTGCAAGGACAGGACGCCGTTCCTGACTCGGTGGGAACAGGACGCAGTAAAGGCGCGCTTTCAGAACCAGGACAAGAACTACGTCTATGTGAACCAATTGCTGATTGCGCAGTCAGTGACGATGCGGTCGTTGATGGAGCAAACTGCGAGCGAATGGAGCTTTGAGTGGCAATGGACGCGGGGGTCGAGGTGCACAAATTTCGCGAACACGGACACCTTCAAAAAACAATGGGAAAGGGGAACGTGCAGCGACCCAAGTGGGCACTGTTGGCGGCCCACTTGGAAATCCATGTTTAACTCCTGCCTGAACAACCCGCGTTGCTACGGCACTGTGATTGACTTGGACTTCCACTCGCAGGCCTACGATCTGGAAGAGGCGGAGGGTTCCGAATCTGGACAGGTTTCCGGAGGACGAGGGGGTTTCGATTTGTACAAAACATGCGACGTTGACTTCGAAGACCTGGCCGGGCAGGCAGTCGGAAACTGGATGGTGATCGTGAAACACAAGTTCAACAAAACGGAGGTGATGGACCCAATGACTATCCTGGCCTGGGAAACTCAGCAGAAGACTATTGCAAGGAAAGATCCCCCCTCTCCATATTGAAAACGCACTCGTCTGGAAAATTGTGATGGAGATTTGTGGCCACAAATCGGGTCTGTCTTGCAAGAAGGCACGACACGCAGGCTGTCCGCTACGTCATGCAGGCGATTTGTACTGATGTAAGGCCTACAGTGTAGCCGTCTACCATGCTAGGTGCGTACACCGAAAGGGCCATGCCTAAGCTTAGGATCTGCTTGCGGTCCTCTACTGCAACACAGGTTTGGTTTGTGTATCCAAATCCAGCATCAGAATAAATTTCGTTTTGAAATGGGGAGGAGGAGTTTTTCCTCTTGATAAAGACGTACGAGGAGGAGAATCTCCAAGATCTGGTGAAGTCTGATCCGCTCTTGGGCGGGACGGGCACTGCTACGGATGAAGGGGGCAGCTCCACGACAATTTTGCTCGTGGTCGCAGCCTGCGTGGTGCTCATCGGGGGCCTTGCCGTTCTTTACTGCAATGGATTTTTCGGTGGCGGCGACGGCGACGACGATGATTGGTACGTGGGTGGAGACCAGGACGGATACGGGGGGGGCTACGGCTATTAATACTACGGCGCTTCAGGCCATGCCGAAAAACCTGGATACTGAAAGGTGGTCTTCATCTATCTATGCGAGTGTCAGTTGGCAAGTGAGATAGTCAAAGTCAATATAGTTAGATGATGGTCCTCCAAGCGCAAACGAAAAGACATAAAGCGGCAACAAAGCATGACAAGTGACATGCTTTTGGCACTCGTTTCTACTTTGGGGTCGTGTTTTTCAATTCTGATGAGCGTCACCGCAATTGCGTTTTGGCATTGGCATGCCTCGCTGTCCAACGCCAATTGACTTCTTGCATGTTCTTGCTGCGATTTTTTAGCACGGACGGCAGGGGCTCTGTCTGCTGCTGTCCGCCATTGACTGATTGGAAGGCAAGGCGCATTGTGATGCACAAAGAACAGCACTAGGACTAATTTTTCAGTCCGCCTGACACTCTGATATCTCACGAGACGCCGGCAAGTCACAATGAGAAGGAAAAAAAAAGACGAAGCAGCATTGCCAAGCTAAAAAAGCACCATTGTCACACGAAAATCTGAATATGTGTCATCATTATTTTCCGCTTAAGTTTCTGAATTTGTTTTTTCGAGAGATACCGAGACGATAACGAACCAGTTTAATCTGCTCACTTTGTAAGTACTTAACTGTCTTTTGCACATTTCCACCAAGGAGAACGACCTAATCTAAGAGCATGAGATCTGCATTTTTCCGTTTCACGACCGCTAAGACTAAATATGCATTAGATTTTTTACTTTTTTCAATTTTATACCTGTACAAGAAGCTTTGCATACAAATTTGATTCCCTGCCGATCCCTTTTTTTCATCTTTTTTTTTGTATATTATCGACGGAAATACTTTCTTTTCTATCATCTTTGAGCGCTATCCTTTGCAGCTATTTCCATCCAGACCCCAGAAAAATGTAGATTTCTATTCAAATGCTAAGACGAATACTAAAGGCCCGTTGTATCCCAGCAGGCTGGCATTCTCCTAGTGAAACAGACAAAAAATTTCGAACCCCAAAATAAGCAGTTATGTACACTATAGAAATATGAATTGTTAGACAACGCTAAAGCGAGCCTTTATTTAACTTTGAAAAAAGAGAGCGCGCACGAAAGACGGTGGCTTCAGGCCGATTCAAAACCAGAACGAGGACATTTGCAGGATGCGCGCCTCTCTCAACAAATGTAGTAGAGGCCCCAGAAACGAGCACGACACGGAATTACCGGTAGCCAGTGCGCCCCTGCACTAAGCAACGAACAGCGTTTACGATCACGATTCCATTCTTCCGTTGCTTCTGCATGAGCAAAGGCATGATCGAGGGATCAGGAAGTCTAGGGATGGCGCACCCGTCGGGGAAAATCTGTTGAGCCCATCTCGTGTATCCCACGAGCTGGTAGTTTTGCAGGAGCTGTGGCGACCGCGAAAAATTTGAGCAGCATTACATACTTCCGGATAGTCATACCTTCATGGTTCGGTCTTGGCATTTCTTCTCGAACGCCTCGGCTTTGTTTCTGCTTTGTGTTCTCGTCCCGCAGAGATTCTATTGTTCTTGTGAACATTTTTGAATCGAGTAAGACATAGCGAAAATTATATGGCAGTCGCATAAGGTGGCGTGGCTACTGCTTCAAGGTGTCTTGAAGGTTCGTGTTGTGCAGCAAAAAGCCACAAACGAAACGTGATGTTGATGCCAGAAGCCGTGAGTTTCGGTTTTCTCGTGATGTGCTGCTGCTTCGTGATTGTTAGTGTTGGCTTGCTTCAACCTGCGCAACGAGCCAAACCAGCAATCAGCGCACAGCTTCAGTATGGTGTTGGCACTCCTGCGGAAGGTTTCCGTTTCCTTCCCATCGGAAAAGCAAAAGGTTTGCTCTACATATACGCGTTCGAAGAGATGAATGTTCTCGCGGTTCGGTCAACGTACATACGCGTAAGAAAAAAATGAAACAGTCTCGGTTGAAATCGTGATCGTCCTTCAGCTCGGCAGGTGCTTGTTGTAAATAAACCTCGTCGTGTGCAGCGTACATAATGACACGTAGTGTTTCATCCGTTTTTCGTGTGGTGGAAATTGTCATGGCGGTAAGTACTACACGCTTCAGCGCCAGTGTCTTCGTATCAGTTGTCGTGCTTTTTCGTCCGCACCCGTTTGTCTTCGTCACTATTTCCATGTCGGTAATTCATCTATATGAGAGTGCAATGGCCAGCCGTTCTTTTTCGCCAGGAGTTAGTTGCCCCGGAATCCCTCCCCACAGATTCGCTTTCGTCTGTCGCTTCTTTTCCACTCATACCCTGGGAGGAAGAGAAGCGACCCAAACCATATTATATATTTTTTTTTCGAAAATAATTCAAGTGTGTGAGTTAGCTTTCACCTCCGTTTATTTAAAGGCGTGCTGTTCAACACCCTGTGAAGACTCAGTGCGTATTCTCATGCGATCGCGGGGCTTTTGCGATTGCCCTCATTGTTGTCGAGCTAAGGGATCGCACGGACTTCTTGTTTTGACGTTGGGTACAAGGAGACGCCACAAATTGCAGACAAAAAAGCCTGGAAGGAAGCACCAGCGGTAGCAAACCCTCAGTCCTCATGTACGGTGGAGCGGCTCCTGCGGGACCGAACGGGTACGGATATGGGTATGAAGACCCCATGGAGGGGGCCATGTCTGGTATCAAAGTGAAAACTTGCTTTACCCACCCTAGATAAAGTGCTGCGCAGAAATGCTTTTCGTTTTCTAGAGAAAAAATTATCGTGCGTGCTGTACTGTACGAACTAAAACAAGAGGGCAGACATTTTCAGTGCAGAAATGTTTGTTTTTGGCTTTTGGTCCTCCGCAGGCCTGGTTGCGGAAGGACAGCATGCGGGCTTCGCTCGACAGGGTTTTTATGACATTTGCTCTCGTTTAGGATTGTTGTACGTACTATAAATATTCTAATTGGTATGTCGCTCTGTGTCTCCCCTTCTTGTTGAGGTTGACACAGGCCGCCTTGTCTGAATGTTGATTCTAATCCTCCTATCAGCTATTGAGGTTTCGCCCCACTGGGATGAATGTGATCTAGCCACGGATGTTGAAGAGGGGCGAACGCAGCCTCTGCTTAACATGCTTTTACACCTTTTTCGAAGAGAGCTTGCTTTGCTTCAACGAACTCACAAGTGAAAAAACGAGGCAAGAACAAAAGAAGTTGGGGGTGGGTTGCGCATGCGTTTGGCTTTGATACCAACACGGGGTGAAAAGTGGGACTTTGGCAGCGAGGAAGCGCAAATCATAACTGCGCACATGGAGGATGAGGGCATCAGAAAGAAATTTGCGATATGCTTCAGAAAGTTTTGAGTTGCAGATCGTATTTTTTGGATTTCATGTTGCATCCATTTTCTGTTTCTTACCTAGAAAGAAACGAGAGAGTACTTGTAGAGCCTTGTTCCACACTGTAAGTTTCACATGCCTTCGTATGTGGCAGGGTCACCCTGTGTGATGCCCCTGGAATGTCCCCGTGGACGCAACTCAAAACTTTCTGTGCATAGAGCAGAAAAGTCCTGGGGATCACGACCTTGATGCTAGGAATTTGCAGCGCGTTGCCGCTTATCATGAAGCCATGCAAGGAAACGGCTGCTCTTCTTGAGGCTACCCATATTGCAGCGCCCTGCAAGCACAAATACCCCGGGGGGTAGTGAGAACATGCATGAGCATGATCACGGAGCGATCATAGCTAAAAATAGTTCATTCTATTTTCTTTGAGCACACTGCCAACATCATCATCATTGTAATATCTATGCCTGTAGGTGTAGACTGACACTTTCCTGTCACTCTGCGGACGGCCGCCTGACGGTCTTACTTACTGGTGTCCCCCTGATAATTGTATTCGGAGTATTATAATTATATCGTAACGAAAGCGAAAAAGGAAAATGAAAATCCGATGCGGATCGCAAGTCATCGCGATGAAGACTCACAAAGTCAATTATAGGAATATTCATCGGCTCACTGGCTTGGTATGGGTAGCACATTTTTCAAGGCGATAATTTTGGCATGTAGGGTACCCAAAGATCAAGGCGATAGAATTTCAGATAGCCGTAGCTGGGCGGGGGTATCAGTTTTCAGATGGCCAGGAGAAATTGAACGCGGTTTATCACACGTAATTTCGCACTCACCATCTTGTCGTGCGTTGCTGTGCATGTGTCCCGTCTAGCGGCCTGTTTTTCGGTTCCGCGAGCAGCCTGTCCTGGAACAAGCATGACATTTGTTTCATATTTGTTCGACCATCAGAGGTTGACAAGAGGTCTGAGCGAAAATTACACACGATACCACCTATCGCATGGAAAGCATTTCTGCCCTTGCCGCAAACTTCTTTTTCCGTTCATAGAAATAGTCGCGCTCGCCAGCAAAAAAGTGAGCCATGTGCGCTGATCTTGTACTGCGCGGGAAGAACATCCCCTTGATTCTTTTTTCGGGTCCTGCGCTATATCTTCGCTGTACGCGGCGTATTGTAACCCAAGGAAGTTTTGTTCCTCGCTGCAAATGTATGCATGATGGAGCGCCGCCCCGGGACCCAATCGAATCCGAAACCGCATCGGAATTGCGGCCACGGTGAGCAGTTTTTCACGCCAGTACTCTCCGTAATACGTCGGAAAAATGGAACTGCCGTGAAAAACTCCTCGTCCTTTTGTGTACTTTTTGGCGCAAGATCACTTGTACGCGTGCTCTTTTGTGCCGCACGATATACAAAGCTTGGGCACAGGGATTGAAAGGCTTTCCAAGCGATAGTGCTGGTGGAATGTTCATGACGGAGCTCAATCCGAGTGGTATACTATAAAGATAGAAATGCAAAAGCAAATATGGAGAATCATGCGATTGTTGGACTTGGATTTTGTGTTTGTGGGTGCTACCGCAGCCTCCACCTTACACATTCATACACATCATGTGTTGATGATGCTGAAGGAGTAGCAAGTTGGGCGCAGTTGCAGAATCTTGGTGGCCTCCAATTTTTTGCGATGCAACGCCGCGACCCATCCTGATAGCTCGCGACCCATATTTACAGCTTTGCGCGCGACCTTGCTCGTTGCATTGGGGCCAGAGTCGTCTTGTTTGAAGCAATAGTCTCAGCCAGAATAACAGGATAAGGTTGATTATGTACTGAACGCGCGACGACGCCGAGGCCGACGTCTAAACCTACTGATATAAATGAACCTTATTCATTTTCACCGCGCAATACTTAACTTAGTATGAAAAGGAAAATACAAATAAACGTCGATTGCACCACAGGAATCATCCCTGAAGGTATGCTTGCCAGCGGCAGCTCAACCCTTGCGGGCGAGTATGCAAAAGCTCCCTCCGAGGCCTTCGTCGACGAAGTCTATGAGACTCTGTACAATCTTCGGCTGATTTCCGGGCTCATGTTTGGTGCTGGCTTCCTCATTGGGCTTGCGACCTACTGCGCCGTGGTTTCCGGCTCTGCTGGCGAGGCACCCAAGCAAGGGGCCTGGCCTTACATTCTCTGCATCGTTGTTGCACTAAGCTTTGCTTTGCAGCTGCAGTTTACCGGATGAAAATACACATCGCCACCGCCGTGTGTGCAGCAGGGACTTTTGATATGTAGAAGCTCGCACTTCACACCAGCTATCGTCCATGATTTTATCAACGGACCCATGTTGTTCGTGTCTTAGTAATTCTACTCTGCAACCAGTTCTTCCGAAACGGACCTCGATATATTCGGAAGGCATGCTCTCGATCTTGAATCGACCTCAAGTTGCGACTTCGCAGACTGCAAGCCGCACTTTTTTAGATACAGGGGCGCTCGTGTATTTTTCTGTTTCACCACCTTCACCTGCTTCTTTGAAGCGACCTCGGCGGTTTGGATCTCCGTGGTAATCGCCTCTGTGACGGTGCTGTTGCTCTTCGTTTTTTCTGTCGCGATTGACCTGACCGGCGGGGCGCTCTGGATTTCTGGGCTAGTTATCTCATTGCTCATGGCCGCTATTGCTGTCGCCGTCGTCTGCTCCGGTTACGCCGGGGGCGAGGAGGGAAAACAGTACCTAGCTACTTTTTTGTTCTGTTTCATTTTCTTTTCATCTCGGCCCGGGTCAGACAGCAGCTTTGGCGGTGCTAAGGAGTGTGTAAGTCAAAGAAACTATATTACAGTCTAGTGCTTATTGATGCAGCGAACTAATCTGTATTAATATTTTCGTAAACATATAATTAACCAGCGTCGGGACGGTGACGATTTTTGTGTTTTCGATGGCCAGTTTCGCTTTTGTGGTCTACATCTTGTACGGATTTCAGCGAATCGTCGGAGGAAAGAATCAGCAGCACGAGTTCTGGGTGGACAAAATTTCGAGCGATGACTACGCGCTTGCGGCGGCACTGTCCTTCGCGCATTTTTTCAACCTGTTTGTATGGATTTGGCGAGCAATCAGAGGCCCACCCCCGAAAGATGCAGCAACGGAATGGGCAGCGAGGAGCCGATTGTCGGGGAGGTTTCGCACATAGAGAAATATTTATGGTTTGAAAAGGAAATCACTTCTTTGCCCATCGTTTCTTTTTTTCGGTACTTTTAGAGTGGATGGGTATAATAATTCAGATCGCGATGTCAGCACGACCCGAGACCAGAACGCATATAAAAGAAGCACGCCTGTGTATAGCAATTCTCATGCCTCGCCGGCTGTCCAGCATTGAGGCAAATAGATGTAACAATTTTCTGTCGATGGTAGGTATTGCATGCTGGTCCCAGCACAGGACCGCACATGTATTTGAATTTACGTGACGTGGTTCGTAGTTCTTGGGACCGCTGCTGCCTCACAAAGGTGCGCTCGCTGCGTCGCGGTATGACGGGTCAGCTGATCTTTACGGCGAAAACTCGGCGGCCAAACATCGATGATTCTTCCTTCAATATCGCACCCTCCAGCTTTTGTGTGTGCTATCTAATTACAACTTAGCATAGCTACAATTAATTTAACAGGATACTTTCCTGCTACAGTACGCTTCTCTTTCAGCGCAAGGGCAATAGTAGCGATCGCGCGCATGATAATAATTCCCATTGATTCGCCCGACATCTGCATATCGCTATACTTGGCGGTGGGTGTTGGCTGCTTTCAGTCCTCGCAAGGCTTTATGGGCTTCCTCGCCCTGTTTTCGTCGTTTCACTCTGTTACATGCTGAAAGAATCTCGTCATCGCTCGGTGCCTCTTACGTGAGCCCCTCTATATCTGCGCATATTTCGTTTTTTCGTTGGTGAAGGGCTGCATTGGTCGTGAGAAGGCATCTTGGCCATTCCTGTCTGTCGGTTTACCGTGCAGTTGACTGCATCAAGTCGTTTTCGTCATCGTTCTAAGAGTAGTGGACGTTGCAGTTGCTCAATTCCATACGCGTGCCTTCAACACCTGAGAAAGCGATTCCTCTCTTGTACACAAAGACTCATTGTAAAGCCCTTCCTTAGCTGTATGGTGTGATTTACCGTTGCTTTGGAATTATATATTATGACACTTCTTGATCAAACAGTGACAGTGAACTACTTCATCCCGAAGCCCCCTCCCCCACCTGTGCTCGTCTTTTTTTTTCTGCAAAAATTGTTTCAAAAGTAAATCTTAGCTCTCGTCGCTCGCGCTTCACGGTTTGATAGTAGCCTTCTGTTCTGTCTGGCTTCCACATTCCAGCGAATGTTCGTTCGCTCCTTTTGACCTATTATTATCTGCAGTTTTCCTGGGTGGTCAAGCGGAGCCAGCACTCGCCTGCTTTCTTTACAAGCTAGAGCCATCTACTCGCATCATACTTTTACTGCGGCCGCATTCCGATTGCGATTCCCGCGAACCGAAACGACCAAGCCGCGTTCTGCGTGGGATCGTCGAGCGAGACCAGCGGGCCACCAGTGCAACTACTAAGCAGACCACTCGGATTCTTGCGCCGACTGCCAGTGATAGTGCGACCGTCGGCCCTGGATAAGAAGTCTTCGAACCTACGGCGCTACCTTGTAAGAGTAGGCATTTCGTCTTCGTCACCAAGGCCAGCGAGCACCGCAAGTCGCTGCAAAACCAGTGAGGGCATGCCCGCCGCCGCCTCCGCAACGGCGCGCGCGTCTCCCGGGCGGACGAGCTTTCTGGGAAGAAAATGGTGCATGATCTGCCTCGGGCCTGTTCCCATCGCTGTTGGGGCGTACAAGTTACATATGCAAGTTGGTGAGACGAAGAAGCAACAGGCGAGGAAAACCACGGTTCTGATGAAGCACAACAAGAGAGCGAGCGGAGCTGCCGAAGGAGCTTCAGAGGGTGAAAGCGACAGCGGATGTTGCCCTTCCGAGACGGAAACTGACGCGGTCCAGGGCGATGCCACCACCAGTAGTACGCGAATGGAAAAAGCAAACATACTTTTCATGATCTTGCAATTTCAATTTTTGCATGGCGCAGTCGTTCTGCATTATAAGGAGAGATGCCCGAGGCCGAGGGCGGAAGTACAGCTGCACACACATCAAGAGCTTTCGATGCTTTTGCCACTTCCGGCTGAGAAAAGAGCGGCATTTTGAAGAACGAATTTGTGATCGTGATGGTCTTTGATTTTCCCATTGATAGCTACCACCACAACCACCACGACCGCTGTTCCGGCGAACGAGTCCTGTATCAGAGCGAAGACCGTGCACGCGTTCTTCTGAAGAATTTGTTTTCCGTGCGCGCGGAAAACAAATCGAAGCCGGCGAATCGTGAAGCTAAAACTTCGTGTACCGCCGCACATTGAAATTGTTGAAACTGGAATTTTTCCTACGGGATGAAGCGCATCACTTTACGCGTCTGATATGCAGAATAGTGATATCTGCATTTACAAATTTAGGAACAGACCGTGTCATCTCCCCTAGTACTGCTGCATGATGATGACCATCGTTACGATCGCCTTGGTTACTGTTCGGAATTTTATTTGTATGTGTTTCTTTTTCATAAATTTAAATGATAATGATGTTGCCGCGAGCACCAACGACAGCTGCTAAGATTGATACATGAAGTGGACGCAATCAGGCTTTTTTCAGAGCAACGCACGTGCACCGATTTTCAGCTGGACACCCTGTGCAGACGGATTCAAGCGCGGAGCAATTTGCAGCAATGTAAACTCTACACTCCGTGTGACACTCGATGAGATCTACACATGTTGGACACCGTATACCTCCTGGAGCAGGGGCTTTGACACCCACAAGCAGTACGAAAACGGGTCGTGTGAGCGGAAAAACGCTGGGACGGATCCCCCGACATACGACTCGCTCGGAACTGGGTACTGTGTGTGCAAGCAAGGTACCACTGGCGGGGGACCCTGCGCCAACTTCTTGAAGCTGGCCAACATTACAGACAGTGATTGTGAAGCGAGGTGCTCTGCTTCCGCAGACTGTCTAGCGTACGTCACAAAAGTGGATAAGCCGTCGCTTAGAAATGGGGACGAGACGTGCACCCACTTTACCGTCATCCCGCCTCTTTGCGCACTCGACATGGTTCTGTGTGGTCGTCATCTCCCGGAAGACCAGTGCGCCAAAGAGCAAACCAAATTTTGTGAAAGCACAGCGTGCGACGAGAGCAACGATGCCGACGTCGACACGTGTTGTACCCTACAAGCGGAAGCAGCGAAATAGTGCAGGGGCTGTTGTGTTAACTCACTGCGTCTCTTCATTAGATGAATCAAGCAAATGACAAGATGAAGAGAAGTTGGTGGTCGATGTACGATATTCATGCGAAAAGATTTGCTTGAGTCCGAAGTGTACGCAGCAAGGAAAAGACTGCTATACACTCTTCTTTTCAATTGCTAGAAGATCGCAGCGAGTTGGAGTACCTCGAATTTTTTGATTGCATCTGTCTGCAACTGTTTCTGTCTGCAACTGTTTCCGTCACTATTTGACTCGCAGAAGCTGAGCGATGCAGTACGCACCACATGCATGGAGGTACAAGCATGAAAAAAGTATCAGCATATTTCCATACTTTTAGCCGTCGTCCTACTTTTGAGCTACTTTTTCCGTCTTACGAGGAAGCCCACACAAAGAGGTGGCAGCATGAAGGCCACCACCACGGTATCTCGGCATTCTCAACTCTCATTTTTTCTTCGTTCAGTAGAAGTAGTTGCATTTTTTTGTGATTTTCATTGCTCATGTGCGTCGTTAACGTTATCGCTTTCCTTTTCCCCTAGAAGTCATTTCAGCTCGTTTTTTCATTTCGTTTTTTCCGTTCTTCTTTTTGCATGTCACCCTCGTCTTTTAATGCTCAGGAATTACCCCTCCACGATAATTCGTACGGAATTTTTTTTTGAAATCGGAATTCACAAAATAGCGCTAGATGAAGCTAGTAGACTGTGTGGCACTGACACCTCGAGCCAGTCTCAGTGCGATCGGGTCTATTCGGCTCCGCGTGAGCCCATCGTTGATTTGTCAGCTACGGGGAGGACTGAATTACTATTAGGTGCGTGCGAAATCCATCGGTTTCGTCCAAAAGCAGGTTTGATTGCAGCAAGCCCGAAAAACGTGTAGATTCGTTCATCTATTTTTATGCTGCAGAGGAGCAGCAGCAAGCCCCCTCGTCCTCGGATCTTTAAGTCGGAATTTCCCCCACTGTGCGTTGCCTGGTCGGTTTCTTTCATCGTCGTGGTGGATTTCAGAGTAGCAACTTCATCGTCATCGCGGGCCAAAACCACCCGAATCTTCGCAGGCTGTGCATTCCCGCTGGTCCAAGACGCCTACCCAATCCCCTATTACTTACGTAGGTACTGAGCAATTGGATTCCTCGTTAGCAGAAGATAGATAAACTCTGTACCATCGCGACGAGAAAGCGTGCCGCTCACCCGATACGAGCCCTTGTAGTTGCGAAGTTTCTTCTTGTGTGGTTCTGTCTCTATTTGCGAACAAGGCGGGCCAGTCACATTAAGCTCTAAAGGATCATCTGGACCTTGTGCGCACCGCGAAATAAAGCTGCACTCGGATGGGCGTGGGGCGCCAGAAACAGGAGGCGCACGGCATTCCGCGCAAAAATGCCGCAACGACGTTCAAGGCATTCGCTTCGTGGGTTAAAGTGCAGTGGGCACGTTTGGCCCGAACGGACAGCACCTGCGCCGACACATCGACATACCTGATTCAGAAGGGATACGTGCAGCGGGCTCGGCAGTGCTGGCACTTTGCTGCGAGCTCCTTCTTGTACAGCGTTTTCGGGGCCTACCTGATGCTGTCCGCCGAAGCCATGGACCAAAAGTTTCCCGATTTCGCCGGACTCTGGTGGTGGGAAGGTTTCTTTTTGGTGGTGCAGGGACCGATATCGTATTGGAACGATGTCCACAGCTTTGGCCTTGACTGGACCGCGTCAACTGTATTGCTTCTTTTTTGCGAGAAATTGATTTATGCGAATGTGTATGCGTTGTTTTGTGCCCCAAACGTCTGGATCATTCGTGTTGTTCTCCTTCCTTGTCCTCCACACCAGTTGAATGTTAGCATTTTCGTGAAACAGCCCCAGTCAGCAGTTTCAGCAGTTGGCTTCAACTTCATGCATCAACTCAATTATGTGCCCCTAAATTCACCAGGTTGACCGTGCCAGTGCCATGACGATGTTTATGGTTCAGTGCAGCCACTGGCTTTTCCTGCCCATTGAGTACCCAACGAACTGGGTGCTATTTTCCATGTTGTGGGGTGCGGGATTCGTTTTCCTCACAGCCGCAACCCACTTCGGCGAGTGCCTCGCAGCTAGTGGTCGGTTGGGCGGGTTGCCGGAAGTCAGCAATACCTCGGTTTCCCCGAAGATGTCGAATCGCGCGAGCTCCGTGACGGATCGCCGACAGCGTCGGAGCAGCAGAAGACAAGGACAAAATGCAAAGGCAAAAAGGACAACCGCGACTCGGAATCGGACACCGGTCAGGCGGGGAGGGGGCTCCGACCTTTCGGAACGGGGTCAAGTTCTTACAGGCAGCAGGTCCAGTGCTAGAGGACTCGGCGTTTCATCGGGAGAGGCGCCACCAGCCACACTGAGGAAGGCAGACGCAGGCGAAGCGGGACTGTTGATGGAGAAGGTCGAGCGGCATTTTCAACATTACCTTTTCTGGCATACACTTTGGCATGTGGTGCTCCCCGTGCCCGGCCTGGTTATCTTGGCTGTCTTTCGCTCGCAAGCCGGGCTGCCTCTTTTGCCTTTTGATGTGCTGCGTCGTTTCTTCTCGTGATATTATATCGTGCGATAAGCAAATCCAATTCCAAATGCAAATCCAAAAATATTTATGATGAAGCGCCGGATCTTTGAAACTGGCATTGCAGTCCTGATGCTAGTACGTCTTTGTATGATCTATGCAACGAAGGATGGTTCGTTTCTTCCTACAACAAAGCCAATCTACAACTTCTTCGATACAGCATTCTCCGGTTGACGGAAGAACTGCGTAAACTCTACTTCGGACGACATATGGGATATTGCAAGTCCAGGTTGGGCTCTCGCTCTGGCTATCGAACACAAAGCATTGCAACCATGGTCGGAAACTTTTCTTGGTTGTAGTGCAGTGCCGCGGGCAAGAAGCAGCGCTTTTGGTTGAGCGAACAAATGTTGGTCCCTAGCACTTACCAGTCTCAATGCTCGGTCGTTCTCTCGGTCAGGCGGTTTTCGCATACGCGGGCTCGGGCATGTCTGCGTCGCGCGTCCGACTGCACCTTTTTCGTAAGCCGAAGTGCGAGCTCTGGCTGTGAGACGTCGAAATTATCGGTTCCTCGTTGCACGTCCCTTTCATATTTCGTTCGCTATTGCAGTTTCGTTTGTGCTTGACCCTCGTGCGTTTTTTCGATGCAACTGCATCGGGCAATCATTCTTGCGAACGTCTGGCGCACAGTCTTGTCCGGTCTTGATTTCGATCGCATTCACTGGAAATTTATCTTCGCACAATGAATTTTTTCACTTTCGTTTGTTTTTGCTCCAAGGACCCGTCACGTCTCCACCCCAGAGAAGTTTACGCATATTTTGTTGAAAGCAAGAAAAGACTCATTGGTATTCTGTGTCATCATGGAGATGCACCCCCCCACTAGGTTTGGAAAATCACTCTGCGACCACAACAGCCTGATTTAGATTTTCATTCTCAATTTTGTACATCCCTGTGACCCAGGCCCAGCATACAAGATTTATTCTTGTTTCGACTGGAACCATCAGTGGAAAGAAATTTCAACCGATTGCGGGATCTGACTGTCTGATTGCCGCAATACTTACGGGGCTACGAGGAAAGGGATCTACCGGTGCGGGTTCAGTTGTAAATCAGCTCCCACAAGAACATTTTTGTCTCGAAGGGCGAAGGGGATGGGACCGAAGTCCTTGCGCATGGCGTTCCTGATGAAGCACACTGTACTAGTCCATTTTGTTGCTTTGCAGACGGTGCAAGGTTTCACGTTCATCAAGCAGAACCACCAGACGGCTCGGAAGGTAAACGCCGTATGGTAGTGCATAAGCATCCCGTCGTCGAGAAGATCTCAATGTGCAGCTCCGTCCTTTCAGTCTGGCCTGTTTCTGTTAGTGTTTGCATGTTCTGTCTCAGACCATCCACCACGGCTGTAGCTGCTGTGAATCGTGATCTGCAAACCGAGTCGATGGTAAAGCTTAAAGTTAATGATGAAATATAGGTTGATCATATGAGGCATAAGTAAAAGTGAGAATCGCGACGGGATCCCCTCTTGTTTTGATACCCCACGGAACGAGTTTTGGTTGCGAGCGACGTTACCGTCGATGAGCTCAACACAGACAGAACGACGTGCGAAATCCCGGGAGGGCCAGCTGGCGAATTAATCAATAAGAATTTGAAAAAGGGTTTTGTTAGCTTATGGAGTTGTGGGCAACAAGGTACGGGGATGGTTTTAGAATCCTGTAAAGTTTTCTTCAAATCGTACCAAAGTTGGCTCGTGAATAGTTGCACCATAGTAAAGCCGGCAGACGAAAGCACGGTTTGCGCACCAGAGCGCACCGGGAACATTGAACAGGGGGAAGTTGTACACACATGCGTTCCGCGCCCAAAGCCCACTGGTCCCAACCCTTGTGATTCTGGCGTGTGCAGTATACGGGAATGTTTGAACGATGTTGCCAAGTGTGGCGCAATCGTACTAGCGCCTCACTACGAAGACATGGACGCAGATCCAACAAGCACGCCGGCTCCTGCGCCGTCACCGCCAGAAACACCGACGACCACCGCCCCCCCGCAAGCTATCGAAATGAATGTCAGCCCTCATCGCACGAGACACAGACCCGTGGGCTCATCTTTGCGACGTGTTCGTTGCCCGATCTTCCCTGCATATTAATAGGTATGACCCGACTATTCATGTTGTACTTCGCGATGTTTCGCCATTGGAATGACCGAAAAGCACAGGGAGCATGCCTTAACAGGAGCGCGTACTTCTGCGTATACTTTTCGCATTGGCCCTACTGGTACTGTAGTTGAAGTCACTGCTTATACACATAGTTCCATCACCACGCCTCTCTTTTTGTTGACGAACGACGATATGCATTGCAACGATTTGTCTGAGATCGCGTCACGGGGTCGTGTCGTTCGTGTGGATGGGTCTTTTTCTGGGGACAAGAGTGCAAGACGATTACACGATGTACATTATTCTTGGCGGAGTTGGGGTCCTTTGCGTGATCATCATTGTGTCATTGGTAGTGTACTTCAGGAAAAAACGTCAGGCGGAGGAGGCCTACGTCGACGAGTACTACGAGGACGAGGGGTACGATGGTGAAGAGTACTGGGAAGAGCCGGCGTACGGGAACGGTTTCGACGAGTTCGGACCACCGGGGTTATCACATTGAATGAAACTGGGACTCGCATCGGGCAAGACAAAGATTCATTCGTGTTGTTCGCACTAAAAAAGTGCCATGCACCTGTTGCTCTTCTTGGTTTTCATGCAAAACACTAAAACATTTCCGTTTTCTTTGGCTTTGGCACTGCGGATAATACTCGCTGAGTGCAGTCAGTCTTCTCGCCGGGGCGGGGTTGTTAGTTTGTTTTCAAAGTGATATCCTGGGTTTGACGATTTCGGTGGGAAAAAGGGCAGCTGGATGGGTGGCAAGGAGAGCTGGAAGGGCAAAAAGAAGGGGAAAGGAAAGGACTGGGAGAACAGCTACCGGAGCGACTGGGACAACGGTGGGTACGACGAGAAGGGCTGGAAGAAGGGCGACGGGAAGAAGGGCAGTCGCCGCTCGCAAGAAAGGGACCGGCGGCGATCCGCGGACAAGAAAGACGACTCCGACGGGGACGACTGGTGCTCGATCCAGTAGTGCGTCTTTTCACCTGGAGCGGGCTGCGTTTCGTAACACGTTATCGTTCTGCCGCTAGATTCTCGATCACTATAGAAGAAATTCCCCGACACTGCTTCTGCACGAAAATTTTTTTAGACAAACCCCTCACAACATGATTCATTTTTTTTCCTCGTGGCAAAACACGCTAAAGTCCCAATTTAATAATCTAAAGCTAGAAAATTTTGGAAATCCGAATCCTGCATCATAAACTACACTGCAAGAACGCTAGCAGCATGTGAGAAATCAAAGGCAAAACTCATGCATGGCTCATTCCCGCCAAGCTCGAGCATAAAAAGGTGCTGCCCTCAGATCGATCAAATTTTTTTGTGCGTTGTTCCTCAAGGAGGGTATGGTGAAGGCATTGTCAATGTATTTGTATTTAATTAGTTGCCCATGGACTCAAGGAAGAACTCAACAGGAAACTTAAAGATCCAAAAATTTGCTTCAGAACCCTTCTACACTTCAAGACTATGTAGGCGAGTCGGTTCATGTTCAGCTTCGATTATTGAAGAAAAGATCCAATTCTAGAGAGTTCCCAAAACAACAGAATGAGAAGATCAACATGCGCATGAGCTTGATCAATTTAAAGCCCAAGTCTAAATCAAAAATGTTCCCCTTCCCAATCGCGATCCACTGAATGCCGCGCGCCCATCTGCCATGGCCGTTGAAGTTCCCCAATGCTACACACGAGTTCTTGCTACTGATATCTTCATCACTTTCAATCTATGTGAATAACAGTGCCAACTTTGGACCCCTGGTGGTTTAAACTACGTCGTTGTCATAGACACATCATCTTCAAAATGGGACTCAAGTACGTTTCCGCTTACCTCCTCACCGTGCTGTCCGGCAAGGACGAGCCGACCTCCGCTGATTTAAAGAAGATCATCGAAGCCGCCGGCGGCGAATTTGATTCGGCTTTGGCTGACAAGCTCATCTCCGAGATGAAGGGTACTTTTTTTAGTGAAGAGTCTTGGAAGTAATCGCATGTAAGTATCAGTTTCATTCCCACACAATTGGACATAAAAAGAGAAGCATCATCTTCGTCGGCGACGAAAATTTAAAGACACAGCTGAATTGAAAATTTTCAAAATCACTGCACAACAGGTAAGGTCGTTCACGAAGTGATCGCGAAGGGCCGTGAGCAGCTCCAGGGCTTCGGTGGCGGCGGCGGTGGTGCTGCAGCTGGCGGCGCTGCCGCGGGCGGCGACGCTCCGGCTGCGGAGGCTAAGAAGGAAGAAGTTGTGGAAGAAGAGGAGGAGGAGATGGAGTTCGATCTGTTCGACTAAATCGGGCTTGCTTCCAACACTTCTTTTTCGACGGAAGGTGATGAATCCACATACGGGCTTGGACTCCTGACTGGAGACAGCCAGACGTTGTGTCTGGTCAGTTGGAAGAGTCCGTGAAGAATGAACATGACGGCACGTACGAGTTTAGAATCAGCAATCTGTTGTGTCGAACATAAGAGAAATAAATACATCCCTGTTTGTGTGAGAGACGTTTGCGTTAATGAGAACGTGTGGCCTACTCACGCCCTGAGAGGGAAAGTGTCTACGCTTGGCCCAGTGCTATTGGCAAACGAGTCTTTTACATTGAGCGATGTGATCAATGGACGCGGTACGCATGCGCACACGGATTGTTTGAGCCACAGGAAACACAAAGAAAGAGCTCCACAAGAAGGCGGTGGCACCTGCTGAGCCATTCTCCTGCAGCATGTTGGTTGGATGCGTGTTCCTTCTTATCGCGGTCGGCGACTCCGGCTGCGTATCCGCTCTCTTTGAAGCGCAGAGCGTTGAGCACACACTTTGATGCAATGCGCGTCTTGATGGATCTTCATCTCATTCGGTCATCTCCTGGTTCTTCGGAATCGGTTTCACTCGCCTCTGTCATCAATCTAAACATGCACGAGGCTCCCTCGGCTAAAATCAAAATGTTCGGTTGATGAGATCGTGATTACCTGATTCTGTTTCTGATTCCGCGGAAGTTACACAGGTATTCTGTGGGACTCGGACATTGCTGTGCATCTCCATTTTGTCGGTTGTGTCATGTATATGTGATCTGATCCATTGTGTTTCCACCAGTCCGAGCAGGCATTATTTTTATTGTCCCACGGCTGAGCAATGTTGTCGTTGCGTTAAGCAATGCTTCCCACAGGCGCTTTTTGGCCTATAAATACAGTGCATTTTTCCTCCAACGCTACTACCACTCCCTCGGTGGTGCCTTCAATACTTCACGTTCATGTTCACCCGTAACAGATCGATTCCCTAGTATCCCTCTTGCTATAAATACGATCAAGTTATTTCCTCCCCCACGTCGCAAACATGCATCCGATTGTGCGTCCATCGCAGTTCTGCGCACCGGCACTCGGGGCACGCAGGCTGGACCTGGTGGATCTGCATGCGACAGTGACTGGCATCATGCGAATCCTTCCCGAAGCAGAAGCTGAAGCAAAGCTACATACAGCGCTTGGTCAAGATGCGAGCGGCGACGGCAGCCGATATCATCGGGTCCTTCGGCTTGTTTACGGCAGAATCTCGAGAGAGTTGCTTTCAGCCTTCGCACGAGATAGCGACGCCCCGCACTTCCACGCACACATGCAAGAGGCGTCTAGAAGAGGTGTGAAGAACAGATGTGATGAGCCGCGTCTCATTCGGAATAGAATTTTGGCTCCGAGCAAAATGAAAGTGGCTTTGCAAGAGGTGAGCCAGACGGACGTCGGAACGTGTGGTGGGATAGATGATGGTCTTCCCGAAAATCGTCAGCGAGCGGACGAGACGAGCGATGAGGAAGCCTTATCATCTTTTCCGGAAGAGCGAAGTTCCCTTGCGCAACTGGATCATTTTCCGAAAATAGATACTCGATCTGACGAGGACAAGCTGGTCTGCCAGGCGGTCCGCGACCTGAGCAGGCTTCTAGTGCGCGGAACCAAGAAGCCGGGCAACAACATAAAAGACGATACAGGAGGTGGTAGAGAAATAAAAGCGGATGGGTGTCTTCTTCACTCTGCGGAAGAGAACCTGAGTGAACTTCGGAGCACACTAGGAGAGATCGCACGCAAGAGCCAGACCCTTCTGGAAAGGCGTACCAGGTGCTATCCGTCGTTTTCTCCGGCTGTCGATTTCGAGGACGAAGTCGCAGATTTAGAGTGGAGAAGTTTCAGCTACTACTGATGCAAAAATCGAAACTTCATATTTTCCCGACGGAAAATCACAATGCGGACGAAATGTGGCGCGAAACAGAAGTTGTGCTTCTGAGATTCTTTGAAATTTTCAAAATCAACTTGCTGTGGGTAGCAACTACGTCGGAAGCACCGTTCGAAGATTATATCAAAGGGCTGTTCATCGGGAGCAGGATCAGCAGCCACGGAAAACGTGCATTTGCCGCATTCGCCAAGATGAACCCGTCCTAACTTCTGCCTCGTTTGTGTATGGCTTCTTAGCTTGTTTGCTTTTCTTTCTTCCGATCTGGTCAGGAAAACAACAATGTCCACAGGATACGATGCGGCATTCACGTTTTGTTTGAAGCGGAGCCACGATCCGCAGCAAGTTGTTCGGCAGGAAAATAAGTATTAAAGTCAGCCTGAGATCCCGCTGCAGTGAAGAGGCACGATCTCACGTTCCCGGTTCAAATAACGCAAATCGCCAGCACTGTGACCCAGCAGAAAAATCATTTTTTCTAAAATAGCGATTTGATCACGGTCTTCTCGGTCTTGATGGTTCACTTTCATTAATGTATCTCCAAAGCTGCCTATTCTACTTTTTCTTGGTGTATACGTGTAGCAGGAAGTGGTCGTAGTCATTTCAGGATTCATTTTTCGACGCCACTACGACAGTCGCGTCGGTCTGTCTCTGTGCTGGCACCTTGATTCAGTTACTTGGAATTCTGCTCTGCTGACTAGGTCAGGACAAGTGAAAAAATGGCCAACCCAAAGGTGTATTTCGACATGGCGATAGGTGGGAATTCGTGCGGAAGGATAGTAATGGAGCTTCGCGCCGATGTGTGTCCGAAGACCGCGGAGAACTTTCGCGCCCTGTGCACGGGCGAAAAGGGAATGGGTAAAAGCGGCAAGGCCCTCCACTTTCGAGGAAGCAAGTTCCACCGGGTGATTCCAAATTTTATGTGCCAGGGTGGCGATTTTACGGTCGGCAACGGCACCGGGGGCGAATCCATATACGGTGCCAAATTCGCAGACGAGAACTTCACACTCACACACACAGGGCCTGGTACCAAAATAAACCTGCTTGTTGTTCTTTTTTTTGTACTTTTGAATAACCGAACGAGTCCTCGCGAGGAGCAACATGGCCTTACAAGAAGCCGACTTCACTTGGACTTGATAGAATCTATGTAACAAAGTTCAAAATTGGTGTGAATTGGGGGGATGTAAACGAATTTTTGTCTCAGGTATTCTGTCGATGGCAAATGCGGGCCCGAACACGAATGGGAGCCAGTTTTTCCTCTGTACAGTCCAGACCTCGTGGCTGGATGGGAAACACACCGTGTTTGGCTCAGTAATCGAAGGGATGGACGTCGTCAAAAAAATCGAGCTGGTTGGCTCGGAATCCGGACAAACATCACAGCCTGTCGTGGTCGCCGACTGTGGTCAAATCTAATATATTCGAAGCATGGCGGACTTTCACTTTCGATGCGCAGCAGCAAAGTTCTTGAACGAAAACGCAAAGCATAATTAGGGAACATCGCAGACAAGAATGTGGTAGTCGAGTACTTACACGACGCGTGTTATTCCTAAGCAAGAAGGACACAAATAAAAGAAAGCGCACTGCAACTCGCCGAGTCTTGCTCATGAGCCTGGTGTTCTGGAAGGTCAGTTGAAAGATTAAAAAAATCATGGTCAAAGACAACCGAGGGCGTCTTCATGTTCATCGAAAAAAGTTTTTTCTTGGTGCGCTCTCTTTCAGGGCTGCGTTTGCTCACTGTCGTTGTTTTTTCTGCTTGTGTTTTTTTTGGAAGATGCACTTGCGCTCACTTTCAAATCAGAAGCTGCGAGGAATTTGTTTCTTTTTTAAGCTGCAATCCTTTTTTCAGCCGCTGCGACACTGTCGGTGCTGCTGTGCAAGAGCGCAGTTATATTTACATGATGAGAAAAAAAATATAAATTGGGTATCAAGGCTTTGCTGCAGTATCCTCTTCGACTGTGAGTCGCGACCTAAAGTCACTCTTTTCTCAAATTTCTCCTCAATTTCACTAAGCACGAGAAGTGACCGATTACGCTTCGAACTAAGTACTTGCTTGCAACCAGAACCAAAAGATCACAAGAAGATGAGCACCCTGGGCTGCTTCGAGTTTCTTGTCGGCGCTGGTGTGGGCACTAGTATTGGAGTCTACAAGTCGGAGCAGCTGAAGCCGGTGTACGACCAGGCCTACGAGAAGGCCAAGGTAAGACACTGATGAATATGTAGGAATCTTCATTTGCGCTTTCTGTTTAGCACCTGTCTGTGAAAGTGTACAACTTCGTGTGCATGAATGAGTCATTTGTGCAAGCAAAACGAATACAGAGTGAAAGCTGCAACATGTATTCTCACAGGAGTACTTCGCCTTGGCGAAGGAAAAGTTCGCTGAGTTTCGGGAGGCACAGAAGGTCGATGTGAGTCTGTACAAGGAGCAGGCGACGGAATGAGGTTGCATCATTATTGGAGAAAGACGCAGCTGGGCCCATGTCCTGCGCATCGCGGCTTACCTCCTACGTCGTATGGCTCACGAAATATACCTTCCGAATCACGATTCTCGAGAACGCCGGCCGAAGCGGTTTTTCGATGAAAGCCCATAGGCTTTCCTCTCAAATAGTCTTTGCCGCCGGCTAGCTTACCAATCAGGTAGTGGTAGTTTGAGAGCATGTCGCGATTGCGACTATGCATTTTCAATTGCGCGAGGTAGACGTGATTTTCCAGTACTAAGTAAAATGTATCTGTATTCAGACTCTAGGGGCAATCGTGTGGGGCGCTCGCATTCTTGATGTGCTTGTATGTTGCTGATTGTCGCAATCGGAATAGGACTACTACATGTGAGAAGCAATGTCTTCTGGCTAGTAGTGCAGCTAGCGTCGTCCTTCTGAAAGTACTGTGGTACTTCGGATGCTGCGATGCGAAATATGAATGGAGAACTTGGTCATACCTTCTACAACATCTTTTGAAATAAACGCAAAACCTAAGTTCTTGAAATTCATTTTAGCGGAGGTTCTCTCCTTTGCTTTTCGGGAGAGAAGAGAAAAACATTTCAAAAGCAATCAGCAGGCCGCGATTCTGTTCGCGGAATTGTGATTGTCTTTCTTCTTCCTCTGATTCAATGGTACGATAATGACAATAGACAACAAAGCGTACAAACAGCCGACATTGTGATAGCACTCCGCTAAAGATCTTTTTTGCAGTGTCTTGCGCGGGCAGTTGGAGTGCGTAATCATTCTCGAGCCTTCATGGACCTGATTCATCTCCGCCTCTGTTCGTTGATGGTGTCATTTCATGAAGTCGTATTTTCTGGCGTGCGCAGAATAGCATCTTTCATCGTCTCTTTTTCTTTTCCTCGTATAGGGCCGACTCGGTGGTTTCGATGTATATTTCGTTGACACAAATCTTCAATGTTGTTCGTCTGGCTGCTCTAACGTCCATTCCAAGCAAATGGTCGGTTTTCCTTTTGCCGCAAGATCGGTGTCATCTCGTATTCGTCCTGTCTGACGTGACCGTGCAATCAAAAACGAAAAACGCCCAAAGTGAGTATTTCGAGTTCATCTTGTGATTTCCAAATTATGCGTTCGTCAAAATCGTCCGGCTTCAAGAATGCAGTTTTCGTCAAGAACTACGTTGAATTTCTGGTCATAGTTAATACTTTTAGTTTGCGCATTTCTTTGCTGCATATTGAAAATCCAGGTTCGCTTTGACGACCCCCATTTTTTAGTACGTCTCTCCCCGTGCCTCGTTGCGTGTAGACACGATAGATTCTACTCTACTCCTTCTATAGCTTCAGGCGGAAGTAGTACGGCGAGGATTGATACATAGCAATTTTTTTACCACTACATCTACCTCTTCCAAAAATATGACAATCAACATGGCATGTCCTCTCCAGATTGGTGCGTCCGGCGCACTGATTAATCAGGACTGGAGTTTCCATCTTCCTCCATCAGGGCTGTAAGTTTTTTTTTGCCGCGCAAGAACGACAACAGACGGCAACGGGCAAGAGAAGAATCGCTGTGGCGCGTGCTGCCACCGACCTCTCAGTTGGTCGTAAGTTGATCGCGTCCATCTCCATCCTCGAATAGACAGACACACCGGAAGAGAACGAAGCTGCACGGCAGTTTTTTTTATACCCGTACTACTTCCTTTTTTGTCGCGAACCGGTCGGAAAAATGGCGGCCTTAGTGCAGTCCGTGCTGAACAACAGCGGCAACCGCGGGGACACGGTATTACAATGAAAAATGCCCCCCACTCCCAAACTTGGGAGCATTTGTATTGCAAACCTTTGCAAATGAAACACTCGCCCTCTTCCATGTACCAGCATCACAGATTTCCAATCGTGAAGAGCAAAAATTTGTATTGCAAAAGATCCCAGCAAGAGCGGCGCTCGTCATGCAAGCGATGCGATATACGCCAAGACTCTGCATCGGAAAGATTCATACTCCTTTCATGCATGACAGAAAGTTTTCATTTGGAAACTTCGCAGCACAAATTCTTGCAACTTTGGGGGTGGGGGCATTTTTCACTGTGATACACGGCGGAGTTGGTTCCCACGGAAGCCGCGGACTACACAGCGAGCTTGACCCAGGTGAAGCAGATGGCGAACGACTTGCTGACGGGGTACCAGGCGGACGGCTACATGCGGGACATGCAGAAGGAGTCCCTGCTGCAGCGGAAGATGAAAGAGCTCGCCACCAGCAAGCAGAAGCGGGGCCAGGCGGACTACGTCTCCCGGACCGAGGGGATCAAGGAGATCGAGCTCATTGAGTGGCTGCAAAAGGAGCTGGACGACGAGCAGGCCTGTCTCACCCTGCCCTGCTCGATCGGCCTGGTGGTCATCTTCTCGTTTCTCGTGCTCTGGCACTTCTCGGTGCCGCACCAGATGGACATCTCCGAGTCCATGACCAACTGGGTCCAGGAAAACGCGAACTTCGCCATCGATGCGACGAGTATAGCTTCTATTTTGCTTTTTGTTTGGTTGCGTCAAAGAACGATAATAAAGCACGAGTAAGTGAACCGGTACGGTATTAATGTAGTAGGCTGTACCTGATGTACCCAAAATTTAAATTGTATGTAGACAAAGAACCTACACGATTTTTGTGCGCCGATGAATGAAATGTAGCAAGTGGTTACTGAAGATATTCAACAAAATTCTTTCTCAACAGATACCTGGGGCATCAAGGGATTCGTCGATGTGCACAACCTCGGCGACTGGTACTCATTTATGCGGTTGGGTTTCGTGCCCCTGATGCTGACCTCCGGCTACGTTTCTTCCGAGCAGGGCGCGCTTAAGCTGGGCGGCATGGCCAACTATTACAACTCGACCCTTGGCACGACCCCGGCCCCCCCGGTGATCAAGTCGTCGGACCTGATGCGGTTCAACCACATTGCCACGGACGTGCGCATCAACATCCACCGGTCCAGCCCGGTGTGGCCGGGCAGCGACTGCACCGAGTACCTCCCCGCCGACATTATTTCCGGGTTTTCCACCACCGGTAACGTGGACACCAGCATCGGCTGCTACAGCAGCCCGGACGCGTATGGCGTGCACGCGCAGTTCCCGATGAAGGACGTGTCGGAGCTCGCGCCCGTGGGGTCCTTCGACCTCGACGGCAGCAAGGAGACCATCTACCTGCAGCTGGACCAGACGGCCGCGCAGCTGGAGCGGCAGCTGAAGAAGATGGAGGAGGACTTCGTCATCAAAGAGGACACGTACAAGATAGAGGTCGACTTTGTGAACGTGAACCGCGCGTACGGCGCGATCTCGATGGTGACCATGCACTTCATTTTCTACCGCGGCGGCCAGATCCGGAAGCAGATGACGGTTACCAGCCAGTGGCTGACGGACTTTGGCCGCATGTTCAACTTCGACGACATGCAGTTCGTGCTGTTCGTGGACATTTTCTGGGTGCTGATGAACCTGTACATTCTGTTTTCCGAAATGATGGACATCCGCCGGCAGCTGATCTACTGGGGCAACACGCACAAATTCCTGTCGAACTACCTGGGGATCTGGAACCTGGTCGACTGGTCCATCATGATCAGTTCCGGGTTCGTGATCGCGCGGTTTGTGTTGTTGAACGAAGCGGCGGACGACCTGGGCAAGTTGGTGAAGAACGGCGGGTTCGTGGAATCCGCGCGGCGCGAGCAGCTGTACGACCGCGTGGAAACCAACATGGCGCTGGTGGCGGACGCGCAGCTGCAGTCGATCCTGTACATTGTGATCAGCATGTGCCGCATGTTCAAGGGCTTTTCCGCGCAGCCGCGCCTGGGCCTGGTCACCAACACGATCTGGAAGGCGGCCAGCGACATTCTGCACTTCATGATCGTCTTCGGCTCGGTGTTCGCGTCCTTCGCGGTCATCGGCACCCTTCTGTTCGGGAATTACGTGCACGAGTACAGTTCCGTCCAGCGCGCCATCATTTCGTGTTGGCGCATGGTGGCCGGGGACTTTGACTACGGGCAGCTAAAGGAGGTATCGTGGAGCGGCACGGCGGTTTACTTCACCTTCTTCCACCTCTTGATCGTCTTGATCATGCTCAACATGCTGCTGGCCATCATCCTCGAGACCTACCTGGAGGTGAAGCGCGACGAGACGGCGAAGGCGGAGACGCTGTTTTCGCAAGCGATGGAGAGCTTCGGGCGGTACGTGCGGTCCAAGCGCCGCGAGCGGCTGCGATTGGACGAGATCCTGGACCGCATGGTGGGGTCGGCCAACCGCCGGATCCTGGTCCGCCGGGAGCTGGAACAGCGGCACGCGCTCGCCTTCGCGGCCCACCAAGAGACGCTCAAGGACGCACATAAGAGCAAGGGCAACAGCACCAAAGCGGCCGTGGACAGCACGAATGAGGTCTTTCCCTACACCTTCATGTGGCGGATGGTGGTGCGCGGGCCGTGCGAGTGCTACATAAATTCCGGCAACGATTGCTCGCTGGAGGACCCGGACTTTTTCGTGCCGGGCCACAAAACCCTAGCCTTCATCCGCACCGAGGGGCGCATGATAACGCCGAAGAAACTGAAACAGATGATCCCCGACATCCCCCAGGGGCAGAGCGAGCGTGTCATCCGCAGCGCAATCCTAGACACAGACAACGCCACCGACATCGTCATCCCCAACGAGATCGCTACGGAGGCCCTTTACACCATGCTCAGCGACGACCACGCCGAGATGGTCGATAAGATCGCGAACTTGGAAACCAAGGTGCTTACTGTTGCTCCTTTTATTTGACACTTGCTTTATCTTCATCATGTTATCCGAACAAATTGATGTCGTAAGCACTTCAATGAATTTCCTTTCCCTCCGAAAACTTTTGTGATTCGATGACTTTAATAGCGCAGTAGATGTAGAACTAGCAGGGAAAGGAGCTGACGCGTTCTCATGAAAAATCCTCATTTTATCGTGAAAAAAAAAACAGATCCACACCTTGGTAAATGGGGACGAGACGGGCTCGAATTCTGGCGCGCCGCCCCTGCCCCCACCGATGCAGGGCGGGAACAAGAGAATACCGGTTGCGGAGGGGGAAGCCACGCCCTTCTCACCACAGAGACAGTCAACGAGCATAGTGCAACAGGGCCAGCAGCCACGGATGATGAACCAGAGGCAAGAGATGCAGCTGCTCAGCGAGAAGGTAAATCAACAGCAGGAACTGCTGGAGAGGCAGTCCGCACAAATCACGGAGCTGACGGAGTTGTTGGTGCACCACGTGATCCGACCGGCCGTGATCGAGAACTCGCGATCGGGTGGCAACGGGCGGGGGGTGCAAGTGCGCCCCTCCGGCGCGGGACGGTGCAGCGACATGATTTTCTGCGGGTCCAGTTCCAGCGCGAGCCGTCGGGCCATCGACGACGAGGAAATCAACATCGCGGTGGCCTTGGCAACGAAATTTGACAAGGCCGATCTCGCAAACATAAAGGGCAAGCAGTAGAATGCGATCGCGTGTGTTTTGTCGTGACTGGTGCAGATGATTTTGCGGCATAGACGATATCTGAGCAGGTTTTGGAAACGAGAGTAAGTGTCTTGCTGATAATATCTGCGGTGCGACTTTTTGAAATTTTTGCCCTCCTCTTGCAACCACGTTATTCTTGCGATCCCCACAACCCCGTTGTTACTAATTGTATTTCGATGTTTCCCACATCCACCACCTAGAAAATCGAAGAGGTTCCAGTTTGTTTTCTAGGCAATAATTCGTCCCCCTTGTAAGAAAGTGATGTGTAAGCCGTGTTCCCATTGCAGCAGAAGCAGTCGTGTCCTCCGTATCGAATTTGAATCCCGTTCACACAAATTCTTTACCACGACTAATCTCTTCCTCAGGTTTTAACTTATTCAAACAAGAAGTATCAGGCTCGCTAGCTTTTTTTTTATAGGTTTCAACTTATTCAAACAGGCAGAACCAAGGTTCAACTTTTTCTTTTCAGGTTTCAACTTATTCAAACAGTAAAGTACTTGTTTTTTTATGAAAACGCATTACTCTCTCGCTACATTATTCAGTATCAGTATGAAAAATCAAGTACGAGGTTCACAGTCATTTTTCACTTTTAAAAGGCATTGCACCAGAATTCATCCCCGGTTATTAGGCAGATGTCGATATCCTTGACGCGAAACAGATTCTTTTGCAAAAAGCCCGGCCAGAAGTGACGAATTAGAAGTTTCCCCAAACATTTTGTACATTTTTTTCCCCTTGAAGAATTTTTAAATCCCCATCGACTTTCTTCGAAGAAGCGTCACGACAGATTTGGCACTCTTTATCTTCCCCAGTTCGAGTAGTAAAAAATGCAGGTTTGCCCTCGAGAAAGTCGAGCCTTTTTGTCGCAGTGTGTACGCGATGTAGAATACCTGTTCTTTTTGGTGGTGAACGGCCTGTCGGTACAATTTTCTAAGTTGCCTTTTTTTGAGTTGATGCGCAACAAACTCGAGCTAATCGGTATCTTCATGCGATGAGTTTCTACAAATCCAAAAATTGCAATCCATAGAATCGTTGTACCCGCATTTTTTTTGTGTCTTTCCACCATGAAATAAGAATCAATTCAGATAATTTTCTCGGTAGACAGAGTCGCATTTTTTGACGAAGGTACTTTTCTGTCTGGCGTAAGACAGGCAAGAGAATCAATCGGTAATGGATTTTTTTGCTGCAGCTGTGTTTTTAGATTTTCTTTTTCGGTGCCTAACGGAGTCGGTTGTTTTTCTTTCGCATGAACGCAGGTGTTGCCTTTACTGTCCCTCATTATTTTTTTTGCAGCTGCATCTGAAGTAACTGAAGAAAAGATGAATCCCTATCTACAGTTCACGTGATTGTGAAAGCAGTACAACAAGTGATACCCACAGCACGCATCATCTTTGTAGGATTCGAGAGTATCCCTTCTCGAACGTTACTAATTTTTTGACGTCTCGCTTCACTCCCACGACCACTGGGTACATCATCATCGCACATATAAACGGCGTCGACCACCATGTTGTGCATGCAAGCGTATGTGTTCCACGACCACGAGCGTCGTGACACCCGGCCCTACATCCGAGCCAACGTCGAAACGTTCGCTCACCCCGCGGCGAGACCGAACGTCTTGAAGCAGGACAACAAACCGCTGACGTGGAAGGGCTCCCTGGTACCGATTCCGGACAACAAGGTCGAGTCGCTGCTGAAAATGACCGCCAGCACCAGTGGGTCTGCCAGCACTTCTGCGTCAAGCGGGAAAATGAGCATGGGCTCAGACCCGGGTCACATGTTTCGAAGTATAGAAGGATTGTTTCAATTTGTTTCACTTGGAACAGGAATGAGGTATGTTGATTCTATCTAAGAGTATACGACTTACTCTGCAATAACAAATGCACCTCGCAGTCAAACCAGGCATTTATTTTGTGACCTCGCACCCGCACGTGGAATTCGAATTAGAAAATGTCGGATGGCAAAATAAAAGTGAAATGATTGTAACAGATACATGGCTGAAGGGCATGGAGAAAGAGCTGCGGAGTATTCCACCGAGCCCAGCTGGTGCTGACGTCGGTGACAAGACCATGGCAAAATTCCAGTGGAAAGACGTGCAATCGCCAACGAAGAAGATGTGAAATTGTGCACAATGGTAACGATGTCGCACGGAAGAGTTGATTCGGGTGGGAAGTGAGCTGCGCTTGCGCATAGAATTACACTGTTAAAAACTTTACACGACGCACAGACAGATTTTGAAATCCGGTGAATTTTTCACATAAGTAGTAGCACACCCACATGTCATAGTGCTTCGGCACCATATTTTTCAAAAAGCAAAAGCTCAGAAACACACGGAACCGGGCATTTTTACGATTTAATTTTTCATGGTTGAATATTTTACTGCGGTTTCATTAATTAGATTGACCATCTTCTCGTTGTTGTGACGGTGAAAGCAATTTGGTAACCAGGTGAACATGTGGACTTTTTGTTGGACACTGATAACATCGGGTGAAATATTGGAATGAATTGAAACGTATGATACACAAAAAAAAAAAAGACGGCGAAGGGTCTACCTTTTGTAGCCTTCACGCAAAATAGTAAATTTCGCATCTTTTTATCAAAGAAATCACTAGTGTCTTCGTGTTTCCATTTCGTATTTGTGCGTTTTGGAGAGATCTTGTCAACGTGAGCGAACTGCGCAATTTTACAGAGAGAAGTTCGTCAAATTTGTGCTTTTTTTCCGGATGAGATTGGTGCGTGAGGAAACAAGAAATCGGCCGCTCCGGTTTGGCGCGACCGATAAAAGAAAAGAATATTTTGGTTTTGGTTTCTTGCGTATTACGGAAGGTTGGCCTTTTTTTTTGTGATTGTGTACTCACGCAAAGGGAGATATTTATTCAGCGTTCCGATTGTACCTCCTACGCGAACCCGAGAAAAAATGTTGCAACAGCCACGGAAATGGGCCTACGTGCCACGCGCGTCTGCTTTTTCACCGAAGAAGTCCGCGTCGGGAGCCAGCGCACTGCATATAAAAACTTCCGGTGTGGCAGAGACGGCTCCCGGTGTTGCGAGCCATGCAGCAGAGCATCTCCGATCGGCATCACCGGCGCGACAAGGAACGCGCCCAGCCAACCGGTCGAAATCTCCGCAACGCCAATTGGGAACCGCGACCACAACTTCGAGAGTGACCGACCTAGACGACACCTCTGGTGCGTTGTCGCCTCTGAAGCAGATTCGCGATGAGTTTCGGATTGCCATCGAAGATGCGAAAAAGGAGGACGGCACCTTTTCCACCGAGGAAGAAAAGGAAATTACCGAGGTTGGCAACGGAAGGAAAAACCAAGAAAAGCCGGAGGCGATAAAAATAGCGCTCACCTCGAAGCTTTTGCAATCGAACCTTTCGCAAGACAAGTCGGCGTGTGAATTAACGTTCAGCTTTCTCGACAGTGTCGATCCGCTTTTCTACAAAGAGGAGGAAGCAACGACGGAGCAAGCGATCGTACCCGTGGTCCCTGTGGAGCAGATTCGCGAGTATCAGCTCGTCGTGAAAAATTTGCGGAAATTGGATTTGTCCGGCAACAACCTGCGTAAAATCGAGAACCTGGAGCCACTGGTGCAACTGCGGGAACTCTCCCTGCATTCCTGCGAGATCGAGAAAATGGAAAACCTGGAACACTTTCAGTTTCTCGAGCGACTGGAACTGCAGTACAACAAAATTGCGAAAGTTCAAAACCTCGAAAACCTGAAGTCGCTCACATTTTTAAACCTGGACAAAAACAAAATCGACACCAAGGGGTTGCTCGCGACACCAGCGACTGCGAATATCGGAGCTGCTTCTGGCGCAACTGCATTCAACGGGGCTGCGCAAAGCTCCCTACCGCCGAGCAATGCGAGCAGCGCGGCGCAAACCCCGGTGTCTGCCTCGTCTAGCCGACTTGTAGGCAGTCGACCCGGTTCCGGTGTTTCATCAGTTTTCTCGTCCGCTGCTGGTAGCGTCAACTTGCTTTCTTCTTTCACGCGAAAGGGCCAGAAACTGCAGCTCTCACAACTAGATACGGTCAGCGAAGCAGGAGAGCAGCTGCTAGCGCAGCAGGAGAGCACAGGGAGCAGTTTTGGCAAATCCAGCAGAACATCAAGAGCAGGCTACAACGCGGCTACGGGCCGACAGGGAGGGAACAGAGCCAGGTCCGTCTTTCCGCCCAGCCTGAAAGAGTTGCACCTGTCGCACAATCGTATCGCGAACTTGTCAACCAGTCTGCAGTGGCTCCCGAAGTTGGAAGTGCTGTGTCTGAACCACAACAGAATCGGCTCAATTCTGCTCTCGAGTGCTGGATCTCGAGGAGAGGATCAGGGCGAGTCCGTAGCTTCGTCAGTGTGTCCTACGCCGCTGTCGACCGCACGCAGTGGGCGGTCTTCGTCACACAGTTCCAGCGCTGCGGTGTCCTTCTCGTCGCGCGCATCAGAATCCACTACACTGCAGCGGCCCTCCATCAGCGAACTGGCCTTGAGTAAGACCTTTGTGCCGCTGCACAAGGCACTAGGGAACTTGTCGGCGCTGAAGGAACTGGAGTTGGACTTCAACCAGATCGACAACCTGAGCTTCTTGTTCACCAAGAAAACCCCGGGGGAGCTAGGAGTGGTACTCACAGGAAATAGTACTGGTACAAATTCTGCGGAGATCATGAACAGAACAAGTGGAACCGGGAGACCCGTCGACTTGACCCAAGGATCGCTGGGTGCGCAGAGTTTCAGCAAAGGGGCGAATAAAACAAGTTCTGTCAACACAAATAGCCTGAGCAACGAGCCAGTCCGGGTCCCGACCATGCCACGCCTGATGACGTTGAGTCTGGTGCAGAACAGAATCACTTCGCTTTCCACAAGTCCCTCGTCTGGGAGTGCGACGTCCTCGTCCTCGTCAGCAGATCCTCAATCGTCCAAGAAACCGCCGCCGCCATCGGAACAAGCAGGAGCGACGCACAACCAGGCGACGTTGCCAGAGCTGCGCGAACTGTTTCTGAACAACAACGGGATTCGTGCGCTTTTTCCCGAACAAAGTGACGACGGTCGTTTTGCTGACACTGCAAGATCTTCCGCGAACGAGCTTTCTGGCACCTGTAATACTCAAGTGTTCACGGGTCTAGAGGCGCTGGACTTGGCGGGAAACCCGCTGGTCGGGCCGACAGCGAAGGTCGTGTCGCAGATCGCGGAGAACTTCGGGGAAACCCTGGCGGAATTGCATATGAATGTGGTGAAAGATGAAGCTGAAAGAGCAGAACAGCAGCGGGAAGGCGAAGATGACCCAAGAAATGCAGATCAGAAGACCACGGGCACGGAGCCTGAGTTGAAGAACGCAGCAACCAGTGATCCAGCAGAACCAGTCGATGGAGATGATCATCCATCTGAGCAGCTACAGGAGACAGGGGAAATCAGAAAAGAACAGGAGAAAGACGCCGAGGAGCCTGAATTCCTCGAGGTGATAAAGCAAGGCAGCAAATTTAAGTGTCTGGCGTTTCTGAACGACGAGCCGGTGCCGATCGCGTGGAAGAACGCAACAACTGGAAATGGTGCGAACAAGAGTCCGAGCAAAGCACGGCAAGGCATGAGCCACGAGCTGGACGCGGAATTTCTGCTGAAGCTGGAAGATGTTTTGGTTGACGGCGCCGCGGCCGATCAAGCAGATTGGGACAACCAGCCTGACGCGGATACTGAGGGAACGGCAAACGCCGAGGATCAAAATGCTGCCACGACAGTGAATACACGACAACATGTGAACATCAAAACAGCGGATGATCTCGAGAATACCCTGAAAAAGAAGAGTTTGATCCTGCAAACCAACAACAAGCAGCTGCAGTTGCTCGAAGCGCACGACAAGTCCACTGCGGTCGAGAAGCTTTCTCACCACACGGGCACGAACAAGCGCCGGTTCTTCAAGGAGCCTGAGCTGCTGAACTGGGAGCAGGAGCAGTTACAGCTGGTCGAGCAGTTTCAGCAGGGCGCCAGTAAGCTACTGGACGAGAGCAAAGCGCAGCTGGAAAAGTTCACCCGAGCCATTCAAAAGCACGAAGACTGCATAAAGCGGGAGGAGATGCTGCACGGCGAAAAGGTTCAGGAAGAAATAGAAGCGCTTATCACACGGAAAGGTTTCTTCATCTTCAGCGGAGGTCGGTGCTTGAGGCCATCTGCAAAGGGGCGTATACTTGCATAAACTAGAATCGTCGTGAAGTGACGCAGCGTGCTGTTTTTCGCTTTCTCGTTGCAGATAATGAAGACAGAGCCAATTTGTTGGCAAAATCTGCTGTACATACTTAATTATCTGCAACTCATGATGATGATGATGAATAACTTCGGAGCGAGCTGTTCTGATGCGGACCATGCCCAAGGAAACTTTTCCACATGATAGCGCAAAAAAGGGAGGAGTTTTTGACTCTGGACACCATTTTGGAACAGGAAGAATCCGAAATGGACAAGCTTGCCGACGAAGAATTCATATCAAATGCAAAAATGTCTGGGTCTGGAAACTTGTAATGCTAAAAATGAATGATAGACGCACTGCAATACGCAGCTATGCATGACAAATTTTTTGACTGCCATGTCTTACGCATTTCGCATGGCAAACTGCTTTTTTGCATGACAGGTAAGAGGGCTTTTTCGTGCCTATGCAACACAGATTCTCGAGTCATGCCAGGCAAGCATGACAAACTTGCATTCTTCCAGACCCAGACACTTTTACAGTTGATAATTCAAGAAGTGGCAGACGGAGCTGGGCGGAGTTTTGCGTGGCGGGGAGGAAGAGGTACGCTTGAGCATTTTGCTTGAACAAATTTGAACCACGTTCAAAGGAAAAGTGTTGGCAGGTCCGTTTGAACAAATCAGTGCACGACCATAGGTCAGAATTTTGCTGCCTACAGACTTCTTCAAACACGTCTTTCAACAGGCTGTGCTGCGCCGACCGGAGAGGCTCGCACTGAATCTGAACCTGCACGGAGACTTGTTGGAGCCTTCCCTGGCAGAAGAACTCGAAAAGATCCGTCGCTCTCCGTTCAAAAAGCGGTCCATGTCAACCATTTCCGAGGAAGCAAGTTGACAAAGTAGATCTTTGCTGGCAACTGTGCTCTACTGTCAAGTCTTCTTTACGCAACGCGACGGGAATGACTGAGTGGGCAAAGTGGTATTCCTAGGGGAAATCTACGGAGGAAAGAAAGAATCGATGGCTGTAGACATCGCCGACAGGCTGTGCTCGTGTGGGGAGGAGGAAAATTTTCAGAAGGCGCTACTGGTCTGACCGGTCCTCTGGTCCTTTAGTTGGCGCTGTGTGTTCGTCGTGTTCAGTGTGAAAACACGAGTGATTATGATTTGATTTCCTTCTAGCTTAATTGTTGCCCAACTTCTGACTAAAGAGGGAGAAAAAAGGCTAAATTGTTTTTGCTTTTCGCTGGTACGATGGATATTTTTGGGGTGGGGGGACGGGCTTGTTAGAAGAAAGTCAATGCGTATGAAAAAAATCTCGAGAGACGAATGCCAGCGACGACACGCGAAAGAATAAGAAAGCTTTGAACAGTTGACAAGTGAGTCCGCAGCTGCTACTTGCGTTAATTTGATTTTTGTCATTTGTGCGACGTTGCGATGACAACGGACGCGTGTAACTCCACCGCCGCAGTACATCTTCCGATGCACCCGGAGTTGGGCACAGGCCACGATGGCCCACCCGTCTCACCGGGCGACGACTTTCTCTTTGGGAAACTCGTCGCGGAGCGCCAGAAAATCCAGCTCTCCCTTGAGCGCCGGAAGCGGAAGGAAGAGCTCGTGCGAAAGCGCGAACAGGGATTCCAGACGCACATCAACGGGGCCAACGAGGAGAGGTTGCTGCATCGCAACAAGCAAATCCAGATGCAGCATAACCGCACGAGGCCCAATCGTGCCTTTGGCGTTGTGGGGCAGAGTGCGCTTCTCGGTCCCGCAAGTCAATCCGTAGCACCGCACCATCCGCAATCCGTGATTACCGGCGCGAGTGCCGCAGCCAGTAGCTCCAGCACCGCCAGGCACTTTGTCCCAAATTTTGTCGCGTCAACGACACCACAGATGAACGCAAATAGTATAATCCCACAGCAGCAAGCAAAAACGGCTACGGCGCCGAAGTCCTGGAAAAAGGAAACAGTCGAGCTGCGCGCGGAGGACGGCAGGCTGATCAAGTTATCGCCGTTTGGAGAACAAGTTTCGGTTGATCCGGAAACTACACAAGACGGGCACTACAGAAGTACTAGCAATAGCGCTCACCACGTTCTTCACCTTCCTATTGTGCCGGACGAAGAGGACTACGACGAAGAACTTGGGCAAGAATCGTCCCCAAACGAAGCAAAGATGTCAATGTCCCCAACGTCCGGGGGACGAACACAGCACGAAAAAGCGGTATCGGATGACGTCGTCAACGTGTTAACAATGCTGGAAACCGCACCGACGGAAGCGCTGGAAAAGGTGCGTGCCAGTCTGCGCTTGTCGAGGTCGAACTTACCGACTATTGGGGGACACCAGCCCCAGGGGGCAGCCGGATCCGTACCCTCTCCGACGACCGTGGACAAGAGAGCCATCGCTCGAGAAGAGGAGGACTTCGGCCTGGACGACTTGAGAAGAGACAGCACGCGGAAGCCGTATTACGGCGGCCGGGCCGGTGCGGACGAGACGGACGACGAACAGGTGCTGATGGGGAACTCCTTTGAGTTCCTTCCTTCCACGGGAGCTGGATGCAGTGCGCGAAAGGGAGGCATCATTCAAGAATCTAGCGCCGTTGGTGCTGGACAGCACGCAAACGACCAAGCGGAACAAACCAAGGACGTAGAACCAAAAGACACAAATTTCTCTGCGATTGCTGCGGCCATGGCCGCGGAAAACCAGGCTGCCATGGCGCAAGAGCGCAAGCGCTCGGTCCACGGCGAAGTGACGCAATCGCGACTGCCCGTCAGTGCCTCAGCTGCAGAAGCCCTGCGGCCCCCGTCCGCGGTCGCCAGTAGGAGAACAAGTGTGGATGTGCAAGTTGAGCCCCCAGAGATGAACAAGGTTGCTGTGCCGGTCGTGTCATCTACGAGTCGTGCAGGCCAGAAGTGTCTGCAAACGACCGAACCGCGCTTACCGATCGACGACCGGACGGCCGAGAGGTTCCGGCCACCTTCCGCAGTGAGCTCGCGCCCACGGAGCCGAATGAGCCAAGTGCACGTGGAGTACACGGAGATCGTCTCGACGAGCTGCGACGCGAACACAAGTTCCGGATCGACTGTCGCAGTTCGTACAAATGCAGGAGATCATTATTTCCCGGTTCCCGTCGTCCCGGTTCCCAGTGGTGATTGTCAACTCACAGGAGGTCATCCCAACGACGTAAACGACGAGAAACAACATGCTCCAGGACTCTCCGCGGGAGAACACGACTGTCAGGAAACCCCGCGGATGCGCACTTGGTCGACCAGCAGTCAACAGACGGACAGTCTGATTCAGCGCATTCAAGAATTGGATGAGGAAAAGCAACGTGCGCTGGAGCAGCTTCTCGACCACTGGTGGGACCTGCCGCGGATTATGCAGGAAAACAATCAAGAAGTCGTCGAGCAGAAGTGGACTTGGAATCGTGCTGGAGATGATGAGATGAAGCCGAAAGACGACCAAGTTGTTCCGCATGAACAAAACGGGGACGACGAAAACAGTGCAGAACCTCCGGGATCGACCGAGTACGGATCGTGTCTGAGCCGTGTTGGGGGTAGCAAGAACGCGGAGCCGGATGCCGTAGTGCCGATAGCAGCGGATGACGGGAGCTACGGAAGGGAGCAGAACGGAAGTTCCGGATCGGGCACGATTGGCCCGGAGGACGGTGCGAATCCCGGAGGCCGGACGCACGGTGGCGGGGTCGGGGCGAATGACGAGGAGAAAAACGACATGGCGGAGGAGGGCGAGAAGCTGAAAACGAAAAATTCTGACGATGAAGAGGACGAGCCCGACAGTGTGGGTTCGAAGCGAAGACTGCAGGTCAAACTTGCAGTCTTGTGCAACCACAGCCAATCCGGCTACGCATGCGAGCTGAAAGGGGTGAAAGTTTATCGCACCAGCAGTGGGGGTCGTTGTACTAGCAGCGACGAGAAGAGGAAGGTGTGTCGTGTCCGGCCGCAAACCATCCAGGCGACCGGATTGACGGAAGGTGGAAAGACACTGCATAGGCTGTTCAGGAGGAGAACAACTTCGAAGACGGCTAGCACAACGCTACTGTCATCTTGGAGTGGAAAGACCGCTGCAGCAACTGGGAGCTTCGTTCTCCGATTCGAAGCAGACCTTCCTGAAGCCACGACATCAAATGGCCACACTTCTACTTCCGACGACTCGTATTGCATCGCGCTGGAAAATAGCAGTTCTGCGATTCTAGCGCTGTGCGACGCGGACGTCTCTGCCACGATCGTCACTGAGCAATTCAGCGGGGCAACCGGCGGGAATCTGCTCACTGCCGAGGGTGATGTCTTGCACGCGCGCGTCCGCGGCATACCCGCTGCGAGTGGAGAGCAGGTGTACAGTCTGGCAGTGCACCAGCACATTCAACCTGAAGTTAATAAAAAAAGCGACCACCTCGTCTCTAGTGACCCGAATTCGAGTGACGCGACTGTCTACGAGACCGAGCAGCCCGTGCCGATGCTGATCGAGGGCGTATCACGGGCCACTCCCGCAACCTCCGCACGGCAACAGGAAGACAAACTTCTTGACAAGGAACAGCAGAAGAAGCATCGATCGAATGCCAACACCCTCTCCATCTCTGCGGCTGCCCCTTCTCGCAGCACAACTTCCTCGCCGGTAGCTTCGAATAAGAAGACCCAAAATCGCCACCAGCAGTCCATGCTTGCGAGCTTTGACGCTTTGGAGAAGTCCGCAAGTCGGAAGTTTTTCGAGCCGTTGCGGGGAGCGGGTGGTGGGGACGGAAACAAAAGAGCAGCATACGACTTTGGGTTCGACGAAATTGAGAACGAAGCGGAGAATGAAGAAGGAACTGGTAATTCCATGCCCACGGTGGACGATCACGAAGCTTTGCTCTACGATCCCTCGTTTGCCGCAAACGCCTCAAACACAGGCACTAATTTCAGCGAAGGCAACCCCCCGCTTGTCGTACCCGACGCTCGGCCCTCTCGACGCGAGCAGCTCCAGCAAGGAGCAGGTGGCGCATTGCCAGCTGCTGCGCTGCAGCGGGCAGGCGTACCGAAGAGCAGCGCGTCTAGCAGCAGCGAGGACGAGGACTTCAAGCATTTGCGTGTTGAGGCCGAGAAGTGCGGAGAGCCGGGCATTCTCCCCTCCCCGCCGAACGCCATGGCGGACTACTACTTGGCCAATGACTCCGCTGTGGCAGGGAGCTACTACGACGGTTCGGCCATCGACCACAACTGTGTCGGTGCTTCCCTGCTGCCGCCGGAGTACTACACAGATACCGCGCCGAACTCGGAGGCAGAAGTAGTAGAAAGCAGCCCGGGGGTCACTAGTACTGCGCAAAATACAACAACGGCTATGAATCCTCGACCCGCGATCCCCCTTGTGATGCCGACGTTGCCTCGGGGAAAACTCTTGGTCTTCAACTGCGCATCCACCTGGGGCGATCCGGACTTTGTGGGGCTGGCTGGAATCGAGATCTTTGATGATAAGGGCGAGCTCGTGGTCCTCCCGGACGTGGAAAATCAGGTAAGTGCGGAGCCCGACAGTGTGAACGTGTTGCACGGGCCGAACAGTGGACAAGTGCTGGACCCCCGGACGCCCGACAAACTCTTCGACCAGGTGAATTTGACGCGGGACGACTTTCACGTCTGGCTGGCGCCCTTTCGCTGCGGCAAGCCCCACACCGTGATGGTGGACCTTCTGGAGGAGAAATGCGTCAGCATGATCCGCATCTGGAATTACAACAAGTACATACAAAACTGCTTCTCCTTCATCTCTTCGTGATGTTTTTTGGCATGACCTCTGGTGTTTTGATTGAAGTGAGTGATCTGATTTCAAGTATGCCTTCAACTGTTGCCGGAGATTTGATTTTAGAGTTTTCGTTTGAAGATGATGCCACCTCCACCGCAACACGCAGGTCGCGACTACACGCCAACCGCGGATGTCGCATCATGGAGATATTTCTAGATGTATCCTCGAAAGCAAAAGGTTGTAGTCCGGCACGACAAACCTAAATCAGAGTCTTGCAGCAACTTACTCTCGCGGGAGGCAGAAGATAGAAAGACGTCCTGATGTTGCAGATGTTGTTTCATGTCTTTGCATCCGTTGGTTATGAATACATATTTCATATCTTCGGTTTTTTGTTTTTCGTGTTCGGGATGACCCACTGTATTTTCCCATGGATAACCTAAGACGCCGATTTTCGTGGGCGAGATTCGCAAGGCCTCCGGGGATCTGAACCGGCCCGACCAGGTGTGTGAGCACTTGCTATTCTGCGGGGAAGAGCAGTCCGAGGTCCTAGAGAAGATCGAGGAACGCGACTGGCTTCCGCGCCTGGCGCCCGAGATTGGCGACCCGGAGTTCTTGCTTCAGGGCAGCAGTGAAGAAGAGGAGATCCTGGACGACGACGGGAATGTAGTACGGCGGCGGAGAAGAAGTAGTACTGAAAACTATGCGGACGATGACTCGGATATTGGGAACTTCTTCGACGAGGACGAGTCTCTGCTAGGTGACAAGCTTTGGAAAATCGAAGTCCCCGCAAGTTCGGGAACTGAGGGCGAGTTTGAAGATTGATATTTGCAGGGAGGGAATCGTTGTGGTAGATGGAAGTATGCAATAAATTGAATTTCCGTCTTCACCTGCTGTGTGGTCTGTGATAGGTGATCGCTATCATTTACTGCGATCCCAGCACCACAACTTCGCCTCCGCTACTGGGAGAGGCACGGGCGCCCGGGAATCCATCGTCGATCTGAGCATGAACATGAAGTGGATTATTGCGCAGGAGTAGAAAATGAAACAATTCCACCGCTCGTGAGGAAGTACAAGCTTTGCTGTCATGTCCCTGGGCGCTGCCCTTCATGTCCATAGTTTCTGGAAGTGTTCCCTAAAGTAGCAGCCGGAAAAAGATACACGCGTCATGGAGTTCTTCTTGTGTGGAGGATCAGTCAAGCAACTACACTCAGATTCGTGTTCTTTCTTTTCCGATTTTTCAGTTTGACAGAGGCGTTCCTTTTGTTGCTCTGTCTCGGATCATGGTTTCGCAACATACACGAGAGGATTGGAACGTACGTAATAGGTCATTGATTTGAGATCTGCGTCTAGCCAAGTAATGCAGGTAATTTCAGCACAGCAAGCACGTACGACTACGCAGCAGGGATACGGAGATCAACTCAGATCTTGTGTTTGAGATCCTGTTTGGTTATTTTTGCGATGTTCGTCAATCCATGTAGCTGCAGCAATCTGTTTTTGTGTGGCGAAGAAATACTTACTTACGTAAAAGTCAATGATTCCAAAATGCGAAGAAAACTGAACTAACAAGCAGTTTTTTGCAGTGAAGTTCTTGCGATTCTTAAGCGTTATAGTCGGCTGGTAAGTTTTACTACAAGAGATCTACTAGTACAACGGTTACTAAGGCGCCTTCTTGTTGATAGCGGCGCCAGTTCATGGCTGATCTTGTGGAATCTACCATCATTCACAATGAAACGATAGGAAGTGTGAGCTCGTCAACATCAACAGAGTACGCACTTGGAAATGCTTGAGTGCGTGCTGGTGGTGTGTTGTGGAACGAATAAAAACTAGATGGAGAAAGAGGTAACGAAACTTACATTATGTATTGTCAGACCTTTATGAACTTTCCTCGCACAACTCGCAGACTGAAACAGAATCACGACAGCCTAGAGCTTTCTTGGAACTAGGTATAGCAGACTGAATGTCCTACGCTCTGTAGTAGAGTACAAAGGACGATCTTCGAAAAGCAGCGGTCCCTACATCAATCGTCGAACGTCATCTTTCCTCTTGCGGTCCGAGCCCGAACAACAGTCGTGAACAAGGATAAAGACAAGCGCGAAGCTCGATAGGCAATCCAAACTCCCACAAGCCACTACTTTATCGCTCCATTCGACATTACGAATGACAATGAACCAACGAACAACCCAGCAGCGAACCTAAATGAACAGGCGACCGAAAAAACTGAAACAGTTTTTAATTAATACCAGTAGAGTTGTTCTTGTAAATAGAGACAGAGGTAGTGGTAGATGACATAGTAATTCTAGGGGTCCACGTCCAGATTTTCAATAGGGTCACACTAGAAAGTTATGGGTTAAGAAAGAACAAGGAAGCGAACCCTTAATGAAGCGGAATTCCACCTTGTGACGCACGTTTATTTCGGGTTTCGTCTGTTGACAGCACCTAGTTAAAGTAAGTTTAATGACTACCCCATCACTAGTTGAGCTTCACTATCCCCCTCTTCCCCCCTCCTTTCAACAAACTTTTGAGCTATTTATGTCGTTAACTTTGGTTGACGTCGACGCAGCTGATTGTTGTAGCCAATTACGAACATCCTTTTATTGCCACTGATGCAGTAGGAGATAGATTTATCGTATCCTGCTGGGGCGGCGTGACGTGGAGCACTGCGACAGCGGAACTGCTTGCAGGATAGGAAAGGCAAGTCTTTTCTGCGTTTCAGTTTGTTTCGACACGGCCCAGCATATGCTAACAACCTCTTACCTTGAGATATGAACGGGAAGCAAGGCAAGTGTGAGTGACTTCCGCATCTGTTCTGTACTTTGGCTATACATACATACTGAAGTGCAGGAAGGGTGCTGGTGTGCCACTATCAGAATAAAGACATTTCGTAGAAAGCTACAGCAACGCCGTGACTAGAAAGAACTATCGTATTGAAAAAGTACAACCGCGATTGTTACATTTATCCTAGTGCGTATGTCTTCGTTTTCTTTCTCGAGTTTCCCTTTTTCGCTGAGTCTGCGTGTGGGAAAGCTAGTATTGGTGAAGATTCTATTCTTCAAGAGCCACTCCCTTTTCTCGACTTCGTGCCACGTCACATTTACGTAAAAATACCAATAGACACAACATAAGTTACTCGTAGTACCAACTTCGGTTTGACAGAACACCTTTTCCGATTGCGATCGCGGTTTCCCTGTCAGCACTCCAAACGTCTAAGCAAACTGTTTCCACGACGGATTATTTCAATCACAATTTTTTGTGGCTGGTGATACTTCGCCAGTGCGGAACAATCTGCTTCGATTTTTTTGTTTTGAATACACTCACCACCAAAATTAATTAGCTCGCAGATGTAGCAAGCAATGGTAGCTCGCCGTGAGAGGACCGCGTTCCAGGAGGAAGGTAGCAAATTTGCGTGGTGCGCAGTGGGCACCCCGGCTGTAGTATAGATAAGTACGTTTTTCAGGTATTCCGTATTTGGTAAAGTTGGAGCGCAGGTAATACAGTTCTAGTAGTTCTTTAATAGTACAACTTTTGTTTTTGGTCCGTCGTTACTTTTTGTCTATCCCTGTTGCCGGACGCTTTTCTGCAGTCCGTTTGGCAAACTACTTTTTTGGAAAATGAAACTTTTGTTTGTACGAAATGTAAAAAGAGTTGCTGTAGTTTAGGATTGTGTTTGTGGATATTTAATCTTTTACGTAGAATACTTTTACATTAGATAGCCTTTCTGTGTGAAATTTGTTTTGGCAACAAGAGGTAAAAGATAAGGAATAGTGAAGCGGCCCTCCTTGGTCTCCAGGGAGAGAAAGGTTTGATTGCCTCTGTTGCCAGTAAAGGTAACGCACATTCAAGAATAGTCTATAGTTTTTTACTTGTAGCCCAATGGGCTGGGGAGTTAAAGCTACATAATCTCGTTGTACGCCCGTGTGTTGCGACTTACCTTACCTAACCATCAGATTTTGAAAAATATTCACCTATTTTTCACAAATGTGGTTATTCTACACGGATAAAGGCACGACCGTAATCGATGCTCTTTCTTCTCTCGCGAGGGTGTCGAAATTGCAGACGACATCGAGGGAAAAGCGGAGGTGACAAGGCCTACAGCGCTGCGGTAGAAGACGCACGTGCGAGGACACCTAACACACCAGGAGCTTCATTTTATAATCTGCGGGTCGCGAGACCAGGCTACTGAGGAAGATATATTTTCGCAGCGCGCTTGGCCAAAGTGGCGCACGCGTGCACCGAGGATTTGGATGCCAGGGGGCTGGCGCCGGTCGTTGCTTTTTGATGAGAAAGAAGAACTACGATGGTGAGTATCATCACCTTCGGTAGACCGAACATGGTGTTGGTACTCCAGATCGTGGCAGCGACCTTGCTGCAGGAGGGTTTGGTGCAAGTCGTCCCCGGCCTGCAGCTGCAGAAATCGAGCACGACGTTGCGGCCACTGCAGCAGCAAGCGACGGCACACCAGCAGCACCATGGGACGACCCAGATGGCAACCACGTCGGGGCAGCAGGTGATGAGTAGGTCCGCGGCGACAAGCTCGCTGCATCTTTCCATCACGCCGAGCAGCACCGCAACAAGTGTAGGAGGACTAGCCGCGGCGCAATCAGGAGGAGCACCGCTGTCAGCCAGGTCGAGCGGGCACACGCAGCCCCTTACTGCGGTCGCTGCTGCCACTGCCCCGAGCGCTGGATCGATCTCGGTAGCTTCCACCTGGCCCGCAACGCTTTCGCCCCAGATGCGCGCAATGTTACAGCAACACGTCCTGTCGGCCCAACACACACCAGTACCGGTATCGGAGAACGGAACTCCGGTTCTGGGCGCAAGTCTCTCTCCCAGCCAGCAACCGACCAGTCCTGCCTCCTCAGGCAGCATCGGCAGCCAGCCGCTGCATACAACGGCAGGCGGGCTTGCGCACCAGCACGGCCAGCAGCACCCGCACGCAGCTGCGGCTTTGGCCGCGAGCCTGAGTCAACAGCAAATTCACAGCAACCCGGGGACGGTGGCGACGACGCCGGTGCTAGGACCGAGCGCGCAGCTGCCTCACACGGGTGCTGTGCTGCAACGGATGGTCTCGGTGCCGGTTTTGGATGGGTCCGGAGTGCCAAAGACTCACGGCCGTGGTTTTGTCCAAGTCGAGCACCAAGGGCCACCGCGGTTGCAGCCACCGCCATTCTCTCTTGGCGCGCCGGCGTCGGTCACGCCCGCAGGGTCGGGAATCGCGAGCAATCGGTCCATTACGCCACCACCACCATTGGTAGGTGCGCCGCATCCGCAGTTCGCGGTGGTTGCAACCACGACGGGAGGCTTTGCTACGAATCCCGCAACTGGAGCTCCAGCTGCCGCTACAGGCAGTTCTGATGGTGCTTTTTTGATGAATTTAAGTTTCACTTCGAGCGGCGCGCAACAGCAGCAACAGGGCAGGCGGATCGTCACTGACAGCATCTCACCCCCGAATCGCGTGCTCTATGCTTCTGCGTCGCAGCCATCTGGCGGAACTTTTCTAGCAGGTGCACACGCCGGCGCGCCTCAACTGCAGCAGCCCTTGTCCGCACGAGCGAGCGTGGGTGTGGGCACGACTAGCGGCTCCTTGACAGTCCGAGCACCGCCGCCGCCCGGGAGGTTGGTGCACTCGAGGACGTCGACGGGCGTGTTTCCTATGTCCGCCGACTGGGAGCAGCACAGCCACGCGGCCGCGCGGCAAAGAGGAGCTGTTTCGGTGCCAGTGCCGTCTCGAGTTCCACTTGGATACGCGACTGCTCCTGTAGGTTCGATAGCGCAAGCAGGGCAACTGCATGTATCAGGCATTCCAATGTCGGCTTCTCCGGTGGAAGCGCCATCCCTATCACCGCCGCAACTGGCATCCGACTCGTCCGCTTCTAGTTCTGGTCGACGTGATGAGCGTGCTGGCCAGCCGGAGGATCAACATGAGGCAGACTCGCGGACGGCCTGCTCTCCAGTGCCGGAAGCCGTAGACGAGGTACTTCAGGCGAAGCGATGTTTCAAAATCAGACCTCCGCCCGGGTCTCCGCCCCGAGGACCAGGTCCGAACCGCAGTGACATGCGCTATTTCGACCACAGTGACCAGGCTGCACGGGTAAGAGTTCCTACCACGCCAGACCACGATCTGATTTCGCCACTGGTAGGTCCAGCTCCGGACCCTATACCCCCTGCGCAGCGAGGCTGTGTTATGGCGGCGATGATGGCTGTGCAGGGCAAGCTCGCCCGAGTTAGCGGACAGCAACAAAACTCCAGAAGCCCCGCTGGGTCCTCGGACGTTGTAGATTTCGACGCGAGCAGCAGAACAGGTGAACAACAATACACCAGTGGGAACAAAACCGCAGGACAAGAAGACCCTCGTGGGTCGTACTCCAAAGCTGTGGCAGAGGAACAACAACGGGTGGATGCGGCAGGAGGCAATAACACGCTAAACGAAAGCGCACTAGCCGACCTGATGTTTGAGAAGTGTGCTGTGTCGCGCGAGCGTTCGCCGGAACAATTGTCTTCCCCTCGAGAAGATCCAGGGGCCACGGGAAGTTTCTGGGGGCGACAGTGCAGCGCAATGTCGTCCGGCAGCGGAGGGGGCGGGAAACTTGCGCGGAACGCGTTCTCGTGCAGTGCGATGAGCCAACTGGCCACAACCTTTCTGCAGGGTGCGGGACTTGGAGCCAGCGGTCCTGGAGCGGCTGACCGAAATGGCGGTGCTCCTCTGGCCGGCCCATCGCCCGAAGTATTTAGCCGCGCGCGATCTTCGCCCTTGCTCGCTACGAGCACAATGGACGAGGACGAAGACGCTGACGGAAGAGAGCCACAAGTCCCGCATCTGCCACCACTGGAACTCCCCGAAGCGGCGGTGCCGGGGAGTCTCATCCAAGCGCGCGGACTGCTTTTCGGAAACGGATCACCGCGCGATGCGGTCGCGGGCGAGGTCCAACGTAGGCGGCACGCTAGTCCGGAATCCGAAAGGGAAAACGTCCGCGAGCGGAAGGGCGAGGACAGCGCAGGAGCGGAGAGACAAGCTAAAAAACAGCCACTGTTGTTGCCAGGATTGACAGCACACGAGGGTAGTTTCGTCGCGAGACCGGATGCGCAACCAGACTGCCTTGACGAAGGCTCGCGCGGACGAGGAGAGGGAGCACCAGAGCAGAGTAGCAGCCCACACGACCGTCAGGAGGACAGGCAAGTTGATTACTTATCGCCGCAATTTTTCAGATTCGGTGAGGCACTGGCCCAAGAAGGGGATGCGCGCTGCTGGACCGCTTCGTACCAAATGTAAATATGTGCTTGTCCATCTATGTATGATTTTGGAAAATTTTCATAATGCAAAATTGAAGTGAGAGTGACCATTCATCACCTGCAGCTGCAACTCGAATGCTTCGACGTAGCGATGACCAATACGCAATATTCAGGTGCGCCTTCCAACAGTGTGGTCTCAGACCCTGCAGTCCTTCTGAAAACGGAGGCGACGGCATGGTGCGACCGCCGCGTCAGGTAACGCGTGAAAACAAGGAGTCTTCGGAAGGCGCATGCGATCCAGACCGGATGTCAGACGGGGATGAGGACTGCATGGTGCAGGGGAAATTTGTGTTGAACCTGAAGGACAAATTGCAGCACCATTCGTCTTCGTCCGGTCGCGCCGTGCCTGGCTGCTCCCCTTCGGCGCGCACAGTCGGCGACGACCTGGCAGAGGAGCATTTTCGGTCGGATGATGAGATGGACTACCAGCGGCTCGCGGAATCCTTGAAGGATATCCCGGGGGGAGATCATTTTGAGGAGCCGACCATGCAGTCGCCAGATTTCAGGGACGACGCCAGCGAGCGAACGGACGACCCGGAAGCTTCGGTTGTATATAACCGAGGTAGAAGTTCTACTAACGCTGGCGGACGAGCTAGTACTTCTCCGGTCAAGGAACTGCCTACCGCGCGACGGACCTCCAAGTTGTTCGGAACACTGCCAACGCAGGGCAGGGTACTACTGCTTTCTCACCCACAAAAATCGCGTGAAACGAACTGTATTTTTGTATGCAAGTGCTTTTTCTTGTTGACTAAAAACGATCATTTGTTGTACTCTCAAACAATCCAGCGCGGCCGTGCACGGGGAGCCGGCGGTCGCATGTTACCAATACCGTTGGATGCGGGATCCAGTCCTTCGGTGCAGCAAACGACTTCCGCAGAAACGGTCTCCGGCTGCTCCTCAAACACTCCGAGCTTCGGGAAAAAGCGACCAGCGACCGACGCGGAACTGGAGACGCACTCCAAACGGAAAGCCAAGCGACACGCCAGTCGGGCGGCGCGGCTGACGGTGCACGTGGACCAAAAGTCCGAGCGGACGCTGATTGGCGGACGGCACAATCGCCCGCGGACGGTGTTCGCCGGCGCGGTGCACTACACCGTTTTCCACGGACCGTCCCACCAGCACTCGACGCCCGGATCGACCGCGTCGCCCGCCTCGGGCAACCACCAAGACCAGCAGCGCAAGAACAAGTCCGGACCCATCCAGCAGGAGGCAATTCATGTGTCGCTGACCGAGATCAAGGAGCTGTTCGCTGCCCAGTTGGGCGTGCCCAAGTCGGTGATCGCGATTTTTCTCCCCAAGATCACGCACCAGATGTCCTGCACCCCTGGGAGTGCAGCAGCAGCTTCCTCCAAGGTGGACCCGCAGAAGAGCGAGACCGTGAACCTGTGTGCGTCAGAGGAACTCACGGAAGAGCAGATCGAGGTCGACAAAAATTTCTGTGCGTGCGCGGGGAACCACGCCGACCTGGGTTGCCCCGAACACGGAGGTGGACCCAGCGCCACTGGGCAACATGGGACAAATGGTGGCACTTCCCACATCGGGGCAGCCGGTTCCGGCTCCGCGTCCGAGCAACCGACCTCTTCGTCCAATTTTAGCTTCAACCCATTTATGCACATGAATTTTCGCCTGCCCATGTTTCAGACCCCGCCGCTGCAGAGCAAGCAGGGGTGTCGTCCGCTCGAGACCAAGGAGATGATCGTGCAGGTGCACGTGTTCGCCGACAAAGTGTTCGGCTCCCGGCAACTGTTCCAAAGCGAGCAGGTGCGGGTGGTGGAAAAGGCGGACGATTTGTTTCAATTTGCGGACAGTGGGTTCTTTTCGCACCAGTACCGCAACGGCGTACAGACGTCGCAGTCCGCCTTCATCCCGATCGAAGGCTTCTTTCAGCTGGCGCCCGGGGTGCAGTGGACGGATATCGTGGGGCAAATCCGCGAGAAGTGGACCGAGGTGATAAAGGATGGTCACCATCCAAACGCGCTCTGGCATCATCGCCTGCCAAAAGGAGCGCAGCACACGCGGAAGTCCAGATTGCAGTACTTCGTCTTATTTGTCGATTTATTTTCCATTCGGTTTCCCTTCAATTTTAAGTGCGAAAGTGAACAAATCCGTTGCCAATGAGACCAGTTTCACTCTACTTAACTTAGGTTTGGATGTACGTACAAATAGAGGTTAGGTTGAGCAATAAGAGTACGTATTCGTAATTGTTTTGGTGGTCAAGAATCTGGCCCACCTCGCTCCGGCGCTTGCGGGTGAAGTATCGTACATTGTCAGATAGTAAACATCACCGTCAGGTACAAGCTGGCTCCGTCCGAAGTCGCGCAGGAAACGGAATGGATGTTGAAGGAGGGCAGTGTGGCGAGCAGAAGCAGTCAGGAGCAGGCAGTTCTGCCTTCCGAGGAGGAGCTGCGGTCCGCCGCCGGCATCCGCGAGGTGAGCCATGGGCAGGAGCTGATTATCTGGGCCCACACGGACGCGGTTCGCAACAAGCGAACCATCGACGCCACGCAGCCAGAAGACGAGGCCGCACCCGCGAAGCAGGCACTCGACCGGACGCAGGATTTGTTCCAGAAACTGAACCAAGCTTCGCTGACCATCCGCAGCAAGGAGGGGCGGGGTCACGTTGGCCGCGAGGCCGAGGAGATGCACGGCATCGCCGCAGCGGCGCAAAGTCTCCACGGCTGGCTGAGCAAGACGCCCGAGGACTACCCGGACGAGCTGGACCAGAAGGGCGCTTTTCCCGGCGTGTTTGTGTACTTCGACGAAGTGAACCAGAAGACGTATGGCCTCGCCAGCTACTGGTTCCGCAAGTCCACCCGGAAGTCGGTCCGCCAGGGCCAGGCGAAGAAGCTGGCGGACCTGCAGCGCGCGCGGGAGGCCGAGAAGGTCGAGTTTGCGTGGGAACGGAACAAGCGCGACCGCGAGGACGAGCTGCAGAAGGAGTACGAATTCGAGTATTACGCGAGCTACCTCCTTCAGAAAGCGCAACTCCCCCCCGGAGCTCCCGCGTTCCAGGACGACCAGGACGAAAGTACGTTTTGCGGCCGGGGCGCCGCGGGCGCCGTCGGTTACGCCGAGTCGAGCATCGGCGCATCGTCCTCCACCGGGTCTCTGGCTGGTTTGGCGTACCCGCAGCCGCAGTTGAGCGCCGCCGGAGCAGCCGGAAGTAGTCCGTTCTTGACGCAGCTGTCGCCTGCGGCCGGAGCCGCGATGTCCGCTGCCTCCCTGGCGGGTTGCGGAAGCGGAACACCATCAACTGGCACAGTAAGCAACCCGGTGCGCAGCACAACCGCCGCGTCGACACCGGCCGCCGCATCTACTACACTGGCACAGCAGCAGCAGCAGCAGCAGCCTAGCACTGCGGCAGCCGGGCCCGCTGTTGAGTTCGGGCCACCATCAGCACAGATGAACACCCCGCAATCTTCGCTGGCCGCCGCCTCGCCGGGCAGTGCCGTCTTTTCGGAGCAGGCGAACCACTTCAGTAAGTGGAATAGCCTGGCGCGCGGACCGAGTCCGTTCTCGGGCTGGGAGGGGGCCACCACCACGGGACCGCCGTCTTTCGAGTCAACGGTGTCGACCGGGTACTCCCACAGTGGCGCAGCCTCGGTCGCCGAGCCGCAGTGGGACAGCACTACGCCCGCCTGCTTCTCCGGCCAACAGCCGCAGTGGGGACCCGCGGGGATGCCTGGACCGTCCCCCATCTTCGAGGACGAAGACGTGGTGCAAATGGACCGCCAGCGCAGCCGCCGCAGCCGTCCAATAGGCAAGGGAAAAAGGCTCTGAATCACTACACGAAGCTTTGTTGTATCATGATTTTTCAACAGTAGAGTGCGAGGTTGTGGAAAGTCAACTTTTGCTACGTGTCACGACTATCATGTTGAAACGAAAACACATGCCACTAAGCAGGGTGGTCGTAAGTCGCGGTAGAGATTCATGCGGCTATCATGATTTCTTTGCACATCGAAAGAGATAGAAACGCTGTCTACTAAGAACACAGTCGAGGCTACGGATACGATAAGAAGATCTTTTTTCCTCGCATAGCACACCGGTTCCGCGCAGCTCGGCATCTCGCAGGCCCGCGGGCGCGTGGTGAGCTCCGCTTTCCCGAGCAATCAGCCGAAGGCGCAGACCTTCGGACCATTTGTGCTGTCGAAGCGGGCACGCGAACCGGACGTTTCGGCGCGAGCGCCGAACGGTGGGCCCCTGCGGCAGTCCCAGAGCTTCTGCCTCGGGACGACGTCTTCGTCTGGTCCCGCTACAATCGCCGAGCAGGAGCAGGAGCAGATGGTCCTCGATCACCTGAGCCGAAATTCCGGCGGCTTTTTAGGGGCGAGTTCGCTGTTTCCCTTCGTCCCGTTCCGGCCCCACCGTGCAGCTGCGACTGGCACTGTCGCGCAGGAAGAGGCGGGACCGCCGACCCGGCATCTTTCCGGCGCAGCGACCGCGCCCGTTCCGTTCAAACCACCCCCCTTTGCCAGCCTTGTTCCCGGCCTGGCGGCCGATATCGCACCAGGAATAAACCCGAGCGGAGCGGGGGATTTACAAGCGGAATCGGACACCGACATGGATTACGATGAGTCAGCGACCAAGAAGCACTGTGCCGCAGGGTTACGGGACCATCACGCGGCGACGACGGTAAATGTGCATGCTTGAAGTTACCTTCTTTTTGATTGTGCTACCACGGCCATTCTTGAGCTCTTCGAGAATAAAACAGCTTCTCATCGACGTGTTTCATGTACAAACTGCTCACAGAACAGAATCAAAAACAGAAGACCATCTACATATTACATACATGCAGGTCTCGGGGTCTCCGGTGGGTAGTTCTGTCGGGCCCGCATGGCTGAAGACTGCAGTAGAGGTAAACTTTTGTGTTAAGCTATGTGCTACTAGGACGAGATTAAGCCTGTGCTGGCCAGGAGGGTCGAAACCTCGGGAAGAATTGTAGAAGTACAAACATGATAGTGTTAGTGGCCACAGTCAAGATTGAAATTAAACCTTTTCACCATCATCGCAGGTGCGACTTATGGTGTCTTTGCGGGTATCGAATCAGAAGCACACCGTTTCTGATGAGGCTTGGGAGGCGGCAAGAGACCGACACAGCTGATGGAGAGAAGAGCAGCGCAAGAACGACCTGGCGCAAACATTAATGCGACAATGAAACTTTTTTTGCACGAGAAAGCAGAGAAAAAAAGCTGCATAGCGATCAATGTTTGGAAAATTTACCTAATTTGGACCGGGGGAGCTCGTTGATTGTTGGTAGCTAAGTACTTACCTAGAGGAAAAACAAAGAATGTGAAGGCTTTTACTTGATATTACCTGCAGCGACATTTTACGACAAGCTTTCGGCACACAGTATAAACACGACACGAGATACGAGGAAGCATAAATGCGACAGAGACAGAACGCAATAGACTAGGAAATGGTACGGCAGCAAGTTGCTTTTCTTCACCGCCATGATTTGACTACAGTTCTTATACACACCTTTTCCTTCTTGTTCTTCAAGAAATTGATTCACTTGTTTTTATCAGTTCATTTATTTTCTCCTTTTCATCATCTTCTTGTATATTTTTATTCGACAGTTCTTATTTCAACTCTTTCTTATCTCGAGAATTCAGCAAAAAATGAAGTCACACTAGCCGCACTACCATGATAATTATGACGTTTACGAGAATACAGTCGCGATCGATATTTTCTTCCACCACAACGACTAGGGCTATCGGTAGATATTGCAGTCCAGCACGTAGTTGGTCGGCATGTCATTCCTCTGCGGCCTCTCCTACATTTTATTTTAGTATTCATCGTCCTCTGGCGGTTTCCGTATTAGCACCGGAGTGGCTCTGCTTGCTAGGACATAGCCGGGGAGAGATTAAGTTAGTACTGAGGGGGCAGCTTTTGATGTTTGATTGTTCTTTTGCGTGGGTGCAAGACGCTGTTTCGTGTCGCACACCATCACGAACAGGCTATAATTTATGGCATTGTTCTAGAACGTATGTAACATCCCAACCCGTATCAGTGGAAAATTATGTTCTATGAGCACGCAGCCGAAGCTGCAGCAGAGACTCGCTGGTCCTACAGTCGCTTTTTATTTCCGATGACATATCTTCACTTTTCCAGAGAATAGTTGGATTATTTCAGGACTTCTACCATAAAAATAGACGACCGGAAAGACTTTTTTCCACATAATGAATTTTTTGTCTCTTCAAAACTAACTGAAAGCCTCTCACTCTCTCTGTATCTTCTAAACCGACACCGATGTTGTTCGGTTTTTATTGCTATTAACACCGAGACCAACCCCTTGGGTTTAAAGAAAAAATGCTACTTTCGTCGACGTAGCTTGATCAGCCATTTCTTTGTTGATTGCCGAAATGCTTTTTTTGGGATGCTCTAGCTCTTCGATCACTGCTCAATCAATTTGAGAATGACAGCTGGGCACTTGCTCCGTTGTGCGGGCGAGGTGAAGTCGCGCTGAATGAATGCATGTTGTTCTATAATTGCGTATTTGCTACAGGAGAGACAATGTGAGTGAAAAAACTTTCGCGAAAGCTCAGAGAGAGCACGAGATCGAGAGGAGACCTAGAATCTGACGGACCACAGACAGTGTTGAAATTTATCAGTTGGAATCGTTGGGGTGCAGCTCCGTGTGCAACATTTCTACTAGCGACCAAGTAGTTACGGGTTGGCGTTGATTCGTGTCGATTTAGTACGTTGGATTCTTGTCAACATCCGCACGGAACTTATTATCTAAGAGCCTACTTCTGTTTTTCTTTCTGCAAGTACGAAATCTGCTACGAAATCTGAGGAGAGAAGAAGAGCTTGTAGTTTTGAATAAGGACGACGAAAGTGCCATTATGTAAATGTTCGAGGAGAGTAGACTTCTACGGGAAAAAGGGTTTTGCCTGTTTCTTTAAACAATTGTGAAAATAAATCTCGAAATAGGTTCTCAGTACAAGAGGGTTCTGCGTACGTATCGTGGTGTAGTTTTTAGTTAAGCTCCCGTATCAACGGAAAGATGGAGGTGGTCGACATCGAAATGGGACTTCGGTTCCTCAGCAGTCAGGGTTACACCCTCAACGTCGCGGAGATTGCCATGCTTACTGCCAGTACTGTTTCTGTTTCAAATATATCGGATACTGTCTTGTGGGTGCTGTTTGTTCTCTTTCTGGTTTCTGCTCTGCGGCGAGGCATGACCCAAGCGATTCATTGCAACTACAGTACTTTTCTCCTTCTCATTCAACAGGTCTCTCGAAGCTTCAAGCAGACGAGAAATACGGTCGGATTTTCTTCTGGGGTAAAATCTTCGGAAAGACTCAGGACTACTACATCGCTTACGGAATCCGGGACAACGATATCGAGTTCCCCTCAAAACAGTTCTACTGCGCGTACTGGATGTTTTTTCCAATTTGAATTTTCTCATCAAGCCTGAACATAAGCAAAGGAATGAAGAGACACGGTGCCACCATTCGTCTGTGAATTTTGTCGACCTCTTTGTTCATTCCTCATATCAACAGGACGGGCGAGACCTTTACGTTCGGCGATTTGGCTTTGCTAACGGACGACGAGAAGGCTATGATCGAAACTTTTCCAGCGGAGACTCCCTTCAGCGGTGAACCAGACTGCTTGCTCTTCCCAAAAAAAGAGGGTATAAGTACTGGATATTTAGTTTTTCTTTCATGCACAATGATTTTTTTGCATTTGCTGCTGGATCTAGTTGCAATTTGAAATCCAAATTTCGCAATATTTCGCAGATGACCCAGAGGAGATGGAGGAGAGCCCGATCACCGAGCTGCACAGGCTCTCGTACACCATCGGCGCCATCGACGCCGAGACCTCGGTAGTACCAGCAACCGCCTTTGTCCTCAACGACGCACACCAGGTCGTCCCAAGTGCGGAGTACGCAGGCCTGAGCTGGTCCGAACTCACCGATCTCGGCAGCTTTGCGCATTTCAGGCCGGCAAGCGACGTATAGATGTCGAGTTCTTTTTTATTTGTATTGCTATTGTGTGAGTTTCTTGCATATGAAGAAGTGCTTAGTAAGTACTAGGTTCCTTGTTGCACCCCTACCGCATGACAATGACTAGATGCTCTCATCGGCGGCAGGTGGCATGATCATGATCAATTTTCCTTGCTGATTGAAACTCCACAGATCGGCAAGCAGCGCGCAATGGCAAAGGACGACGTGGAATGGAAGAACTCGAACTTTCTGGACCGCCTGACCACGAGCCTGCCAACGGGGTGCTGGGCAATGCGATCCGACGCTACCGTCAGCTCGGTAAATGAAGAATAAGCGCACAATCAAGAACAGTAGAGTACTTGTGTCGAGTACAGATGTTTTTCTTCACAGATCTGTTGCCGGCTTTTCTTCATTGCGTATTTGTTCTGATACTGATTTTTGTCACAAAAAAAACATGATGTTAACAGGTACAACTGCGATCCCTGATGTGGCCGGGCTACGTGTTCTACGCTGTGGCAGAAAAGAGGTACTTCGGCTCTGTCTACATCGGTCATGGTCTGCAGAACTCTGACTTGCCCTTCCTGCTCTAAGTAGCGAGAGTAATAGCAGGTCGCGAAAGAAACACGAAGCGATGATTCGCGATGAAAAAGTAAGAAGAAGCAAGATACGCATGCGCAACAAAAAGAGTCACCAAAGAAATGCTAGTAGCCAAGAGAACAGATAAACCTCAGGACCATGGCCAGCTTGATTAGACTTAGCAGAACGTCACCAGACAAAGGAATATTGGAACCGAGAACAGATTTTATCGAGAATAGCAGCAGCAAAGGAACTTCAGAGCCGATTCTGAAAGAGCCGAGAACAGTGAATCAATAGCACAAATGAGAGCCGCGACGTGAATAGTCGAAAATTAATCCTGCATTTCGCGCCGATTCTTACACTAAATTATTCATTGTACTAAAATTTAGAGCGTGTGTGTGACGGAATGCGATTCGAAGTTTATATGCTTTGGCAGATTAGGAAATGCGGATAATGTTGATTGCAACGGATTAGTGCAGCCTGCACTTGTACAGCTTCTGAATAGTTTTAGAAAATGAAATAATGGGCTCTTCCAGCGGATCCCAACAGTATTGAAAAGTCACAGGCTTGACTAGATACGCCTTTGCTTAAGGTGCTATTTGAAACGCACTGAGTTCTCTGTGAGTTCCAGGGTTGCTGTTCATATTCATATGGGATTGAAACACTGTCACTGCAAGATGTTTGAGTGATAGCGCATACCTAGGTGGCTGCATGCAGCAAGGACTCTCCGACGTTGTTATAAAGATGACACGGAAGCTGATGATCATCGGCAAATAAGTCCCAACTGTAAATGAATACATCGACAACACTTGCTTCTCTCAGGACCCTACTCTTTCTTTTTGGTTTCCACCAAATAAACTTTTTAGCAAGGTAAAATTTGCTTGTACTTTGTTGCTCTGTGCTGTTTCAGCAATATAGAAATCAATGCATGCTCTCTGCTGGTCGTAACGCGATTCGGCTGGTTTTATGTTTGGGTCGTGTTTGCAACAAATAGATCTTCTCTTCTCCATACCGTTGCCCACCATGAGAAACTCGGACTGCCCACCTTGGACAAAGTAAAAACTACTGTGCGCAATCAGTAGCTATTTCACGACGTTCCTATGCGCAGCGACATGAACTTGCTTCTGCATGTTTTTCTGCTGACAACCGTGGTCCATGCAGACCCGGTGCTGGGCTCCGTCGATAGCCGGACGGTGTGCGCTCCCGCCGCCATTCGCACGCCTCTGCAGAAGCTGGAACTGCAACTCTCCTGGCCAAGCACGGAGCCGCAGAGCGGCATGCAAAAATTCCAGGACCAGCTCGCCCTCTTCGCCGGCGCTACTAGCTCCAGATCTGTCCCCTTCACCCTGTCCGCAAACCCCGTTCCCCGTGGGTTATTGTGTAGGCTGCTCTTCAAGCACGCCCACTACTACGTCACGAAGGTTTTCGCGCCCTTTCTGTGCGAAGACTGCCACGACGGCTGCGCACCGAGTTGCGTGGCGTACCCAGTGTACAAGGAGGACAGCAGTAGTGCGCAGCAGCAGCGGAGTAGGACGACCGCACCAGGCACGGCCTACTATGCGGAAGACGAAGCAAGACCCGAGCCGCATGCGGAGCCCATAAAGCAGGCTTGCGAGGTGAACAGTCCCGCACAGTGCTTGTTTCTGGAATCCACGAAAGCGAATCTGCCGAGAAATTTGAAAGCAGATTGGGTCATCCAGATTGATCACCTGCGGGTCTTCCTCCTCTTCAGCGGCATTTTCTCCGTCCTTTTCTACAAAACCCTTGGGCGGTCGCAAGTGGTGCACTGGGCGCTGGGCGGAGTGTTGGGGTTGCTGCTGTTCGCGAGCGTGGTGATGTACTACGCGTTCCGGTCGACCAAGAACGCGCTGCCGTTTGGGCAGAAAACCTTCGCCATCATGAACATGATGGTCATTCTTGCGCCAACAATGGGGTTGTACGCATGGCAGACAATGCTCCCGTCCTTCCAAATGGTGCAGCAGCTCGTCGTCACAGTGGCCAGTTTGCAGGACCCGTATTGACGAATTTGTCATATTTATAGCGGCGCCACATTAATTTTAATGGGGTTTCATCTTTTTTTTGGTCTTTCTTTGTTTAACTAAAGTATTTGGAACACCACCAGAAGAAGGCACTTGCCCTAAAACGACACGACAACACAGGTACTACGAGTTTCCAGTAGGTGCGGTCGTGGTTGGCCTTGCCCTGTTAAGCGGCATCATGTTCGGGCAGTACGTGTTCGGCGTGAAAGAAACAGACATCCCGATGGGTCAAGACATCGCATTCACAATCGCGAGCAACGGCGCCAGGATAGACCACATTCCCGATGAAGACGACTCCAGCCGGGCGAGGAAGTTCCTGCAGTACGGAATTTTCGTCTACGGCATCATAGCCGTGCTGAAGTCCACAACCGTGCCAGCTATGAACATCTTTATCCTCTTTATACTCCTCGCCTGGAACAGCATTTGGCACAGTATCGAGTCCTGCAGAATGCGAAGAGAGGTAAAGAACGTGGTCGTACTTCCTTTCATACTTACATACGCTATGGCTTGTTTCAGCATTGCAACTGCATTTGCATATAATAAATTAGGCCTTCGAACAAGGTGGAGAAGTTTCGACATCGTGTATGAACTTCGCACGAAAATAACAGGTGGCGTCACAAGCGGAGATACATACCAGCTATCTCTCGCCGAAAGAATATTCCAAACAGGCAAAGGCAAACACGCAGAAAGAACTAGAGAAGCTGCGCGCTTTTCTCACGTCGCAGGATGGAAGAAAGCACATAACAAACGTATTCGACTGCTTTTGATTCTTTGGTTTTTTGTGGTGTCGCATTTTCTTTGATTCTCGTGCTACTGACGAAGTCGATCTCGATGTGCAGCCAGCACTGAAAATAAAAGCGTGTCATTTTTTAATGTGAAGTGTTTCCATAGGTCCGAAATAACGACTCGGAGCTGAAGGTGCGGAAATTCGTGGACGGGGGGAACCATGTCGAGGCGAACATGGCAGAAGACGACGACGAGGACGGCGACAGACCATGGTGGAAGTCTTGGTGAGCGCCTGCGCCGGCGCGAGCAGTGCGACTGCTCGACTGGCCTCTGCACCATCGCCGCGCGCATGCGCAATTGGAAGGACTCCGGAATCTTCACGAACGCGTGTGCCATGCGTCTTGCATGTTTTTTGCGCATGAAATTGTCCTTTGATGACGACAGAAATGCACCGATGTTATTGAATCAAGATGGCTCCCCTGCCAAGACGTAAGATATTTTCCCGCGGCGTGGTCCCCCCACGCATGTTCCATTGAAACGACACGACGCGACTCATTCATGTCTTTCTGTATCACTGTCACGCGAAACGCGAAGCAGACAGATACGATAGCTTATCCTGATGACAAAGGAGATGATAGCTGGCTGCAGTTTCGCTTACTGCTCTCTGTACGTAGCTATATTAATTTCGTCTCCGAGTAAGTAGTCGTCGACCAAGAACTTCAACTTCGTCCGTACATGAGAAGGAAGAGAGCAGCTTTATTGTGTCGGACGAGCAACATGGACTGGATTTGTATTTGATATACTTTTTCGACGTGGAGCAGAACGAGGAGAATAGAGATGAGTAGAGATACAGATAAAATCGCCTGAGTGCAGCTGTCGTTCGTGAAGAGGCCACGACAAGAAAATGATGAGACGAAAAATTTGGTTTTTGTCCGAATACTCGCGTCTCTCGTGGTCTTGTCTAGCGGGGATCTTGGTATTGCATTCTAACTCGAGAAACCGATATCAGCACGACGTGGAAGCACATGGAAAAGACATCACTGAAATTCAATCAAAAACCAACAACTAGGACACGCAAGATACCTTTGAGTGGTCTGACAGCTTCGATTGTCAAGAGGACGTGACAGCTCGGGCTGAAGAAAGAAATTCGAAGAAAAATAAGCACACAATATTACGTACAACCGTATATTCAGAATAGAAGCACTGTCACGACCATGTCGTCCTCTGTGTCGAACCTCGTTGCAACTTTTTTCGTTGCCTCCTTGAATCAGGTGTACATCGTGTACGGAAACTTGAACCTGCACGACGCCAAGGAGCACCACGCTCCGGCAGCGCAGATGGGTCGGTTTGGCATCAAGGGTTCGGGCGCAGAGACTTACCTGGACAATTCCGACGGCTCCACGGACACGCCCCCCGAGGAGGACACCTCCAGTGGCGACGAAAAGGCTCTGCAGCGACCCCGGGCTCTGCTGACCGACAAACACCCAAAGCACGCCGGGGGCGCGCGAACGGGAGTGGCCAAGACCAAGCGAGTCGGTATAGGTGGTCTGTGGTGTGACGGTCCTCAATAGATATTTTAAGCGAGCGCGACTTTGTTCTTTGTTGTCTCTTTAGCATTCCCGGTAGGTTGTAGCTGCTTACACTTGAATGACAAATGAAAATCAAGAAACCTAAAACTACAGGCAACAAGGCTCTGACGATGAAGTCGGCTAACCTTGCCGGATTGGAGGAGCCATCGGATTCCGAGGCCAATTCCGAACCGTCGGAAAACTCGGATGGCATCGAGATCTTTGGCGACGGTTCCGTGGCCGAGGACGATGTCTTGGATGGCCGACCGAGCTCCATGCGCATGGCTGGAAACACGGTGGATCGGTTCGGAGACGCAGTGAATGGTATCTATAGATACATAATGAATTCTTTTCACGTTCTAGGTCGTTCATTTTCGTGCCATGTTGTAGATCCGCAATGTTCGTGGTCTTTCCCATGCCGGGCAAATTGTTCAACCGGAAAAAGCTGCAATCGTCTACCTTTCAAACACACCTCCCAGGTGAGCAATACCTTTCGCTCGGCACAGCGAGCATGCGATGGGTGGATCAGCGGGAGTTGGAGGAGGAAACCAAGCGGATCGAAGAGCTTACCATGCTGGAGGCGCGGACCAGTCACACATCGGTATTTTTTTTTCTTTGTTTTTGTTTGTATGAATCGTACGGCCGCCAATGGCTTCGCAGCTAGCTTAGAAAATTTGAAATCATACATAGTACAGCGGATGCGGAAGCAGTACGATCGCGATTGAATCAAAACTGAATGTCGCAGGTTTGGGCCGGTGTGTGCACCCTGGGAGTGATGGCTTTGCTCGTGGGCGGGGGACTGTACTACCACAAGCAGACCACGTCGTCGATCCTGGACGACGAATTTGGAACGGAATTGAAAATGACGGAGCCCTGAGAGGAGAGTGGCGAAAAACGGTGACGCACGGTTTTTGAAAAATAATCAAATTAAAACCATCGGAAAACGAGTATTTTTGCACTTTTTTGTTGATGTAAAAAACCTATACTCGTTGCAGTATCGATTCCTATTCAGTCGTAACGCCTGTACAAAAACAAGGAATTATCTTGACATTTCCGAACGTATAAATATGACTGGAATCCTCGCAACTAGTCGGTTCCTTCGGATAGTACAACTGTAACACCTAACATTGTAAGCTACGGTTTATTTCTTGTATGATTTACTAGAAGACGCAACTTCTTGTACCACGTCGACCTAAACTTCACTCCGTCCCGCAATGTACCTATAAAAAATGTTCGTATCCACTAAATTCGTTGACAACTACAGTGTATCAATTGTTCTTTCTGCTTGATTGTATTTGAGTATCGCCACGTGCACGGCGAGTCTTTCATCATTTGTATTTCAGCCTGTATTGACGAGTTACGTTTCGAAGAAAGAAATCCGACTTGATGTTTCCTGTACAACGAACGCAATCCTCAGTATCCTGACAGAGGCAGCTTTTTGCCATTGCCGCTGCCTTTCCCGCTCTCGCAACTTTCGACTCTTTTGTTCCATCGCTCGAATAGCCGAATTCGATTTGCGTCTTCGTCGTCACTAGCAAAGTGGTCCGTGCCTGAGCGTGCTTCGTCGCAGCGAGAGCGTTTTGTTTAAAAGTAGTAACGAATTTGCGACGTTTCAAGGAGTACCAGATGCGGTCTTCAGCGTTGAATGCCTTCCTGCGTACAGAATCTGCATGCCTTCACTAAAGTATTTTCTTCTTCAAACTTTCCGAGATGAGAAACAGAAGCAAAGTGTCCTAGTCTGAACTCTTCTTGGACTTGCAGACATGCAAATCAGATGGACATTAACAAGAGCTACCACCATGCTACGAACTAGGGGCCCTTGCCTTCGCCGTTGACTCTGAAAAGCGATATACAAAAAGTTTCGTGATTCTTGCTAAGTACTGTGGATTTAGAGCAGCCTTTTCTTCTTGTAGATGTTGTTGGGTTGTACCGGTGGCATGAGTTGAGAAAAGAAAGGGACACGCTATTGATTCAAATGATGGGCAAGCAAATGACGGCTGCGGCGCAGCTGAACACTGCCTCTCCCTAGGAAAAGGGGAGATCCTCCACGCTTTCGGGCTTGAGTGCCGTCCTTTCGGTTCCTCATCTGCGGGAAATAGGGGCGCAGTATCAGTAGCAAGAGCCCTTGCAAGAATGGCCGCCGCTGTGGTTGCTCACCATACCGAGGAGAAAGGTACACGTGTGATTTTTTTCAGTTTTTGGAAGATGCCATGCGGCTTGCACAGCTCTTCGTGCTGTCCGTGGATGATAGATATTTCTATAATCGGAAATCATGAGCGAAAATTTTATCACAGGTGGTCCATCCACTACCTCAGCGAGCAACGACCACGGTGACCAGGAAATGGAAGAACAGAAACAGCACACGCCTTCGGTGACCGACACACTGATGGCGACACAAAAACCTCTAGCAATCCAGATTGAGCTTATCGCACGGAAAAATTACGGGTGGTTCTACATCACACCACGACTCAACTGCATCATTGTTGCATGCACCAGAAATAAAATCTTTTGATCGAACCTTCGTGGATCAATATAGTTGGTACTTCTCTACAATCTTACGTATACTCGCATCAACATACACAGTACAAATTAAGAAGACCACGCGCATTATTTTTCCTGTTTATTTCTTTCCCCTGTTACAAGGGTGCGAGCAAGCCGGACGGCACGCAGCGGTACACGACGCTGCAGCTGAAATTGCTGTGCGGTGGCATCAATTTCTTCCACCGCCATATCCGCACGGACAAGGACGTGAAGCAGCGGATGCGCGAGAACGAGGCGTTTCCGAAGTTCTACGAGGAGCAGTACCACTACAATAAGCAGGACACGCTGCCGTCGGTCTTCCGGACGTCCGTCCACGACACCTCCGCGTTGCACGTTTCGTCTTTCATTCTGTCCATCCTCCACCAGGGTATCTTCAGCGTGTCCGCCTTCGTGATCTCCATCATTTACCTGTCCCGCTTCAAGGAGTGCAGCCACATCACGCTGCACGCAACCACGTGGCGTCCGCTGTTTCTGGTCACTTTGTTGATCTCGGACAAGATGTGGGAGGACAAACCGGTGCGGAACAGCTCCCTGGCGAAACTCTTCCCGGTGTTGAACAATAAGGAACTGAACCTGCTCGAGAACAGCATGCTGCAGTCCCTGGGCTTCAACGTTTTGGTCAAGCCGGACCTGTTCTGCTCCTTCTGCGAAAAACTCCTCATGGAAGCGGTAATGTTCCCATTTTTGCTTTGGATTTGTACAGTTGATGTTCTTGTTCAGCTCTCTAGATATGACAAGTCCAAACCTCGGGTTTGGAATTGGAAATGAGAAAAGGAAATAAAGGATTTCAAACTAAGATTCAAAAATAAGCCTTCGAGGGAGCATTGTGCGTCATTCAAAACGAAACAGGTCAGTCCCGAGATCGTGGAGCAGGCGATCCAGTCAGATTTTGGGCAGGGTTTGATGGCGGAGCCGTACTGCGTGCGTGGCATCGCTGAGTTGCAACAGCCCATGACCAATGTCGACCTTGAGGACGACATCTTCGGTTGCTACCCGACGGAGAACTGCCTGCAAGCCGACCACCTGCCCGAGGAACTGTACACGAAGATGCTGGTCGCCAAGGGTCAGCGTGCGGCCGGCCCGACGCTGACCACCGGAGAGGTGTTGCCACTAGCGACGCGCTCGCCAAACACAACCGCTGCAGGAGTGGCTTTGGCGGGAACGACTACGTCAGTGACGCAAAGCGAACGGGCAAAGCCAGTCGAGGTGTCCCCGGCGCCAGGTGTATTACAAGTGGAGACTTCTGCGGCGGGTGGCGCTGGCGGCGCCGGTACGGCGGGGACCGTGGCGGGTGGCTTGGCCAACTCCGCGAGCTTGGTGATTAAGCAGTACCAATCAACAGTGTCCGTTGCCGCGCCCGGCATACACGCCCTACCATCGACGTCGACCACACAGGAAGTGGAAGAACAAGCGGCACAAACCAGCAAGGAGCAAGGAAGTACAGTCGTACCGCAGCAACAGCCGCAAATAATCGTGAACCCAGCAAGGTAAGCCGAATGGTGGTGATGCTATTTATTATCCGATCAAAGATAGAACGTTCTTCAACATCATGACGACAGAAGGTCTCCGCGTATACAACATAAGAAGCGAAGAATATGAACAGAAATTGATTTATCAATGCCCTCTCATCCGGATGAACTCAGGCGTGCCCAAAGCACCGACCCCACGCGACCTTCAAAAGCGGAGAGCTCGAGGTCAGGCTCGCAGCGGCCCCCGATGTTTAAACTCGCGCCCAACGGCTTCAAGCTTGGCACGCCGTTTATGTTCCGAAAATCTTTGCCAGCAACAATGAACACAGCGCAAAAGAGACCAACAGGTGGCGCTGCGAACGCTGCAGGAGCTGCGGCAGGTATAGTGATTGTGTCGCTTATTTTAGCCTGTTGCCGCCGGCAACAGTCAGAGGGCGACGAAGTGATCACATGCAGGCTATCTCTGGAAATGGAAAGAGTTGTACTTAAATTGGAAAGAAACTACAGGTGGTGCACAAGATCCCACATCGCAGCTGCCACACCAGACGCAGGTGCTCGGGTCGCAGCCGCAGCAGTCGGGCGTGCCCGGTTTCTTCCTAACGCGACCTCGGATTCGTATGCACCCCTTTGGGACGAACCCACGCTCCGCTAGCGCTCATCCGGTGCAGCAGCGCGCTGTGGTCAAAAAAGCCGAGCAAGTTGCAACTGCGCAGCCGGTAGCGGTACACCCATCCTCCTCGTCGTCCAGTAAGGAAAGCAACCCGCCAGCAGCTGCTTCTGTCGCAGCCAGCGCCGTTGCCGCCAACGCGGCCGTTCCCACAGCCTACGTGACGAAGAGCTCGAGTAAGGAGCAGGTGATCGCACACCAGGCAGCACACGGCAGCAAGGGAACTGCGTCTCCGGTAGACGCAGAAGACGCAGCAGTGCTCGCTCTGGCAACCGCTACCGAGAGCAAGTACAAGGCGTCGCCGCTGCAGGAGCAGCTCAAAACGAACTCTTCACTGCAGCACACGACGTTGCCTGCGCAACCCCGCGGCGATGTGCAGCACCCGAGTAGCTCCTCTTCCTCCCTGAGCCGGTCCGGAACCGGTGCCCCAGGAACTTCGGACAGCTGGCAGCAGATGAGCATCCCGGGAGAGCAGGTCCTGAGCGGAACCGCGCCACTCGTGAAGGATGTCCGGCCGTCTGCGGGTTCGGTCGACCACCTCACCGCCACCACCGGAAATAACAAATACCAGGATCAGGTCGCCAAGCAGTACACCCAGCCACAAAAGCAGTACTCCAACACGAGCGCGCCCGCGGCCTACGGGCAAGCGAGTACCCCGGAAATCCAGTTCGACGCCCGGCAGGTGAACGCGAGCAGTGCGAGTATTAGTACAACAACTCAACAACCTCCGTCACTGGCGGCGACGAACGTGCCGCTGCTGATCGCTTCGCAGCTCCCGAGCGGGATTCGCGGGCCCCACAACGCGCGCGAGGACTGGCGACCGCGGAATCTCAGCTTGGGCCGGCCGGGCCGAGCGCAGGCGGTGATTCCGTCGCGGGCCATCGCGACGTTGAATCCACGGACCACTGGTCCCGTCGTGGCCGTGCATCCGGCCTCCAAGACGGGCGGGAAGGACGAAGGTTCAGGGGCAAGCAGCGCTTCCTCCTCGAGCCGGGCCGCTGGACCGCAAGCGGCCACGACACCGCAACCCGCAGCCAGCACGCCGCAAACTAATGCGGCACAGCCGAGGAGCAGCAGTTTAGGTACGATTCGTCTAGTTGTACTCCACTGCGGCCCAATCTACCTTCCTGTCAATGTTGACGATCAGTGAAAATGTCAAGACATGTACTAGTTGTTCAACTCTTTACAAGAACAAAATCGAACCAAAATCAACCAACGCTCGGACAGGTCGGTTCGGTTTAATGCCGCAGAGGCTTGGTATGCAGCTTGGGAACCCCAGCCGCATGCAAGTGAATGTCGTTCCGAAGCTAGCGGCCTTCAATGTTGGCCAGATGGGTAAGCGCGTGTTTTGATCATTTCAGTTGTCATTTGAAGTTTGGCCGACTTGGGTTTATGCAGATGGACGCTGTTCTTAGACCGCATGCACACCCATACGCATACCAGCTCACGCAGCCGATAAAGTGAAACTCACAAAAAATCAGGTTCCTCCACTACCGCCTCATCGGCGCAGAGCAGTGCGCGGCCGCAGACACCGCCACCCGCTGCGGTGATTGTGACCAACGCCGACGGGACGAAAAAATACATTCCGCCAGCCCGGGCTGCGTCGGCGCCGCGGGTGGTGGGCGGCACAGGTGGCGGCTTTGTGACCCCGGGCGTTCCCCATCCGGGTATCGCAACGCCAACCAGGCCGCTGATAAACCAGAATTTGATTACGCGAGGACTCTCTCCCCTGCGAGGACCCCTGTTGTTCCGCGGTCGTTCGCCGTCCATCAGGACGAACACCGCGGCTGGAACTGTGACCACTGCCGCACCTTTGGTGCTCGCACCGGGCAGCAACGGACCAACACCAGTTGCACAAGCGGCGGTTCCGAGCGTGCAGGGCGGCGCGAGCAGTAAATAGACGAGAAGTGTTGCAGCTAGATTCGCGGCAAGGAACAAAGCGTTGCGCGCTCGTCTATCCATGCTGGCCTGTTGAGCTGCAGGAGCTCATCTATCATTTCCCAAGCTGTCTTTTTTGTTGGACAGGATTTTCCCTTCCTGAAATTAAATCTGAACTTAGAATTGGATTTGGAGTATTGGCTCCATCCAATTCGCCTTACATCAATATACGTTACCTTTGAAGATTTTTATCGACGGAGAAATTTGTATACTTACGAAATGAGGCTGGCTTTGCCTTTGTGTTTTTCCAGTTGGGTGCTCGTGCTCCAAAAACAAAGCTTTTCTGGGGCTGAGCGGATGCTTCATTTGGAATTTTTAATCTGTGAACTTGATGCAAATGAGATCGAGACGACATCGATGCAGAGTCCTGTCAGAGTCGCACAGCAAGCGCGACTAGAAAAAAGTTCGCAGCCTTCCCAGGCAGCATCTCCAGAACTTTCATCACAACTGGTATCCTCTTTCGATTTCGATCGAAATGTTCCGTGGGTGAACATTTGTGTTCCTCTCATTTCCATGACGCGTTGGTTCACTTTGGTGTCAGGAGCTATCAGCGCGACCACTGTTCTTGACATTTTCGCGCGTTGCTCTTTTTTGCTGGAAGAATTGTGGTTCCACAAAGTTATCATGTGCTGCCACGAAAGCTTCGTTTCGCACATGAGGACAAAGCAGATGTACGCGGACAGCCACAGCATGATAAACGATCCAGCCAGAATCACAAGCGATCGCAGTGAGTATGTTGGCTTTTTCATTATGGAAGCGCACCGAGACACATAGATCCTCACTTCGATCTGTAGAAGAAGATATTTTGTTCAGTTTCGTTTTTTTCCCAGTGGTCTTCTACCACAGTCGCTGAAATGATCTTGATCTGCGTTTAGAGATAGGAAGCTTGCCTGTGGGTATTCCTTGTTTAAGTGAAACAGCATTTGTGCTTCAAAATGCAGTTGGCGTTCGAGCGTCAGAGGAATATGAAGACATTTGACCTGCTGCTGGACGAGGTGGCGAGGGCGCAGCAGGCAAATCCGGCACCTGTAGTGGACGCTCAAGGGATAGACACGGACGCTGGCTTACACTTACTCCGGAACGTTTTAGACGGGCGCGGCCCTAAAGACACCTTCGCTATTCCTGTCTTCTTGGACTCTGCCGAACCTGTAGCGGTTCGGCTGAAAAAGAGCGAGGATTTGGTCAGCACGAAAGAATCTTCTGAAACTGCCGAGAACCTCCACGACCCGCAGGTACAGGAGCAACGTGGATTTGTCTTCCAGCGTAGGTCTTTCCAGGAGCTACTGGATGCTGATGCAGAAAACGAGGGCCTGATGGCACAGTTTGTTGCGAGCCACGAAAAGGCGCGGGCGGGAAAAGAAAACCAGCCAGGAAGCAGGGTCGGGAAAGACGACCCCGGCTCTGTCAAGGAAGCAGCCACGAAAGAGGATTCTGCATCTTCTGCAGCAGATATTGCACCGGATACGTCTGGTAACAGTGTGAGCAAGGATTCACCCGCCGAACCGGCGCCAGCCGGCGCCGCCGTAGTACCACCAAAGCAAATAAAAGGCGCGGAGAATAATACCGGAATGACCTCATCTTGCCCTAAAAGAGAAAAGCCTGCGGAAGCGCAGAAAATCAAACAAAAGCCGCTAGACTTTGAGGATACTCTACAGAACATGATTGTTCTTGATCAGCATCGGCGGTACGGAGCGCTCTTTTCCCAGATGAAACGAGTCGGTCACATGAATCACGGAAATCGCCGCGCACGTGCAGTGCTGCCTCCCGGGCTGACTACATATCGAACACCGCCATCGGGAGGCTACCGCAACAGTTGCTGCGCCGATGGGGGGTATGCGCCGTTTGAGAATGCGGATTACTGCACATCGCTGAGTAAAGCCGCAATCGAGGTTTTTGTTGGTGACGTGCCGCTAGTTGAGTTTCTAAATGATCGACAGAAAAGCGATATTGCGGAAACGTTACGCCACGAGCTCGGGTTCGATTTTGATATTGAGTTCGAGTTCGTTCGGCTGGATGCCGGATGCACGCCAAAAGAAGTCGACCGAGATCCAGAGCGCATGCAGAGAAAAAACCACTACTGGACGGACAATCGAATTCCGAAAAAGGAATATTCAGTAGAATCAGCCGGTAGACTTTCATGCGAATGGCGCGCTGAAGCGGATTATGTACTCGAAAAAGCAACCAGAACCATTGGGCCGTCCGGTTTCACACGAGTTGATGTGCTCACTCCGTTAGAGGCGAAATCTGATGATGAAGATGTCGACTACGAACACTTTATGAAGGAGCTGCGTGCGAAACAAAGAACTGCCGAAGTTTTACCAGGCCCTCGAGCGATAGAGAGTCGGACGCGCGATTCGCTGCCGAGCAGCCGTTTTCGCGGTCGCGACGGAAAAGAATTTCCCGGGCGGCACAGGACTGTGCGTAACGCTGTGTTTCACGATGGCCCCGATGCGGACGAAGAGCGCCGCAACCTTTATGGGTCGTCCTCCGATGAGGAAGACGCGGCAAACACTGAAGCGGCAAACGATGACCAGCAGCAGCCCGAAGATGCACAGGAGTACGCGTGGACCAGCGACTATGATGTGCTAAGACGTCGCGACGACGTGCGAGCACGAACTGTTGGAACACTAGCGATATCGCTCTCCTCGGGCGCGTTCTGTGACTCGCATCTTTTTGACAGTGCCGAGGTCGGAGACGTGGTTGATGAGATTCATACTCAGTTTCGTACTTTTCAGAAAGAAAACTGGGGTAAACACTGGGAGAAAACGGCGGATGGCCGTCGTGTAGAGCTGCCCCTGGGATTTCGTCTCGAAGAAATTCCGTCCGAATATCAGCAGTACCTCCGAGTAGAGGAGAACCCGAAGGCCGAAACGTCGTCCAAAATGAGCAAGATATGCGACGCAGCAGAAGGCGGGAACGCCGATTCGCCAAAGCCGAAAGATCCCCACAAGCAGCTCGGGAGTCTTGCTGTTGTGCGCGGAACCAATCTTTCCATGTACGGGTTCACTCACGGCCATGCCGCAGTTGCGGTGTTTCGCATACTTCGGAAGCGAAAGACCCAGCTGATTGACCGCGCGTTGCTGCTTGACGAGCTAGCTTTTTCCGACGACGAGGAGGATGAGAACGAGCAACACGTGCGGCGCCGGCGTCCTCTGCGTTTTGTGCTCGAGCACCCAGAGTTTACGGAGTTTCACAACTTGGAGTTTCGAACCAGGAATGAGGCTGCCCAGGAGGTGGCGCGGGTACTTCTCAAAGAGGAGCGGCGAATTCGCAAATCCGCTGGGGAACTAGCGGAGGACGTCCTAGAAGATGACCGGTTTGATGGGGAAGAGTACAGGAAGCAGTGGGTGTTGACTCCTGCAGAAGAAGAGCACGAGGAAACCAGTTTGAGGATCGAAGACACAGAGGATACCGATCGTGTACCGCATCTAGACGTGCAGACGTTGCAAGTTGTTCTTTCACAGCTCTGGGAATCGGAGAACTTCCTGCCGAGCGGCGGCGTCGTCGGGTTTCCGTCCCACATGCCGTACTCCCGAAGAGATTTGTTTCCTTTCAGGAGTGACAGCACCGCCAAGCCCCTGCGGAATCACGCAAGAAAGCGCCTCGCCGGCAGAGACCGACTTTTGGTGGATGCGTTGGCATCTGCCGGTCTCGCGACGCAACGGCGTGGTTGTGCGTCAACGTCATTCGGAAACTTGCGTGGCGAGGACGATGATTGCCTGGCGTCGCTAGCAACGCCAGCAGTTATTGAAAGAGCTGTCGTCTACTACCAGCCGCGGCTGTCCATTATGGACGGGGAACCCGTATCTTTCGCGGACAGTAGTGGTGGCAGTCCAAATCGTCCTGACGCCTACCAATACCTTCGAGTGCCAGATCTAGATATTCTTACGGGACTGCCTATTTGCCGCTGGAGATCGCGTCATTTGACAGATCCAGATATTCCCGGGGCTGCAGCGGCCTTCGCGACTGTCGGCGGCATTTTGACGAAAGCCGACAATGCGCTTCCCGTCTCCGGGTCAAACTCTTTCGTCACGGAGGAGGACGCTCTGGCTTACAACCGCGAAACGAAGCACTTTCTGCAGAGAATGAAGCGGCTCGCCGAGTTTTCATCCTCTCTCCAGTCTCTGTCTCATTCTGAAGGATCGCAGATGGGGGCTGCCATGGAGCTGGGTAAGGCTAAACAAGCGAATGCACAAAGTGAAGCAAAACAGTATGCTGAAGAAGTAAGCCGGCCAGTGGCAGGTCAGGTTCAGAAGGTGGAGGTAGAGAATCACGTAGCTGTCACCCATTGGGTGACCACCGCAAGCAACATGGAGAGTGATTTGATTCACGGAGGGTCCTTGGCTCGTGCAACTCGCAATTGTTGCAATGGCGTCCCCCTTGTCGGACGGGAGCTGCCATTCATGCGCCTCTTTGCTTGGCCTGCACCCCTTTGTGGCGACCAAGATCCCTGTGCGTTTCCGTATTCGTCGACGTTGGAGCGCGTCGATGCACATTCGCGAAAAAATGTGTTTGCCGAGATCGATATTCTACATAAGATGCCGACCCAGGTACGGTTGGGAATTGTTGGCGTTCTCAAGTTGGTTGTGCCTCCATTCAAAGCACGAGTACGATGCCAGGATTACGAGCTTCTGCAAACAGAATTTCACTCGTGGTCGTCTGACTCTTGTTGGCGGTCACAGGTGGGCTCCATACGTGACGACGGGGGGCCGGTCACTTTTGGCGAGGAGCTTTGTCTTGCGTTCGGAGGCCGCGACGGTGCTGCTGCTGCGGCGAAAGCACTGCACCCTTATGTCGACGAGCATCTGTTTTCCATGTTGACCATGACCAGTGGACCGCGAGAGGAGCTGGATCCGAGAAATCCCAGATACAGATGCCCGTTTGTTGTCCGCGCGGAACTCGTCGATGCTTTGACCTTCAATTGGCGCGGCGAAAAGGGCTACGGGCTGGTCAAGTCGCAGCCCACCGACGTAGATCTTGCTGGGATTCCGGACTATCTGCGACTTCGAGAGTTTCTGGGAGACAAGCGAGTGCTATGCGATTTACGTGCCACTGCAGAAAATCTAGAGAAGCTCGAGAAAGAGGTTTGTAGGCACGATGATTATCAGTACACAGTCGACAAGGCTGACTACGCAATGTTCTCGCAGCTGATGGGCACGCCCGCCGTCGACGTGCCGTCCGATGAGCAGCACCCCTGCTTATCCCCATGCAGACACCATTATTCTCGGCGTCGGCGAAAACGCAAGAGCTCACTGCTAAGAAGGAATTGCCTCACCACACACAATCGTGGTCGGTCCGACTTGGTAGATCTGTTTTCCCGCGCTGGATTTCTCCCCGCAAATCGGTTCATTTGGAAGCTTGTTTTCCCGGTCACTGAACACAAGAGGGAGGAAAGGAATATAATGCGCATTGCAGCAGCGTCATCCGGGTCGTGCGCTTCAGCCCAGCATGCGTACCGTGGGGTACTGGAGGCGCTCTGCGGTGCCAAGTGCACTCAGGAAACGAAAGATACCATAGCCGAGGTCCGCTTTTCTTCTGTTGCGGAGGCACGAGATTTTCTCGCGGGGGGCAATTCGAAGGACATAATTCTGGTCAAGACTGCTCTCGACGCCGGGGCTTCGGTAAGTCTTCGCTGGTACCTCACGGAACTGGATTACTATCCCCGTGACCAAGATTTGTTCTTCATCCAAGATCACGTTCTGCCGTTATCCGAGATCAACAAGTTGTACACTAGTGTCACGTCCAGCAGCTCTGAACCTGCAAAAAATTATCCTACACCACACGAGCTTTCGGTTGCGTACGCGGAGGAGGCGTTTCGTCCACGAAGGGCGTTGGAACTAAGGAAAGGGGCGGTGAAAGCCTTGTTTCGAGAATCCGCGTTGCAGGTAGCGGCTGAGTACGAGAAAAAAGTAACAATCGAAAAGGAGGCGGCTGATGCAAAAGCCCAGAAGACCGGTGCCAGCGCAAAAAGAAAGACAACGGAAGATTACCGTCCCCTCGAGCCTATCACTATGGACGCACAACGATGTGCATCTCGAGAGGAACTCCGGAAGTGGTTGCTGACAAATGTGGGAGCCCAGTACGAGCCAAGGAGGCGAGAGGAAATCTGGATCGCGCCGCTTCAGGATTGCGGACACCCGTTCGTCACAGGCCACCGACACATTACGGAAGCGAAGAGCAGTCAGCTCTAGAGCGAAGCAAGTTTTGCATGGGTACATATGTGCAAGGTTTGAAACAAATCCCGGCCACGACTTGAATCTGAAACACGTGATTGGCGCACGTTTGTCGTTGCCATTCGGATTCGTATTCGTATTTGTATTTGCTAGCGCAGATAGAGCTACGCAACTTCAAGGAACACAAAACGTTGAAGGCGTTCGACAGGCCGACTGCTCTTTTTGCTCCATAACTGTATCTATGAGGCCGAACGTTTTCGCGTTTCCAATTCCGGAAGAAGACGTGACAAGCAAAGGAAACGCGGCGGCAGCATGCGAAGGAGGCGGGGCTGCCAAGAGCGAAAAACCCATTGTTGACACTCCTGATGCTCGTCCAGCCTCTTGTGGAGAGAAAAAGGAGGGGTAAGTACGCAGTTCACCCACCTTCATGTCGGTTCATTTGCATTTGTTTTCTTTCGGATAGTACAACTACAATCTCACTATGCAACTTACTTCTTCATTTGTCACAGTAGCAAAATGTTGGTGACTTCATCTTGTCCGATATGAATACAGATTTGTTGGAGATGCAGGAAAAGTTGCAAACGACCCCGCTCTTGCCAAAAAGAAGGACCGGGAGTTGACCGCCAAATTTTGCCGCAGCCACGCTTTTTTCTACTTGACTGCGGCCTTTCACGTCGAGTTCAATCATCCATGTGGTTGGAAAGCGCCTACGCGCATTTTTACCACTTCAAAAAAGAAGCACGATTCCACCTCGGAAACTGTGAGCACGCAATCCGTACCGGCAGCTCCAACCGCTTCTGAATCATCGAAGACAAGAGCTGCGAACCCACAGGACAAGCCATGCCAGTCTTTCAAGCGCGAGCGCGAGAGCGACGAAACGGGTCAGGCTGACGTTCCGGTTCAACGCCGCAGAGAAGATGGAGACGAAGGACGAAAAGAGGATTGAAAAGGGCCCGGTTTGGATCCTTTGAAATTGAATCGTGATGCAAGAACTCAGAATAACGCATGTATTGTTTCGTACCGCAAGAAGACGAACCCAGACTGACCGAGATGAAATGTCAAGGGCCAAAGGTGAGCATCGATGAACAAAAAAAGCAAAAACATTGATATTTGACTCCTTGTGGAGTTTCTGGATGCGATGTGATATTGCTCTGCTGTTTAAGTTGAGTCTTTCTTTTTCGGTAGCAGTAGTGGTGGGAGAAACACTAGCCAACATTAGTGGCATCATCGATGGACACAGTCTGGTGCAACGAAATTGTAATCGAACTACTCGCAAATGCTTTTAATCGCCAGCAGCGAATTCTTGAGTGCACACCATCATACATAATCCTCGACATCAAGAAGAAGGCCAACACGTTTCCAGGCCGGTCTTGCGTACTTAGTCATCTGGGTCCTTAATGACGATCATGAGCATGACTTGACACTGGCCTCTAGTTCTTTTTGTGTATTTGTCGTCCTTCCTACACTGATTGTGTTTTTTGGCCCGCCAGTGAGTCATTGAAACCAACATTAGAAAATGTCCGTAGCACACGTTGGCAGAGAGGACCCCGCCGACATTATGGTGTTCCCGTGGCTCGGGCCCGGAATCGAAGATCCGTTTCCACTGCCCGGTGACATTCGGAAGTTGCGACCCGTACTGCGCACGAGCACTGCCAACTACGAACGAAACATCCAGTGTTGCGTAACGGACAAGATGGCGAGCGTGCGGCAGTATCTCACAGATTTCTTCTTTCCGCTCGACCTGGGCTGGATCGTGCATGGGTTCGGTGTCACTCCAAAGCCGGTTGGAAGTTCTGGTTCTTTTGGCTTCATTCTACTCGTCGCCGTCAGCAACAGCAAGCGGGAACTGTCTGGAGAACAACTAACAGAATATTTGAGGGCAATCGAGATGAGCGACAAAATCTCGCCGGCACAAGTGCAAAATTTTCATAAGCAGAATCGTACACACGCAGAGCACATCGTTGACGCAGCGGTCGCTGCAGAGCAAGAGCAGTCCAAGTTAAAGAGCGAAGCAAAGGCGAAGAGGAAAGCGAAAAAGGACTCAGCTGAACAAACTAAATCCGCGGAGCCGATGGAGGCATCACGTGCAGTTCTGGGGCCGAGTCCTGAAATACCGACGGGCTCCCAGGCGCGAACGGAAGCTGGAACGCATCGCCGCACTGGTTTTTCTCAGAGTGAACAGGTGGATGTTGAGATGCGTTCGGTCGGGAGCGTGGAGCTTGATAGCGACGTGAATCAGGATCAGGAACAGGATGGTTCAGAAAACAGAAGCGAGACCGCCCACACGCGGTTCACAGGGCGAGTGGCGGTCACTGACATGACGGGCGAGAGCCACGGTGTGGAAACTATGTGGGGGCCGCAGCCCATTACCTTTGCGGCGTCCACGACTGTAGCGCAGGCGCAGAAGATTTTGAGGACTATTTACGGAAAACATGTTAGCTTCCGGTTGCTGCCACAAGACCCGGCGGATATGCATCTGTTGCAGAAGTTTGAGGCCGAGGGCGAGCTGGACGAAAGTGTTGAATGCGACGAACAGGAGGATGACGAAGAGCGCATTACATGTGGCGAATTCGGAGGCGCGTCCGGCTGCATTACCTTGTTTTTCCAGGAAGCGCCCGAATCGGATGAAGACGAATTGGAAGACGACGATGACGATATGGAGGAGGAAGACAGCGAGAGCGACGATGCGGTCGACTTAGAAGGACAGAATGAGGATCCACCAGTCGGCGAACAAAACCTTGCCGTACGGCTAACAATTGATGATCTCGTGTAGTCTGATTGAGACCTTGCAGTTGACGTGTAGGTAGGAATGCGTTCGTCTTGGTGCAGCTTTTGATGCCCCCACCGCCACGCAACATTCGTCATGAAACGAAGTCAGAAGATGATGAAGCGAAGGCTCAATCCTTCTGCGCCTCGGTGCCCAACATCGTGCGTTGGTTTGTGTTTCGTCGTCTTCTTCTACTTAATCTTCCGTAACTAATGTTCAAAATCGATCGTCAAGCATGGCCAAGCGCCCCAGAAAAGATCACTTTTATTTTGTCGAAAAACGTTTGTTTTCTAAGGAGTTGCGTCCTGCCGACTGCTTGCGATCTGTGAAGAATGCGAAATCATATAGCGACGGCTTCTCCCTTTTTGGTCCTTCGCCTGTATTCAATCAGGGAACCACTTGATATTTTTGCGATATCGGTGTGGCGATGTTGCGTACTATTTTTTTTGATATTTACAGCGAGCATCAAATTAAAGAAAAACAGCCTGAATATCTAGTAGTTCCGAGATAGTGTCGTGCTCATGTGATCGAGGATAGACAAGCACCCAGGCAAGTGTATCTTCGACGGGCAGTAGCTCTCGCCTTTCTCAATTTCATTTTTTGTACGGTAGAAAGTTATTTACTCAAATTGAATTAGAAAGGGTGGCAAAATGGGCGTTCCACGGTTTTTTCGAAAGCTCTCCGAGCGGTACCCGCTCATCAACGAGAAGGTACAGAAGAGCATGATTCCCGAGTTCGACAACTTTTACCTGGATATGAACGGCATCGTGCACAACACCATTGGCGAAGCCGTGTCCGAAGAAGACATGATAGAACGGGCCTGGGAGTACATCCGCTACCTGGTTGCGATCATCCAGCCGAAAGAGCTCCTGTATTGCAAGTTTTCTTCTCCTGTTGCATTTTTTCCAACATCGCAAATGAAAATGCTATAAATACAAGTCCTTCTGAAGTTTTCTGGTTCTGCCTTTGTCCTTAAATTTGTGTTTCTCTCCTCGACCCCAGGTACATGGCTCTCGACGGTGTTGCCCCCCGCGCGAAGATGAACCAGCAGCGGTCCCGGCGGTTTCGCTCCGCCAACGACAGCCGTGTCGCGAAGGAAGCCGCACTGAAGCGCGAGGAGGAGATGGAACGATTGAATCAGATGGCGGCAAACCCGATCGATACGGCTAAGAAAAACAAATTTCGCTTCGACCGCAACGCCATCACTCCGGGCACGCCCTTCATGGAGAAACTGAACAACACTCTCAGGGCGAATATCCAGCGGCAAAAAGCGACCGATCCCCTGTGGGAGTCGATCCCCTTGATCATTTTTTCGGGCGCGGACGAGCCCGGGGAGGGCGAGCACAAGATGATCGACTACATCCGGAAGGCGAAGCTGGCCTTGAGCAAAAATTTCAATCCGCACACCCGGCACTGCTTCTACGGCCTCGACGCCGACTTGATCATGCTTAGCCTAGTGTCCCACGAGCCGCACTTCTCCCTGCTCCGCGAGGAGGTGAACTTCAGCCGGACAGAGACGAAGCCGCACTTGAAAAGATCCATGCTGGCAGAGCCCACGTTTCAGCTGCTGCATTTACAACTTCTCAGGGAATACCTAGAGCTGGAATTCAAACTCGACGATTGCAAAAAGTACTTCGACCTGAACCGCGTGATCGACGACTTGATTTTGATTTGGGCGCTGCTGGGGAACGATTTCCTTCCGCACCTGCCGTTTCTGGACGTGAAGGAATTTGGAAAGATGTTCGCCGCCTACAAAGTGTACCTGATGGTCTACTTGCCGACGGATGAGGACATCTCGACGAAGGACGAGGATCAGAAGGAACAACTGGCCGCTGCAAATGCAGCTGCATCTTCATCTTCTTCACAAGCATTACAAGTTCCACCACATTTGAAGGACGAGTTTTACCTGACGTATCAGGCGGGCAAGATCCACTGGCCAAATTTGACGAAGTTTTTGAACATTTGCACGCCCCTGGAAATCCAAGTGATGAACGACACCGTGTTGAAGAAAGGCGGCACTTTCGACCTCGGCATGCAGGCAATCTGCGGACCGACTGACATACCCAACAAGCCCCCACCGCAGATGCCGGCCGTGAATCGCATGAGGTGCGACGACCTGTCCGCGATAAGGCAGAAGTGGTACTGGATGAAGTTCGGCAAGAAAATCGAGTGCGAGTATTTTCTGAAGAACTTCTACGAGGAAAAGCATTTGGAAGCTAGTAAGTGGAAGGCAAAGCTGTACAAGCAGGTCAGCAGTGCGAGTAACTTCTTGGAAACTTTTGAATTCGACGATGTGACAGCGGGGGGGTCTTACAGAGATGTGCTACGAAACGCAGTGTTGGGGGCGGATAGCAGCTCAGTGATTACCGGCGCAGCAACAGCCGGCGCGGTTGTCGGAGGTAATAAAGCAGACCAACGAGGATCTGCCGCGGGAGCTGCTGTCAACCTGCTGGGCACTGGGTCGGCAGGCAAGACAAATAACACTACTGGCGTGGAAAGCGACCTGACGCCGACTGTGACCGAGCAAAGCCACAGTTTAGTGCCGGACACAGGAAACGACTTCTTCGCCACCGCAGCAGCGTTTGGTGGGCTTCTTGGGGATGACGACGATGAGGATGAGAATGTTCCAAATGCAGAAGCGAAACACGATGACCTGGCTGACCTGGCTGGTGCCATGGGGGCGCTTGGCATGGGGGATGAGGACGAGTTCGAGGACGAAACCTCCATCACCAACGCCGACGGCAGTACCGCACGTGCATCCGCAAACAGCCAGCGCATATGGGAGATTTGCGAGGTGTACTTCGAGGGCCTGCAGTGGGTCATGTACTACTATTTCCGCGGCCCGGACAGCAACTGCGGCTGGCGCTACTTCTACCCGGAGTATCACAGCCCTTTACTGGTGGACATGTATCGGTATCTGCTGCTCAGGTCCACGAATTTGCTACCCTTGTGTGGGAATTTGCGGTATGCGGATGTTCTGGCGACCGCGAGCGAAGCAGATGACGCAGCAACGAAGGAAAAGTCAGCGAAGTGCGAACAACTGATCAAGCAACACCTCAAATGGCCTCTGGGGCAATTCTTCAATCAGGATGTGGTGACTACAGACGGCAGCGCAAACCGTAAACCCGGTTGCATCGACCACCTCCACGCCGGGCAGCGCTTGCGGTTTCAGGATAAGGATTTCCTTTGCGAGCACCTGTATTTCCCCGAGACCCGCAGCGCAGAGGAGCTGGCGAAGCAGGGACCGGTGTCCCCCTTCACGCAGTTGTTGTCCGTCCTGCCCGCGGCGTCCAAGCAGCTCGTGCCGCCCGGACTGCAGTATTTGATGTGCGACGACAAAAGCGTCTCGCCTCTGTACGAGTTCTACCCCACGCACTTCGCAATCGACATGGACGGCGTGAAGGTGGCGTGGGGCGGCATCACCATGGTACCGCTGATTGACCCCGAAAAACTCGACGAAGTCTGCAAAAAAGTCATGTTTTCGGACGACCCACGGCTGAACAAACTCACCAAGGAGGAACGTCATAGAAATGAGCGCAAGGGCACGGCGTTCGCGTTCTTCAACAGGGAAGGCGCAGCGGAAATGGGCTTCGTCAAGCTGAACGACGGTGCAGTCACGCAGTCCGCGTTGGTGAGCGCGATGAAAACATCAGAGGCAATAGGTCAACCTGCAGCTGCAGCGGAAATGACTGATGCCGTCGGCTCCACCACCAGTTCATCCAAGCCTTGTCGAGCTGCAGTGCTGACTCTACTGCGAAAGTTTGTGGATCTGGTGGGAGAAAGCGGTTGCGGGAAAGGCAGCACAGAGGTTTCCGCGTGTATAGACCTAGTAAGAACTCGTGTGATGGAGCTGTGTTCCGACGCACCCGCTAGCCCCACTTCTGCGGCAAATGGAAATGGACACGCAAAAGAACATGATTTGGAGGAATCGGCACCAAGATCGAAGTTGCAAATCTGCAATCCGGTACACCTACTCGAAGACGTCTCGTTACCGGAACCGGGAAGGAAAATTTGTCGCTTCGCGTGCGAGCACCCGGGAAAACAGCTTGCGCTAGCACGGGGAGATGACCTCCTTGACGCGTATGGGACAACAGGAGACATTGGCGGCAGCGCGAGCGCCTCCTTGCTTGCGCGTTCCCCGCACCCGTGGCCGTCGGTGCACCACGCGGTGATCCACCAGTGGTGGTTGGACCATGGCATTCACTGTTTCGACTCCGCCGCGTTCAATCCAGGGGTCTATTTGATTCTCGAAAACCTGTACAAGGACAAAAATAACAACACTCCCATCACCGACAGAGCCGGGCTGCCGAATGATGTGCTCGCCGCCACTGGGAAAGATGCTTCGAATAAGGCACCAAATAACCTCGCCTCCGACCAGACCGCGGTGGACTCGCGCAACCTGCTGAACAAAGTGTGCTATGTGGACTACCCGTACTTGCGCTTGGGTGTGGTGTGCGAAGTTTTCGAGTACGCAGACTTCGTTACAGACAATCTTCCCGCGGACCACGCAGCCACCGTAGCGGAAGTCAACAAGGCGGAAGTGAAAAAGGAAGGTCGGAACGGGAGTGATGAGCAAGGCCTTGCTGTGGGCGACGTTGAGCTTCATGATGCACAACAGCTGCAAGAATCATCACAAGTCGACGCCTCCAAGCCCTCGAGAAAGAAGCCGAACAAGGAGAAGCAAGCGCTGCAGAACCTGTTCCGCAAGGAAGTCGAGTACGTCGGTCGGTACCTGCAGGGCCACGGCGTCGCGTTGTCCAGTTCAAAGAGCTGGTATAAGAAGCTGAAGTTCTGCTACGTGCGCTACCTTGAGCCCGACGGGTCACTGGAGCCCACGTTCGGGGACAAACGCGTCCGGTTGTACGCAACCGTGTTCGCCGTGCCGCCCGAACACCTCAGTCGGCTCCGGATGAAAACGAATTTAGCTGTGAACCATTCGGGGAGCAAGAATTCAATGTGTAGCACTACGAAAGAGGAAAGGACAGACGATTTCAAGAAGCTGGAGACACAAATTCTAGCCTTAGACCAAGAATTTTCCGGACTGCGCGCCAATGTGATCGTGGATTCTTTACGAATGACAGCCGGTGAAAAGCAGCTTCAAGAACCGGGAGGCGGGCAGCTTTGTGCAGCCGGCTTCAAGCAGGTCGTTCTGCACTTGCTGGAGGTTGCAGGACAGAAGACCGACTCATTCGCAAAGATACTTCATACTGCGACAAACGAGGCCTCGCTGATGAAAGCCCCAATCCGGCCGCTGCTGGAGACGCGTCCTGGCGCACCGGTCGTTTATGTCTTCCGCGGACCTCCCGCAACGAGAGCAAGTAATCCCGTTTTTGCGGCAATATCATCGCAAGATGGAGGAAGTGAAAGGCAACCACTTCCACTACCACCATATGGCTCGACGGGCTTCGCACACGGAAATGTCATTCGTTTTCCTGCAGAAGTCCTCGACACTAGTACAAAAGAAACGGCGAATACTAGTACCGGCGCAACTTCTACACCCGTATTACGAAGAACACGCACAGCAGCGAACCTCATGTTTCTGGAATCCCGCGTACAGGAGTTGATTTACGCCACGGCCCAGAACTTTCCCTGTCCGCACTGGGTGTCGGCGATCGATTTGGTGAAGCAGCATTTGGGCAAGGAGTTTTACGTGGACAGCTGCTTGCTCATTCTGCAGGATTTCCACGTGAAAATCAACTACGACCAGGTCGAGAACGTAGGTCTCAACCTGCTCTGGTTTCCAAAGAGTCGCGAGGTTGATTCTGGGAAGGATCCCTTTGTGCAGTTCATCCCGGGCTTAGTAAAATTACACAGTCCGCTGCCGCGGAAAAAGTTTTCCAAGTTGGTGCACCAAAGTGGCGCAGGAGCTGCAGCCGCTGCTGGCGGGAACATCAATACGAGTTGTAACGAAGGAGAAAATGGTGCTGCACCATCGTCGAGCAGCAGAACAAATGCTTGGTCTTCGCTCCAGTATTCTCTTCTGAAGGAGATTCGTTACAACGCGGCGGTCGTGGCGCAGTTGCTGCGTAGACACAAGCAGAAGTTTCCGGAAATCTGGGCCTATCTGGACGACGCGGTGGAGCAGGGCTACATGTCCAGCTACACGCACGACCGGTCGTTGTGGCCGGGCGCGCTGAAGGGAACCGCGGTGAACGTGAAGGATTTGTTTTCCGGCCCGCACCTCGCCAGATTGATGAAGGAGGAATTGCAGGCGCAAGCCTTCAACGCACTGTCCGCGGAACAGCAAGGGGGTGGAAAAAACAACAGGAAGAACGGCGGCAAAAATGGAGGAGCCTCGGGTAACAAGAACAGCATTTCCAAGGACCACATCGAGTACCGAATGGTGCAGCTGTTGCATTTCATTCAGCACGAGCAGCCGCACATGAAGCTCCCCTTCGTCGGGCCGTGGCACGAGCTGATTCCCTTGCAAGTGGTGCGGGTGTTGGAGCAGTTGATTGACAGGAGTTTTGCTAGTAATTTCATCGACGGTTCTCCAGTGGCACCTGAGTCAGAATCTGCTATCTCCCAAACTCACCAGCAGCTTGCAGAATGCTTCGCAAAGCAGATTGTGGACCCACCGGAAGTCGTGGGAGGGACGATCGTAGAGCAAGATGCAGCGGCAAGCAAGACGATGAAGATGGTGGAGCAGGTCATGAAAAGCGCGTTAGGAGCGATGAACAAACGCTTCTCATCGACCTCCTCAGCAGCAGCCTCTCCGACCTCTTCGCAAGAATGCGTCGCCAGTTTCATTGACCTTCCGCTCGAAAAAGTTCTTCCTACTGGAAGCATAATAGGGCTTCTCGCGCCAATGCTACCGTCTAGAAGGAATATAGCCGCAGATTCGGTGACAGACCCAGGCCCCGAACAGAGCCGCAAAGCCTCCTCCTTCTTTCTTGGCCAACGGGTGATCTACATGAACCACAGAACACCCGTGCTGCCGAACGGGACCGCAGCCTTCGTGATCGGCATTTACTACAGCCACTACGACGCCTTGACACAGCTGTCGGGTAACAAGGAAAACGAGACAAAATCGTCGGGAAATAAAACGAAAATCGACAAGGTAGAAATTTTGCTGGAGAAGCCGTCCTCTGCCGGAAACGCCCTGTCCGGCAGGTGTTCAAGTAACCGCGGCTTGCTGGTTAACGGCGACGAGCTCTTCGCCGTCAACTATTTCGACTTTGAAACGCCGGTGGAGTGGCAGAGCGGTGCGGTAACATCACCGGCGACGACGACACCGACGCTCGAGTCCTCACCTGCCACCAGCTCCGACGGTGGCCTGCACCCCGGTGCTGCTGATGCTGTTGCTTGCGCCGACAGTCAGCATGGAAACGGGAATGCGGGTGGAAGCAAACACAGCAAGAACGGGAAGAAAGGAAAAGGGAAAAAGGGCGGAAGGAGAAAAAAATGAAACAAAACTAGCGATACAAGGACGGAATCCCTTCGAGGACTGCTTGCGATTTTGTAGCCAGAGCGGTTTCGCGCATCTGCTCTTGTTTTTATTTTTTCATCTGACATACAGAGAAGCACGACTGTGTGAAGCAAATAGATGAAACAAGAAGTCGCAAATAGGTGAAACAAGAACACGCGACTTTGCTGACAGAGTGGAAGATTCAGATCTTTGTATATGTTCTATCGATTCAGACTTACTAGCTTGTGTTTGTTGACGTATCGTTTCTCTCTGCATTCGGAAACTAGCAGTGCAGTTCCAGTCGAACTCCAAGCAGACGATCGTTCTTGTGCTTTTCGGCCACTGACTCGAGGAAGATCCCGCACGAGCCAAGATCTGCTGTGTGTGTCAGATACAACCAGTGTGAAGATCGATTCTGGGTATGTGTTGCAAACGTTTTGTCTTGGTAAGAGTCACTTATGAGATGTTGTGTAGTCACGTTGGTGGAGGTGGTTGGTTATGCTTATGGATAGGTGTATGCCTCTCTCTTCGGCGCTCCGACGTCTATCAGGTTTCGACCGAGTTCACGATCAAGCAAAGGCGAGGCTCGGCGCAAGATCTTTATCGCCGTTTTTTTCGATCTGCATCTGGCAGCGCAAGATCCCGATTCATTGCACGCTTGAGATTTGTCAAGCGGTTTTCCTCCTAGGAGAAGGAGAATCATTTTTGGTTGTCCAGAATGATCTTGGGGACTTTGTTATCAGGTAAGCAAAATGAGAACCTAGGTGGCATCACGACGAGATACTTTGACGGTGCTTCAGAAGATATCTGTGAGTTTTTCCGGAGGAGTTTTCAATTTCTCGACTGGTTATTGTCTATAGAGGTTTTGTGTGCAACAGGTCTGAAAGATGAGTTGCAACAGCAGCGAGGCGTCTTGGATCATCAAAAAGGTCCCCGACGATCTCTACGATGATAGAACGGAGGACGACGATAACGGAGTTGATGGCCCTCCACCGGTGGTGTGCCAAGAGACTACGCAGTTCATGGAGCCGGAGGCTCTTCCGACTGAGTGGGTCAACGAGTTGCCATTTCAAAGTTCCCAGGTTCATTCGGGTTCGTGGTCATCCTATCGTGGGGAATACGATCATCTGATCGAGTTCAATTCGAAAAAGAACAAGTTCGAAATTCAGCAGCACTGCCGCTGGTACCAAGATACTTCTACTTGTTTGTTGTTTTTTTTGGTTCCATTTCGAAAGACAACTTTTGCGCACAACGTCACGTTTATTTGGCCGAGTATTTTTACCCTGTTGAGTTCTTGCAGTGCTTACAGAAGAAAAAGTCTTGCTCCGCCTCCACCTCGCATTCACTGAGCACCCTGTGCGTCCCGAAGGTATTGCTATGCGGATGGTGATCTACAGAGATGGGGCAGCTTCGCGATTCGGTGCCGGCTGTGCCGTAACGCAAAGCGGAAGCACATGGAGTTTGACCGGCAGCATGAAAGCCTGGAGCAGCACCGGCAAAAGATGGCCGAACGGGTCAACATGCAAAGGCACACCATCGACCTGATGCGCGACCCTATCCGGCACCCCGACGACGGAACTTGGCTGCCCGCGCGGGGAGTGCAGCCGAAGTGGCACACGCTGGAAGGCCGATATCCGATGATAAACACCGCAGCAGCATCGACATCCACGTCTTGTTCCCAAGGGAGCCAGCAAGAACCAGCCACCTCCCACCTCGCCCGCTGCTTCGACCCCGCGCGGCCCTTCGTGCACGCTCCCTGGCTGATGGTGATTCGGGTGCCGGACCAGGTGTACACGTGCTCGATGGTGCCCACGCTCCGGTGTCTCCACTGCGGACCTGGGGGCGACGTCGTCTTCAACGAAGACCTCTTCCACAAGGCCCTGCGCGCAAATCTTAGCGTCAGTGCAGCGTCTCACATCTTGACCGAGCTTGACCATGGTACAAAGTAATTCATTGCAATGGCAAGCCTCAAAGTTTTTGGCTCCCATTATCTCGACTCACTTGGAATGATATCTATCATTTCGCAAGCTATCAGCAGGGTCAAACTTCCACTACCTCCTCAACAGGTCTGCTCAAGCCGAGAACGCACACGAAGAAGCATATCACGAGTAAAAGGCTGCATCTGGTTCAGTCCCTAAGCACCTCGGCTGAAATTTTTCCGGCTTTATTTCCATGCATAGAAGAGCGTTTTTGCAATAGCGATTCCGTCATTGCGCGAGAGTCCACACCACAACTCACCAATCGATCATCTTCTGTGGGTCACTCTTATGTATGATATAAAATTGAATTCGGGAACAAGCTCTAGTCGGGCCTACATCTGTACACGCTTAGAGGTGTCTGATGGTGATAGTTCCCCGTGGCTTTTTCTTAGAATAGGTTGGTGGATCTACACGGACGAAGGTGCCATGGACCGCGAAGCCACTGCAGAACGCGAGAAGGTAGAGCAAGAGCGCGAGCAGTGGATTCAGAAGGACCCGCTATTCTACCGAGTTAAAGTCGTTGCGCCACCACAGGTAAAGTGGGATTTTGGTTTGAGTCAGGGGATTGTCATGAACTCCCGCCGAAAATGATTCCAGCTTTGGCTCAGTTTTGTACTTGTGCTGTCATCGCGAACAAAGAAAAACAAAAGCTATATCCATGAATCACGTCTACAGCTAGGAACATCATCCAACCAAAGTTCTATGCCCTTTCCACCGCAACCGCTGCAAGGTACCACTGCAGACTGCGAATTTGGGAGTCGGCCGGTCCAGCAGTAGCCTTTCCGCCGGGGATCCGCGCGTGGCCGCAGCTCCCACGAGCCAAGACCTTGCGGACGGAGGCGTCCATGTGGTAGACCAGGGACAGATTACTTCTCCCGATTTGGACGTGTACGCCGTGGTGGACAAAGACGGTCGCGCTATGACGCGAGCGGACCGTGATGAAGAACGGCGCCTGGTCGACCGGGAACGGAGGAGGCGCGCGAAGGAGTCCAGGCGGACAGAGCGGCGGGAGGAAAGAAAGAATTCCAAGTTAATGTTGTTGTCCGAAGCAGGAGCAGACGACCTCGACCCGTCCAACTCCTGCCAGAGGTCGTCTGCTTCGTCGAAGCAGAACAAAAAGCACTCGAAGATTGGGAAGGACAAGGACCGCAGAAATAAGCACGGCTCTTGGGAGGAGGAAGATAGTTTGTTGCAATACGTGGAGGACAAAATGAGCAGCAAGACTGAGCAAAAGAGGAGAAAACATCACAAATACATTGTCGCTTCCTCTTCCGAAAGCGAAGGTGAGCGACGCTCTTTGCGCGGTTCTGCAACCGCATCGCGGTACGGTCGAATGTCCTCTAGTCGCCGTGAAGATAAAGGTTTTCCTCTGGACCCGGACGCAGCAAAGTTAACTACGAAGAGAACTGCTCAGCCTGCGCAGTGGAACAATGCAGAGAAAACGCCAGCAGTAGTGGCGCGCGATCATCTTACCAAGAGCAACGACGACCTGTGGGACTTTTCGGACTCTGACACGATGGAAGACCCGAAAAACTCTATGTCTTCCGAGCGAATCACCAGTAACTTCTTCGATACCACTATTGACAACATGAAATCGAAGACGGAGAACATTGACACTACATTCGATGATTACGTCACCAGGGGTTGCAAAGCGTGGAACTCCGACATAAGGAGCTAATAGCCATGAGGCACGAAAAAAGTACGTTCTATCCTAGGTGAAGCTACTCGCACGATCCCAAACAAAAATCAAACAGATCGCTTAGCAGCTTGTTGCATCCACAGCATAAGTTTAAGTAAGTTTCGATGCGGTCTTCTTAAACCGATAACTAAGGTTATTGTTGAACGGACACTCCACCGCCACCCATTCGAAAACGCATCTGGTTGTTTATAAAATATGTCATTGAAGATGCGAAGGCAGCAGAACCAAGGCGGATGCTTGTGCTCGTTCGATCACCATACCGTGCTGTTGCTGTTCAAGTGCAAAGCGGACGCTTGGCGGGATATAATACCGCATGGCACGGCATCGTGAGCGTGATTAGAGCAGCAATCTTGTTGCCGTTCAGCAGAATGAAGTTGCGTGTCGGACGAGAGAAAGCCTCATGTTTCTGTTCCTGAGAGTTTTCCTTCTCTTCCGCAAGCCATGCATAAGTTGTGCGTTCCTGGCGCACCTTTTAATTGTTGCTGCTATTTTAACGAGAAGAGCGTGAGCGTCAAGTAGCGGTGTGAGAGTAGAAGTTCACGGGCGCAGCACGTACAAAAGTACTATTTCAATTGCAAGAAGAATGATGGCGACGTCCAGCTCCTCGTCCAGTAGCAGTCGGCTACCAGCGCCGGGCTTTTCCGCCTCAACCGCGGCCGCCAGAAGTGCCACCTCCGGCGCGTCTAGTGGCGGGTATCTGATTTTTTGCTGCGTTGACGCAGTGACGGAGCGGTCGAAAAACTCACTCGAGGCTCGATTCGAGTGCGTCGTGGAGCTGCGGAGCAGTAGCGCCACAGGAGGTCGAAAAATCGTGACCCCCGTCCCGTCTACGGCCGAAGGGCACATTTTGCTTGAGCTGCCATCGAGCACGGAGACAGAACAGACGGGCGCAGGGGCTCCTGCTTCTTCAACGCACGACATTCACATAACCTTGTACAGTGCAAATAATTCATCTGTAGCGCATCAGGAACAAGGAGTTTCAGGACCTTCTTCCTCCAGCGGGAGCAGTTCTGGATCTTCGTTGGAAGTCGGGTCTGCGGTGCTCAGTTACCCTCTTTCACTCGTGCCGAACGCCACGTTGGATCGCTGGATCCCCCTCAACGGGACTCGGTACTGCTTCGAGGAATCCGAGCCGCAACAACCGTCCCCGACCAAAAGCCGCGCGCCGCGGCTGCGCGTGCTGTGCAAGTACGTACCTGGGGACTACGCAGCGGCGGAAAGCGACATTGACCGCACGTTCCACTGCCAAGATTTTTTAATTCTCGCACTGCAGAGTCTCAGTGACGCCAGCAGCATGTCGTCACCGGATTTGGTCGTCGGAAGTGGAACAACCACAACTTCGAGTTTTGCGACCGGAGGTGGCACAATTCCAGGAGCTTATTCACATCAAAACAAGATCGACCTGGTGTCCGGACAAGGACTGGCCGCAGCAGCATCAAGCTCCTTGGACGGTGTTTCCAAAGTGCCACAGATCGAACGCATCGAGCTGACCACGAACCCCAACAGTCTGCTGAGCAGTCCGGCGTACATCAATGACTCTTTGAGAAGTAATGACGGCCACCAGGCGAGGTCGTGTGCTTCGCAGTCATTGGAGCTGGAAAAGCTTTCCGGGAACGAGTTTGAAAGCGGTAGAGCAGTTGCGCCGTTTCTGTTCGTGTCCGACGCGAACACGGGCGGAGCGCCGTATGATCCTTTTACCTCCACCGGGTTCGCAACTCAGGACGCCGGCGTTTCCTCGGCAAGCACGCGCCCGAACCCGTCCGCACCCGGCTCCAGGATGGCCAACCGGGCGAGCACACGCAGTACCAAATCCGGACCGCAGGGTGGAGTAACATCTTCAAGTGTCTCCGCCGGGACCTCGCGGCAACATTCGCCCGGGAAGAGGACGAAGAAAGGAACAGGACGACTGGCATCGAGTTCTTCCGCATCGACGCTGCCCGCAGGCGGGACGACGTCTGGCGACGCCTCGCAGAGCGACCATGCGGCGTCGACGTTAAGCAATTTGAAAAAAAGAATTTCCGAGGGAAAGGGGTTCGCCCCGCTACCGCGGGTCGCCGGCGGAAATGTGGTATTGTTTAACTTAGCGATAGCTGACTGGTGACGCAAATTTGTTAGACTCACCACATCAGACAAAAAAAATGGAAATCCGCCTCATTCGATGTTACGTTTTCCGCATGACGCATCAACTTTCGAAGAAAAAAGGCAGGGGGGCAAAAGCAATATTTGTTATGGCTAACGCGAATTATATTCCCCACTTTTTTGAATTTGAAAGCTGGCGCGCTTTGCGTTCTCTGTGCATTCCGTTGCCACTGATTTCTTCGTGCAGGTGTTCAAGTCTACGAAGGACTTCGAGGACGCCTGTTGGGAGCGAATACGGCCCTACCACCAGATCATCGACGTCCTGGAGACAAAGCTAGAATCCGCGGGCTACGAGCGCGAGAACGTGGAGATCTACAAGCGCGCCGCGGCGGCGCTGCGGGTGCAAAGCGGCGCGACGCAGGAGAAGTTCAAGGAGTCCTGCAATCTGTTCGAGCGCAAACTGACCGAGTACGCGAAGCTCGTAGACGAAAGAACCGCAGAAGTGAACACGCTGCGGACACAGTTGAACGAGGTAGAGGCGTTTTTTTAGAAGCAATGTTCACGCTCCTGCGCACACGGATTGATTCGTGTCTCACACAGCCGCTAGTGCTATCTGTCATGGTCGGCTTTCTTCTCAATTAACAAACAGCAACGAGGTTCTGCAGCCTCACACAAAATTAATTTCCGCTTGCGCCACAACAGGTCCGTAGTTCCCGTGACTCGGCTTTGGATGAGGTCACTTTGCACAAGAACGCGAAGGCCATGTCCGATACGGAGCCGGTGGAGGCACGAGTTTTGCTGAAGCAAATCCAGGCACTGGATAAAATGTTCAATGCCGAGAAAACCTTCAAGGAAAAGTATGCGAAGAAAATTGATGAAGTAAAGCCCCTGAATCGAGTCGCGTTTGGACAAGCATGCGCAAAGATGTCGAGCAGCGTTAGCCAGGCTGAAATTGTTGTTCACCAGAACCAGTATCAGAGTTGTGCATGCTACAAAGAGTAGCTCCAAGAATGATCACCTTCTTGCCGACTTGGTGCAGGCACAATTATTCTTTTTTCGTTTTTATACCACTCTAGAAAAGCAGCGGCAGGCCGAGAAGACCCTGTACACAGAGAACGAGCTGAAGCTGCGGGGCCAGATCGAGGAACTCACCGAGCAGCTGCAGGCGACCGAGAACGAGTACGGGCGGACGACGGTGCGATTACAAGAGAACCTTCAGCTCACCACAGCGGAGCGACAAAGCTTCCAGGAATGGCGGAAACGGGAGGACGATTATCAGATGAAGTAAACGCATCCTCATTAATTAAGTATGCGCTTCGTTCAGTATCAGTGTGTCAAATGTTTCATGATATGACCCTCTCTCGATTTTCTTCGTAGGCCTAGGCGTGCCGAAGGGAGGAAACCTACAACATGGGAACTGCATCATGATCGCAATACACCAGGATCATGACGCTCGAGTCTGAGGTTCGCGACGCGAAGTACAGCAAGTCTCTGGTGTCGGATTTGAAGGCGCAAATTGCCCGACAGGACGAGCAATTGACGACGCGCGCCCGGCAGCTCGAGGAACTGCGCGAGACCTTCGAAAAGCAGCTCAAACAGGAGCTGGAGACCCAACAAAAGCTGGTCCGGGAAAAGCAGGAAGCCAACGAGGAGTTGCGGAAGGTACAGCGGAACTTCGGGGGCGGCGGTAGCGCGGCCGGCACGCCGACCTCGACCGCGAAGAGTCCGGGCGCGACGGCCGCGATGTGGAACAACCAGCGGGCGCTGGAGCAGCAGATCACGCTGTTGACGTCCAAATGCCTAGAGATGGAGCAGCGACTGATTATCGCGGGGGACATGGAGAAGCAGCGGGAGCAAATGGAAAACTTCTGCAAGGACCTGGAGCAGCGGGTCGCCGTGCTCGTGTCCGAGAAGGAGGCGCAGGAGCAGCAGTTCGCCGAGCACATGGCCAGCGAAAAGTCGCGGTCCGAGTTGCTGGAGAAGGACAACGCGGATCTGAAGCAGCTCTTGCAAGAAATCCAACCCGAATTTCACAAGGTCCAGACCGAGCTGGAAAAGGCAACGTTTCAGGTAGAGAAGTCGAATCAATGATCTCTCTCTGAATTTTTCGTACTGAAGATGCCGTAGTGCTGGTTTCGATCTTTTGCTGCATGTTCGTCAAGGAGTTTTGCAACCATTCGTTCATCTGTAGGCGAAGGAAGCCGAAGCACGCATGGCGGTGAATGGAGAGGAGAAAAAATTGCGCGATAAATTGAAAGAGGAGCTTGAGGACGTCGTGGCAGAGTGCGCCATGCTGCGGAAAGGCCGTGACCAGATCCAGGCGGAGTACGCCGAAAGGAGCAACCGCCTCTGGGACGAATATGTTCCCAAGGAGGAGGCACGGAAAATGAAACGCGCACTTCTGGTAAGTACATAACAAATTGTCATGTGCTGTTAAAATGTTGGGAGCGCATCAGCAAAATGCTTTGGCCTCGTTTAACGCGGTAGAACTAGTGTACGTGGTGCAAATCAACCACAACATGTTCAGCTGACAACTACCAAAAGGTGCAGCAGTCACACGCGACGTCGGCTTACCCGCAGTCCGCGCCCTCGTCCACCATACACGGGCCGGGGTCGCACAGCAGCAGCCCGAATTTGAGTGTGCGGACGCCGATGAGCGCGACGGGATTCCCGAGCCACAGCTTTCAGCACTCCACTCCAGGAACTACCGCTAGTCACCACCAACTTCAGCAGCACTTTCACCTACCAGCCGGCAGCCAGTACCAAATGAAAACCCCACCCGCGTCTTCCGGGAAAATGCCAGCATTGAACAAGACGCCCGTGGTGTTCCCGTCTGACCAACAGAACAACATCGAGAGCACCACGATCAACAATTATCGCTATGTGCCCGTGAAAGCCGACAGTGTGGACAAAGCGCTTGCCACCTTGATCAACCAAGCAAAACCCCCGGTGCCGTTCTACCGCTTAAGCCCAGGCATCTACCTCTACGGGAGTAGGAAAGTGCTGGTAAAACTGACGAAGCAAAACAAGCTGATATTCCGTGTCGGCGGTGGCTACTGCAACTTTCACGAGTTCCTGGAGCAGTTCACAACCTTAGAACATAAGACAGTAGCCGGGAGCTCGGGCCAGAACTCGCCCCAGGGGTGAACGTACGCTGTGCTATCTTGTACTGCCAGTGATCTACTTGTACTTGGCTGGCGCTTCCTTGCGCGCCAATATAATAGATGTATAATGTTGTAGAACTACGGCATGCACCCCAGTTTCATATTGTAGACTTGTGGTATGGTATTTCGGCAAGCAGAAAAGAGAGTAATTTTCCATCTTATGAATTTGTTAGCTTAATATGTTCGGGAAGCCTCAATTAATGAACTTTACCAGGCAAAACTTCTAGAATTTTTCCTATTCAGTCGTAGCAGGGGAGAATCAAATAGTCCGTGAAAGTGTAAGATTTTGATGGACCACAATAAAAAAGCGTAGTTAATATTGATTGGATCATCGACCTATCGCGTTCTCCGGGCCACATGAAAGTTAGTCGCCGTTTCAGGATTGTGTTGATTTTCCTCGACAAGTACAGCAGAAGAAGATGAAAAAGGGAAGCAGTCGGTACTCCTGTCGACAGTTGCATCTATATTTTCCATGCGCAGGACCAACTGTATTGTGACTATAGCAGAGGCGATGCTTCGAAAAAGCGATAGCATGCTGAGAAAGCTGACAGAGAGAGAGAGAGACACAGAGAGAGAGGGACAGAGACCGTCAACTGTGATCGTCTACTTTTTCGTAGGGCGATTCTTTGTGCCGCCTTCGCGTCGTTTCCGTTTGTGCCGGAACTAAGTAGCTTCCCGATTGTATATTTCCTGCACAGGTCTTCGTGTTTCGACCCACCGCTGAAGCAGCCCAGAATTTCGTTTCGGGAAATTATGCCACATTCATCTGCTTCTGCTACAAGAGACTTTTCTTCGCTAACGATGTTCTCGACCCCAGGTAGTTGATTGTAGAATAGTGTGGATCCCACTTCGACAACGAACAGGAACACCGACCTTAACAAGCACACAGAGACAGGATGGGTCCCCCCATCTTCGCAGAAATGGCCTGGCCCGACAAGAAGGAGTTCGACTGGGCGCGGGCAACCTTCAACAAAAGCAAGCCCCTGTATTCGCGGCAAAGCAGGAGTCGAAATTAGAGTTGTGCTGTTTGTCACGTGCACAGGACCGCACGGCATATAGATGCACGATTGAAAAATCTTTTTGCAATTCTTGTTGCCATGTATCTATGAGTGGTGTCTCATTTGATTTGGAACAAGTTGCATTTCAAACTCGGAAAAGTAGGATTACGTTTCGTTCTTGGACTCATGACTCTGCATGCATATCTTACCACCCCCGCCGGCGGCAGTGCCGAATCACGAGAAGAAGTTCATGGTTGACGGCGAGCTCGTTCCGGTACGTGTATCATTAGACCCTCTTCTGTTGCTACTACCGTATGACTAAGTACTTATGTATGAACTGAAGATTATGCCGGAAGTTTCTCGGCAGTAGTAAGCGTAAGGCACGTTTGAACTTCTACGTTGTTTTTCCTTCGATTGATTCAGGTTCCGGAGATCCGCGACAAGTTGTTCACGTCGGCGGCGACTAAAAAAGCGAAACCCATTGCGCTCTCCAACGGGGGATTCGGATTTATCAAGTGATGGAGGGGCAGTGGCAGAAAATCCTCCTCTCTCCGTGCTGTCAAGGAAAATGTTGTTTCACTAGAAGAAAGACGAGCACAGAAGGGAACGGGTTCGTCATTTCGACGTACATGGCGGACCTGTAGGATAATGTTCATCCAAGTCAAACAGTTCGTCTTCGTGGATAATGAAAAGTCTAATATACCATTGAGCGATGAGCTACCGCGACAAAAATGAAAGATTTGCACACCATTACGAAACTCTCACACCAACTGAATGTAAATTGAGCACACCTGGCAATGTCTACTAATTTCAATGCTCTGAGCCCTGAAAAGAGTACCCGCACGGTGGCGTAAACTTCCGTCGACTTCAGATTTTCCGTAGGTACTTGTGCCACCTTGAGCCGCATGGATTTCCGGCCACGATGGCATTTGGTTGTTTGCCTTTTGCCTGAAGTGTGTTCGCGGTCACGCTAAGCAGCAGGAGGAAAAGACATCATGCTTCACCGGGATCACTTGTTTCCCTTAAAGCTTTGCAGAGACCGGAAGCAGAGGCTAAATTGCTAAAAGTAGTTTGAACTTCGAAACCATGAAAAAATCTGTGGTGCGTTTAGAAAGTAGCTCTAGCTCTTTCCGTTCTAGCTCGGTGCTAAAGCTTCCTAGAAGGATAAGGATTGTACTTGAAAAGAGTTTATTGGTTGCCAAATCCAAGATAAGGTTAAGACATTTTAGCAGAGAAAAAGCCAACATGTCGCCAGTGCTTGAGGCCTCACGTGTCGAGGTTGTGGAGCCACCAAAGACCTCGGTGCTAAAAGACGATGGGATTCCAGGTGCCCTCGTGACGGAACACTCCCGGTACGATATCCTTGTTGACGAGGGAATTATCGGAAGTGGGCGGTTCACGAAGGTTCGGGTTTGCAGGAGCGCCACGCTTCAAAAAAGCTTCGCGTTGAAAATCTACGATCGCCGGGTGGCCAGTGAAGTGCAGATGCCGTACTGGGGTAAAAAGGGCACCTGCTCGACAGATGTGTCACTCGCAGACCGAGCGCGCTACGAAGTCAAAGTGATGAAGCGACTATTGCAGGGCGAGCAGGTCTCTTCGTCGGGATTTGGAGCCTCTGCCAGCAGTAGCGCAGGCATGGCGAACATAGCAAGACTTGTCGAGGTATTCTTCACTGATTAATATTTTTACAGCTGAGAAATTCATGCAGATTACGCTTTGAGAAAGAGAAACGAAGTGAAACTCAAATTCGACATAGCTTCCAAGACCAAGGCTGACGGCAGGAACCTAGTGCATACAATTACCTTGTAACGAGTCGTCTGGACATGATCTTGAAGAAAAATATCGATCACTGCTGCACACAAAGCGGAGAATAAGATCATACTTGTGAATCAAAGATGATGACAACCGTTAGAATCTGCTTACCAAGTCCGAAAGGCAACTTTGTGAGGAGACAACTATCTCATCGCCAGAACTGATTTGCTATTTCTCAAGCCAAGATCGTACACGACCAGAAGATCCTCCCTAGATACCTGTATGTGTCATGATGACACCCGTTAGAATCTGCTTACCAAGTCCGAAAGGCAACTTAGTGAGGAGACAACTATCTCATCGCCAGAACTGAACTTTGCGCATCGAGATCGAAGATGAAGTGTTTGAGCTCTTATGCCTTGCCATCAATACAAAGACGTCAGCCACCACGCTTCGCAGAACATTCAAAACTGAATACAAAATTACTATTTCTGTCAGGTCATCGACGATCCAGCGTGCAGTAGCTTCTACCACGTCTTCGAGCTTGTGCGCAACGGCCCATTGCTGGACTTTTGCAATTCGAGGAAGCGGTGGATCGTGCCCAAGGAAGCCGTCCGGGACTTCGACAAGCAGAAGCCGGGAAAAGACGAATTCTACCGGTACAGCGCGGCCACGACGCTCTTCGCGCTGCACGCAATGCAATCCGGCGTGAAGTACCTGCACTTGAACGGGGTGATGCACAAGGACCTGGCGCCGCAGAACATCCTCGTACACGGACAATTTGATTTCATCATGGACTTGTTTCTCACAAAGGCTAAAGACGACGAGAAGGTGCTGCAAAAACTTTTCTTCGAGTACGAATCGCCGTCCGCAGCGACGTTGGCGAGCGTCTCGATTAAAATCTGCGACTTCAATAGCTGTGAGATGCTTGAGAAGCCCGAAGACGATCAAATCTGGAGTGCGGAGGGCACCATGGCCTTCCGCCCGCCCGAGGCGTTCGGACCAGACGTCACGGAACTCGGTATGTCTGGCCGGGCGCGGGACATGTGGTCGGTCGGTGTTGTGTTTTTTCTGCTCATCTTCGCGTCTCTTCCCTTCGACAATGACTTCGCCGCGGCGTTCGCCATGCAGTTGCGCATCATGAACTACAACGGGAACATCGACAGCATGCTACTCGCCTGGTTCAAGAACTACCTGGCATCAAATGGTAGCGGTCTGGCAAGTAGCAGCACGACCACATCCGACGCGGAAGATAGCGAGACGACTTCTGCAGCGGAAGGAAACATGTTGGGAGCAGAGGAAGTGTCGAGAACAGGTACGAAAAAAGTGTTTTTGCGCAATTGTCTTACGACTTTGCTAGAAAAAGACCCAGAAAAACGAGCATGGGCAAGCATTGACGTTCTGGCATCATGAACATGAGCGATTAGTGACATGAAAGCGGTTCGAGTGCATGTCCAGCACAATATCGATAGCGCATTTAAACATTCGCACCTATGAACAGACACTGCTTGTGTGGCGTGTCTTACATGACCGCATTACACAATTCACGTGGAAAGGAACTGGCACGAGCCGACAGAGGCGGAGCAAAAGGCAGAGGGGCTCGGTCTTGTCTGACATCGTGTGGAGCTACTTAGTACTTTCTTCCACTTTTAAGCATCTGAAGAGTGCGCTACTGTCTGAGTGAGAGATGTATGAGTTTTATGCCTGGTGCGTCGGAGGCAGTAAGCAACCAGGGAATACAGCCTCTGTGAGTCCGCGAGGCGAAGAGAGACTGTGACCGAAGTAGTGCCACATGACTGGCCCCAATCGGCCGAGCAAGATGCCGAACGACTGCAGATCCGCACAGATTGTGTGGTGATCGTGCTAAAATGCGGGCCATGCAAGTTGCGAGTAGTACTTACAACATGATGCGCATAGAACTGTGGCGTACCTGGTGAACGTGGACACGACAGTCCGCTTTTCTACTTAGAAGAGCTTCGATCTGACGAATAAAGAAGCAAACAAGATGAGATCATCGTTTTTCGATGCGCGGGAGTACGAATCGAACAGACAGCGCGTGCCCGGGTTTGTCATCCGCTTGCAGCAAGATGAAGCATACGAGGATCTTGGTGGTCGATCTGAGCAGGTGTCTGCGGACGTGCCACTCGCCAGTCTCTTCGACGATGCGGTTTACTTGCAAATCCCACCAAGTAAAGCGTCTTTTCGGCACAACATCTTGAACAGAATCGACGAGCAGAACGAGGACGGCGAAGCTGCTGGGATTCGTCAAAAGAAACTACTGTTCTCGGACGCGCAAATGCACGTGTGCCACAACTGCGACCGCGAACTGTTTCTGGGTTCCGCGAGTACTGGGGGCGCAAGTCTGCCTGTTCTGCTCGCGAGCTCGTGGCTGGAGACAGCGCGGCGGAGTGCAAGTACTTCCAGTTCGTCAGGCGGGAGCAGAGCACGTAGACACAGCGGACGAGGAGAAGAGCAAGAAGGTCGCTCCACAGCTGCAGTGCCTTTTTTTCCTGCGCGTCCAGCTTCGCACCTTTTCGGTGTGCAGGTGTTCGAGGCCAATCCTTCGGGGGTCGTCGAGCGAGACCTTTTGGCCGAGCTTCTGTACAATGACAGTCGTGCGGACACACGGTGTTTCTTCGAGGAGTGCCATACGGAGTGTTTCGTCGATCCAGCGCGGCTCAGTAGTCTGCTTAGTCAAGTGGACAGCATGATAGGCAGGAAGGCGCGTGATGATAAGGGAGAGCTCCTTCCTGGAGGGGGAAGTGCTTCCCGGTATGATGAAATCGTGCAGCAAAGAACTGTAGACCCCAAAGATGCTATTCCGCCTACTAGTCTCGACCAAGCGTGCATCCGTGTGGGGTTTCTCCGGTTGCCGCAATGGGGTCCAAGCGTGCTGCTCGTGGGAAAAAAATCGCAGTTTCTCCCCGTGCCATATACGATGCTGCAGGAGAGGAGGCCAAGCTTGTTTCACCGCCAAGAACAAGCCGTCGGAGAAAGTGAACACGGGATGAGCATGTTCTTAGCATCACAATCGGCGCGCCGGCACAACGACCGCCGTCCTGATGGTCGCAGCCCGAGAAACTTGCATTTGCAGGCCGGTTCACCAGGCGAAGGTTTCTCTCCGTCCTCCTCCCCCGGCGCGGGTTCTGCCCTCATAACCCCTGCGAGCTCCCTTGTGCGTTACAACCGAGACTACAACAGGAGAGGCAATACCCGCATGCAGATGCCAACGCGTTCGCCGTCGCCCGGCGACGCGAGTTACCTGTCATCCCCGAGCAGGCACACGGACAGAGCCGCGGACGACAGGAGACGCCGGGAATTCTACGATTCACCAGAAAGCCAGAGTGTTCATGCAAGGGACAACTTTTCCTCGCGCCCCGTCGTACAACAACGTCCTGCCGGCGGCCCCGTGCGGCGGCGGAGTATGCAGCCTCTCCCAGACAGTAGTTTCCTGTCTACTCTCTCAAACCCGGCGCCGGAGCAGTACGAAGATCAGTATTTTGAGGATGACGATTCATATGAATTTCGAAATCATCGAGGAATTATTTCTAGGCGGCCACAGCCTCCGACTGGCAAAGGCTCCCACCGTCCCGAAGTGTTCCGTGTCAAGAACAATTCCATGTCCCCGGCGCTGTCCCCCGGAGCGGTTTTGGAGCAGCTGCGACACGATCGAAACCTCCGCGGAGCTGAGGCGTCGCATTCGCGGTCACCGCAGCTGTTTTATGGGGAAAAAGGTTCCTTCCCCTACAGAAGCGAAGGTGAAATAGCCACGCACGTTCATCATCATCCATCGCAGTCTTCGCATCCGCGTGCTCCACCGACGTACGATGGCGGCGCCTCTTCCCTTCCGGAAACCAGTAAGACCACTGTCATTTCCAGTGCGGTGGAAGAAGCCGCGTCAAAAAGCGACTTCGTCTATTCGAAAAGCATCGTTTCTCATTGGTGTGTTTTTGACCGAGGGCCAGTGCGAAAAAAGGCTAAGAGCAGTCCGAAGAGGCAGAACAGATCACCGCAATTTACAGGAACGGACACGCAATCCGCTTCGCCCGAGGACACAGCTGCGCAAGGAGGCGTCAATCTGCAAGCACTGCAGGAATCGGAAGCCGCAGACCGGCTTTTGGAGGAGATCCGCACGAGAAACCGCGTGCCCTACATCCAGCCAATTCTGTACCTCCAGAATCCGAATATCGCTTCGCTGCAGGCACAGAAGATCGCAACAGCGCAGGATCTCGAGGACCTCAACGTGCTGGCGTCTGAGGTGCTTTCCCGAACAGCAGGTAGTTATCGTGGAGCCGGAATGTTAGATATGAGCGATTCCTCACAACTCGTGGATGTGAATACCGCATCCGCACAGCAATTGCAATCAGACAATCAGAAGCAGCACCTTGGCAGCACGCTTGCTACCGAGATTCACCGCCAGCGGCAGTTCCTGGAACTCAAGCTTGCCCTCTTCGACCGGGATGGGTTCTTGAAGAAGGCCACATCGTCGAGGTCGCCTACAATTTCTGGCCGCACGGGTCCGAACGAAGATTCTCACACGTCGACCACTCCCAGAAAAGGTCTCAGTCCTGCAGATGGAACTTCTTCAGATCAACACGTTCGAAGGAAGGATGGAACGCCGCGGTTCAAGCGGATCCTGCGACTGCAAGATGTGAACGATTTTTCGTCCTCTCCGGATGAGCGAGCAGAACGGTCGCCGCGTGCAGTTCTGCTCAGCCTGAAGCTGCCCCTGTGGCAGCGGTACGCGGAGCTGGTGCACCAGCAGGAGCAGCAGTCGAAAAAGCTGGAACAGAAAATCGAGTTGCTGGAAAGCCGCAAGCGCCTTCCCATGCCACGAAGGATCCGAGAGCTGGAGCGGCTGGTTGCCGTGCAGAAGAGGGAGATAGAAACACTTGTCCTGTCGAACAGCAGAAATCAGTTTGCTGACAAACATCAGAATTGGCTTTCGACCGGAAGAACCGCGGCCCGGAACAACGGTAACGCGGGAACATTAAGCACAGACCAGCAGAAAAACCCGAAAGGATCGCCGACTACAGGAGCAGCAGCTAACACCGCGGACCAGCAGCCCGCAGGCTCAGGCAGCCGCGGCTCGAGCGCGAAGGAATTTTTCCATAAGCTCCTGCAGAAATATCAGCGGCTGGAGAAGGACTACGCCGACACACTGATCGATCTGAAGCGCATCGCAACCAACGAAAAGAAGCTGCAGCAGGAGAACAAGCAGCTGAGGCAACAGCTGTCGACCTACGAACAAGAAGAAAACCTGATTGACCGATTACTTGCGAGCGGGGCCGGCACGAACGAAGCTGGTGGTGGGTCTTCTGCTTTGGAACACACCACCAGTGACCACCTAGGTTCGTCCAGGCAGCAAATGACAGGACTGAAGCTGAACAGGACGCCACGAAGCGCTCGGTCTATCCAGTTTGCACAGTATCAACTGAACAAGCAGGCACGGGGTCTGAAGAGTAAAAATGCAGCGACAGGATCTGCATATGCTGGAACAAACAACAGCTCGCAATTCCCAACCAGTAGGAGAGCACGGAGAGCGGATTACGACAAGCTGCAGCGAACGTACTTTCCTCGCAGCAAGGATCTTGTCGACCTGAAAGAAATCGCAGCCGCTGCGCAAAAAGCGGGGGTTGTTGATATTGCTGCGGGAATTCACGCGGCAGGAAGCAACACCGGCGCGACTAGCGCCACAGCTTCTGCAAAGAAGGCGCAAGACCCAGCTCTTCCGGTGAGCAATCCCTCCCTGCGAGGTGCGACGTTTCTTCCCGCGAAAAGGTTGGGATGAAGGTGTGGTCAGCCACAACGCTATGATCTTCCCAATAACTTCGCATGCAGTGCCGAACGCACTCTTCATGCTGCCAAGCGAAAATATATCTGTATGATGATCATGAGGATCTGCATCTTACGAGCTAGTCTGGCTGCGTTTCGGCAGTCGCATTCACGTCCGCATTCGTAGAGGCTCGCCACCGTAGCCAATCCGCTGACCGCGTTGAGGATTGCCAAACCGACTTCTTCTGATGCAGCAGTGATCAAGATGAAATGCACCAAGGAAGGATCATCCGAAGGTCGAAGAAAATACTAAAGTGAAAGGATCGCATTCGCAATCGCACGCCTTAAGGTGATGATCTTGCAGCTTGTATCGCTCGCTGTCATGATCGATGTGGTCCATGGAAATTCAGATACGGGAAGAGAAATGGCTAGCGGATCTGCGTGTAAGATCCTCCGGTCGATGTTGGGTCAAGAAGCTTGTTTTCAAACGTGTTTAGATAGTGGGCCTCTTTTCGTTCTTAACTCCGCAGATACCCCCCGATTGATTATGCCCAAGTAATTCTAGTTGTAGGAGACCCCCCTTCCGGTTCCGCCCTTCACCTCACCCATACGTGTGCGTGATTTCGCTTTATTTATCTATCAATTCCTTCGTTCTGCTTCTGCCAATACGAGCTGGAGCTTTCCTTCCTTTCTACAATATCACTAAGCAAAACTGGCAAGGAATAACATGGCGATACATTCATCTCTTCCCGGCACTTGTGAGCAGGGCGCTCAGCGCCCCAATTCCGCTGCACTCGAGCTGGAACGGTCGGTAGCCGCCGACCCGACCGTCGCCACGCTACTGGCCTGGTCCAAAGATCCCGCAGAGATTGAACTAGTCTGGGCGAGAGAAGATTTGCTGGCAAAAGTTTTCAACAGAAAGAACGCAAGCTGTGAGCTAGTGCGCTCAGCCGAGGAGTACCAGCAGGCGGCGACCCTAGGACGGAACTTGGCAGCCAACGTGGCTAGGGAAGTGCAGGAAAACGCTGAGGAGATAAGGAGAGACGTCGAAGGGTTTTCTTATCAAACACGGATCGCGGCCTCTCGGGATCGGGATCAAGCAAAAACAGAAGCAGATCATGAAGCTTCACCAGGTGGTGCGCGATCTATTGGAGAGAGACTTTTTCACAGGCTTGATTCTGTTGTCGGGAACGGTTTCCGGCTGTTCTTGGAACGGTGCGAAACGTTTGATACTGATACAGGAACATTTTCGCAAGATCGCGCTAATGAACACTCAACGGAACTGCAATCAGGCTTGAATCTGCCAGCCCGGAAAGCCCTTCTGTTTTGGTGGATGCAGATGGAATTAGCCCACCATTTGTTTTCGTCGACTACTTCGTCCCCAGTGGCTGCGAGGACTCGTGCAGAGCAAGAACGGCCGTGGCCGACCCCGCCATACTGCTACATCAGCAGCAGCCTGGAACACGACCACCGGCGCTTCCTCGTGCGCGGGTGCGGGATCCACTTTGTGAATGTCTTCTTCCGGGTGCTGCAGCTCTTGCCTCTTCAAGACTTCGTGCAAGAAGGCAGAGGCACAATGTCCGATCACGACATAAACGCTTGTTTTCTTCAACCGAAGCACGCCGCTGCTGTCTTGGCTTTCGCCGTTTTGTACGAGCAAAAGCGTATTTTAGATGTCGGGATTGGCGCAGATTGCGACGATGTCGTGGAGTTCTTCTTTGAAAACCTTGAGGTGCTTACAATGCTTTTGCAGCAGTCATCAATCTATACACGCCACGAGGACCTGTCTGACAGAGAATACGCACCAGCCCTGACTGATGCGGTGCGGCATTTTCTCGGCCTACCAGCAGATCACGACATTGCGCACGACCGTGCAACATGGACCCACGTGACAACTTGGCTGTGGCAAGTGATGACGCTAGACGGCTTTCCCGCCAGAATCGCGGATGATATCGCGTGCTTGGGGAAGGGGGAAGAACGTCTTCTAGAAGAAAGGGGCGGCTCCAGTGCCGTTGCGTCATCGTCCAAAGAAAAGCGAGCCTCTCAGGATGTTGAGAGCAGTAAGCTGTACGCACTGCAATTCTTGCGACACGTTGCGGAGGCAACAGTCGTAGACAGGCTAACGATGGTAGCGCTTCCGCAACTTGGCCTGGCCGAGGACCAGAGCAGCAAGACTCCGGCGGAGTCAAATGGTGACCTCCAAGTAGGCGCATCGGAGGAAACAGCCCCAGCACGACCTTTCTTGGAAGTCGAAGCGCTGGAATTCCTTTGCGGCGTGATCGCGAATCTTGAGCGGGCCTGGCCGGAAGTGTCGCCTAGCACCCGCGCGGAGCTGCGAAGGGTGCTCAACAGCCTGGAGGCAGCGATTTTCGACCTCCTGGGCCGCCTGCTGCAGGTGCGAGACGCAGAAGTGCTGGAAGCGGTTAACAAGGGCGCTAGGGCTTCAAGTACTGGTCAAGGTGCTCATACTATTCAAAATCCGGAGGACGAAGAACAAGAAACTGAAACAGAAGTACGGGAGAAGGGCCAACAGCAAAATCCGTACGTCATGTCCGAAGAGGAGACGCAGAAGACTCTGCGCGACGTGGTGCGGAAGAAAGAGCAATTCCGCGGTTACAAGGACTTTCTGAGGTACGCGAAGCAAATTCACCTCCCAGTGGTGCTGCGGCTCGCGGGGCTTCTCTTACGCGAGCAAGTGGGAAGCTGCACCGCTGAGGGAGTAACGCAGGTGCAAAGCCGTCCTGACACGGTGGCAGCAACCAAGAGCGAAATAGAGCAGGATCAACAGGTCTGTGATGACGAGCACCAAAAATTGCTGCTCACTGAGGTTGTGCCAGAATCCGTAGCGAAGGAAATTCTCGGTCCCCGGCCGGAAATGCCGGTGGAGCAGGGCTCTACCCCTTTGGTGCCCGCCAAACCGACCTACATGTCCCGTGGCAGAACTGCCCCAGAGGACAAGTTGATGAAGCTCCTGTCTTTCTGTTACTCCGACACGGTGCTGCCGACGCTGAAGGAGAACGCCATCTTTGCGGTCAGGAACGTGTCCGACGGAAATTTGGCGAATCAAGAGGCCATCCGCCGACTGCTCGCGACAAAAGACGCTTAGGGAGCTACAAGTGACACTCAGGCCGCTCAAGGCTGAGGCACTGAGTTCCCTTCTAGGTTTCGCCATGTCAAATTCAAAAGCAAAACCCGCGACAGAACAGATGAATAATGACAAACAGCGACAAGTAATTCGCTGCCGTGTAAGTTCCCTTGTGCGGCAGGCGACAACAACAGCAAAGCTCAGAGAGCTCGCGCAGCGAATCGAATCCATCGACTTACCAGCGCCTTGCGGATGCGGCCGCTTGCTCGTGTTCAAGGATAGATCATGTCCCGTTCTGCTATCAGATCCTGCTGCTCCTATCGAGCCCGGGTCTCGTTACTTCTTGCATTGTGCTGACCATTCGTACAGCTTCTCATGCCCTTCTAAGAAAACGGCATCGTAGTTGTCCGTCGTATTCGTTGCGAGAGGAGAGTTTAAATTATTCCCATATTCGTATTTTTTCGTGGCCTATGTATAGTCTTAATCGTAGTTGTTCGTCGTGGGCGAAGAAACAAGACAGCCGTGTCGTTTCAAAATCGTAAATCGTTACGCGATGGCAGGTCTGACAGATGTCTCTATCTTCTCGATCGCGTCGTCTTGCTGAGCCTTCGTGGTTGTCGCGGAAACACAGAACAAATAGATGGTCCTCGCGTCCACGTGCTTACGCACACGTCGTAGATACATGGAGAATTATCTAGCAAACAAAGAAAAAAGGATATTTTCAGGAGAGGTAAGTAAATCAGTAAGCAAGCTGCAAAGAAGAAGCGAAAATCGCACATCGTTGGTCTATCTTTTCTTCACTATCTGTCTCTCTTTAACGTCCAGTGGTTTGTAACCATGTCTACAGAGGACCAAGAGCTACTCGGTGTGCTACAGGGTCGCAAGCGGAAGAAAGTGCCGGCGAAGACCGAGGGAGCGACGACCCCAGCCGGAATACAGGGCGAAAAAGAAAAAGTCCCTGCGCATGACAGTACGGGCGACGATGCGGTGCCCGTTGCAAGCCAAGAGCAAGAGAGGAGCACGATGCAGGATCGGGAAGAAGCGGGGCAGCAAGAGGACCTGCTGCATCGTACGAGAAACAAAAGCAAAAATCAAGATGGAGGTACTACGAGTGAACAGAATAACCCGCCGAAGAAACCAAAAATCGTTTTGATGGGTGACGACTCTGGCAGCGCTGCGCAAGTCGTCCCGATTCCGGAAGCGCAGCCAATCCCGCCCGCATACCTCGACGACCAGGTCCGCGGTCCTTTGTCCGCCCAGAAGACGTACGGCAAGGGGCCAAGCCTAAAGGAGGACATCGCTCTGGTCAAACAGGCGAATGGACGGGAGCCGCATGAGTTTCTCTACTCGGAGGCGACGGCCCAGGAAGAACCCGGGGGTTTTGCCCTATCGCAGAAATTGGCCGGACCCACCCCGGGAAGTTCCGCGGGGACCATGTACCAGGCTCCGTTGACGCAGGAGTCGCGGGAAAAAGTGCGACTGCAGCAAAAACAGTTACAGGAAACGCCGGGCGGCACCGAGATGTATGCGAACTTCCATGGTGCGTCCATACCCGCCTACCAGCTCGTCGACAACAACACGGGAAAAGTTCCTGCAAGCCTCCGTCCGGCGACCCGTGGGGCGGACGTGGTTGCGGCTGTTGCTGGAGCGTCCGCGAAGATGCAGGCACAGCCGAGCCCCTCGCCGACGGCTGGTGACGGTGCGGACACGCTCAGCAAAATAGAGCGCGCAGCGGGTGCGCTGAACTTTTCCGATCGCGTGCGCCAAGAAGTGCCCTCGAAGATGGGCGGAAGCAGTAGAGAGGGTGCGACTCCCGCTGGTGGCGTTTCCTCCGCCTCCAGCCCGGCGAGGACCTTCATGAAGCCGGTAGGAACGTCTTCCGGGGCGGCCACGCAGGCCAGGGCCGCAGTCGAAGATCGGAGCAAGATGAACACTGTCGCGACCGCCGCTGACAATGATGCCATTGCGAAGACGGAGCAGATGCTGATGGTGATGGCCGCAACAGACATTGCTCAAGCCGAAGAACAATTGTTGCAGCAGCAAGCCACGCAAAGCAAGGCCCCGGCGGCCGCGAATGGAAGTAACAAGATGGTGACGCGAACCACATCCACAGGAAGTCGACAAGGTGAAGCCGGTATTACTGCGAACGCTGGTAGTTTGATGGCGACTGCCTTCAAGGACGTGTCAGAATTCGAAGTTGGTATCCGTGCTGGAGGAGACCATGAGTATCATGCCGCAAAGAAACACAAAAAAGGCCATACTAGTGAAGGACCCACAGTGGACGATGCGACTCTGATGGTCACGGCAGTACTGGGCGTGTCGGACGAGTTTGAGCAAGCCCGCTCCGCGAAGGGAATGGTGAAGCACAAGGCGTCTACAGCACGTGCAAAAGCCCTGCACAAGGCGAAGCAGCACGCTGTGTCTGGTGCTACTTCCGAGGAGAAGCGGCATGTTGGCCGCAAGAAAACGTTGGAAAACCCCATTGCTGGGCACGAGCAAGCGACACAAACTGGAGCCAGTCTTCTAGCGGATGTCGATAGTGAAGATCAAGCGCTCCCCGCCGCTGCTCTCGTCGTGGCTGAGAGCAAAGCGACCGGCACGGACGAACTTGACACTTATGAAGAAGCAGTTTATCCCGTAGAAAATGAACAATTTGCGCCTGCAACTATGCCGGAGGCCAGGATGGCCGACAGTAGAGAAACCGAAGAGCCGGCGGGCTTGCTAATCACGGATTTTGTCAGTGCCAGCGATCGCAGCGGAGCTGAGACTGCCACCACGGCGGCTGAAATGCGGAGGCAGCGCGCGGTTCAGAGATCGAGAAAGCACAACCAGCGCAAGTTGAACGCCGAAGAAATTCCGACGGAATTGCCGATTCCGCACGGGCACGGCGGAGAGCAGGCCGTACCCTATGCCGGCTACACTTCTGCAAGAACGTCTCCACAAGACAACTCCGGAGGTAAAAACCCGGAGCTCCGTGCCGAGGCAGTCGTCGACAACACCGGCGTTGACTTCGTCGAGCAAGCTACGCTGGTGAGCCCGATGGAGTTCCAGGCGGCCACCGTACTGCAGAAGCCGGGCACCCCCGGAGCGGCATACGACACACTGCAGGTGCTGACCAACTACCTGTCCTCACCCTCTGACGGGGACTCCAGCCCCTCCGCGGGTGCGACGGCGGTACCCGCACCCGGCTATCTGCAGCCCGACCATGAAGCTGAGTTGTACCGAAAGCAGAAGCTCGCAGCCTCCAAAAACAATCTGAACTCCCTTCTCGCCGAGAACGTTTTCGGGGGAGGCCCAGAGCTTCCAGACGACGAGACCGCAGGAGCCAGACGCGATCTGGTGAGTACATATCCTGACGAGGATAATTACGCTCGGGTACGGGTTCAGGTTCAAAGAGGTCCTTTCTGCACGAAGCAGTGTGTCCTGGTGGTCATCGTTCTTTTCTTACTCCTGGTTGTCGGAGTTGGTTTCTACCTACACGCGGCCGGCTACTCTATCCGCGTTGTCTGGGACGACGGCTGGCACTTCTACAAGCTGCAGTTTCTGAAAACGGTCTCAGTGCCGACCGACGATACTGCGACAACAAATATTAAGAGCAGAACAGCATCGAGTACACCTGTCCCGACGACGCCTGGACGGAAAACAACTGAAGGTAGCCCTTCAGAAATGAGGCCTACTGCGCGCATATCCGGCGCCGCGTTTCTGCAGGAAGACCATGCTCTTGCTCGTTCTCAAGGTGCTCGTCATGTTGGCGATGCGTGGCGCCATCAGCAGCATGCAAGGACACCAAGCGCCAAGGTTGAGGAACCGACGTTGCTCGAGTTACACGACGAGGACCACGCGAACAACGGCGCAGGTATTCACGGCGCAACTCGTTGGAGCAGGAGTTACGATTTGCAGCGGGACGGAGGTGGTCGAGAGCAACTAGAAGCAACTTTTCTTGGCTCTGCACAAGATGAAGCGAAGCATTCGCCGCGTTTTGGCTTGGAGACGATCATGGATGCCGCAACGGAGGACGTGCTCGGCGCACGGCAAACTGCAAAACCAGCTTTGGCCCCTGAGACGCAGCCCAGTGGAGGAAATAGATTTGGCGCAAGTGAAAACTCAGCAGACCGTGGCGCAACGGCAAACGTAAATCCGAGTGGTGTTGCTGGTGCTGCCTACGTGGAGGTGTGAGGGGATGGTCGGTTGTCCATTGAAATACGCCTGCAAATGGCAACAGATGTCGAAAAAGTATGATCCTGTCAGTCAAGAACTCAATGAAAAATACAGATTCAGATCGACACTGCCTTCAAACGACGTTCCTTTCTTGATTTTGATGCAAAACACGCTTACCAAGTTTGAGCTTGCTGAGACAGTCGAAATCGAAAAAGAGAAGGAACAGGAAGATGATTTATATATAGTGACTTGCTCCTGAGATCCTTCCAAGTCGTCCAACTGACTTGAAGTTGATACTGACAGGAAGGTTGCTCTGTCCTCCTTGTCCGTCAACGTTTTCAAAGCGATGATAGATTTACAGGTCCGAAGATCTTGGTCTACTGGGCGAACACGGTAAGAAGATCTAACACCAGTGAAGATGCTGGTCCTTGTTGTATATCGTGATAGATCTTCTCGTTCTCCTTCAAGTTCAAGATAGAATAGATACACAGAAAATCGCTCTAGCTAGTGAGTGGAGGTTCACCTGGTCCTGGTGCTTGTGCTCCGTTGTCCGTTCCGCGAGATCATGTAGTTCATGTAGATGACGTAACAAATATGGTCGTTCCGCTTGACTTCATGTTGATTGTCGCAATATCAATCTCAACTCCTCAGGCCCTCAGGGATTTTATGGCAGATCTACTAGACTACGTTTGTTTCGAGGATCGATTTTTTAGCTGCAGGTGGCAGTTTCACTCCTTACGGTAAAGAATACCAGACGTAACTTTCACACACCAGACTCTTGTTTAGCATTGTTTATCTTGAGAATTTGAATCTGAATCCTCAGCAGGTCCAGGTCCAGAGGAACAACGAATTTATTATTGGACATCGAAAAGGAAAATAAATTACAGCAACTGGTGCGAACGATGACCATGTTGAATGTGCCGGACGAACAAATGGTGTATTCCGTGGAAGACACCACAACGAATCCGATCGCTGAAAAGATGGAACTGAATGATGAAGCAGAGACTACAACCGGCGCTACAGTGACCACGAAAACTTCGCTCCAGGTGGAGCCGCAGGACGAGGGGCATCATTCGAGCCCTGAATTACCTAGTACGGCTGCACAGGAGCAAGTTTCTCCGGACAAGAATCCTGCCGAGGCGTTTGATGGCATGACGGAGCAGGAGAAACCGGCCACTGCTGCTGTAGTTTCCGCCCCTCCTCCAGTTGCCCAAGCACCTCCGGTTGTCGCAGCGCCGCCCCAACAGCAATACTACCAACATGCGTACGGGCATTCTAGTACCTCGCACCCTGTTGTTCACCAGCATCCTCAAGGGTACTACTATTACACAGCCGATACTCCCGGCGACGACGAGGATAGGAACAAACATCACTACCAGACGACCGCGGACGGTGCTGCGGAACACGCGGGTGCGGATGCCGAAACAGCAAGTCCGCCTCGCACCGCGTGCGGCTGCTCGCCGGGGGTGGTCGCATTGCTAATCGTCTTGGCGGTCGCGGCCGTTTGCGCAGGCGTGTTTGTCGCCTGGTGGCAAGCGGCAAAAAATGCACAAGAGAAGGACGACGGGGCGGCCGCGGTCCGGCCAGGTCCGGTCGCGAGGCCCCCGGCCCCGGTAGTCACTCCACCACTCCCCGGGGTCAGTCCCGGTGTAGTTCCGCTCCCGGCCGGCCCGAAGCCGCCGGCGAGGGGGACCACGACGCCGGACGGCAATGGAAGAACGCCGGACGGCAATGGAACTACTCCGAACAACAACGCGCCGCCCGCTCCCACGGGACCAATGGCAAAAAAGCAGGCCAGCAATCTCGTGAGCAACGACCCTGACGAGGCAGTCTTCGTCCCTCCAACCACACCGGCATCTTGGTATGCGGTGCCTATTTCTGGTTTCTTGAGGCCGAGCGTAACGTTTGCAACCGACACGTACGAACCCCTGCTAAGCGTGTCCGACAAAATCGCATTGCTGAGCTGGCTGGCGCACATTCAGCACGACCAGGACCCGTTTAGATTGGGGGGCGGCGCGCAGGCGATCTTGGGCATAGCTGCAGACGAAAGTTTGAAGCATCACTTTGTGAACAACATCACGCAGGACCGCGTGCACCTTGCGTACCGCGGTACGGCCGCCGTCGTGCCGTGGGATAGGACGGGACTCACGTCCCGCTTGCGCACGGGGGAGAACCCGGATGAAGCGTACTCGTCCACCAACGGAGTGCTGTGGTACCTGCACCAGCTGTTCCAGAACGATTGGCGCCCGGCGACGCTGCGCACCGAGACGACCACCGGCTTCGCCCCCGAGGGGACCTACAACTGGGGGCAGCGCTCCAGCCTGTTCGGAATATCGTACCCGGTGACCGTCCCGGAAATCCGGCCCAAAAGGCTGAACCGCACATGGGACGCGGTAGACAAACTCTACGACGTCGGCAGCTCCGGCGCCTCCTGGACGGCGTTGCAAGTGAATGCTTTCAAGTACCGATTGAAGGCGCGGTTCGAGGACCTGCTGGCCGTCCGCATCCACCACGAGGATCTGGACGATCTGTTCAAGCAGCACGCCCTGGACACCACGACCATCACCACGTACTACAGTCCGCGTTGGGCAGAAGCGACGTACGAGCTGACGGAGACAAAGGTGCGCAAGATCGTCATGACCATGTTCTGGGCGCTGCTGCTGGCGCGGATCCGCATCGGGCGAAAAATCATTCAGAGAGAAAACGACACGTGGACAAATCCGGAGACGTTTCGGATGGAATTCGACAACCCGCACTCCGACGCCGAAAAGATGGGCGTCGGCAACTGGGGCTTCGACCGCACCATCTTCGGACCGCCCAAAGTGCTGTTCCACTACACGTCGCGGACCTCATTTCTCGCAATTCGATCCTCCGGAAGCTTGCGACCAGCCGAGAGCTCCGTTCTCGGTCCGGGGGTTTACCTGACGAACATGGAGGTATAGTTGTCTGCCTTACGTTTCGAACAATGCTCGCATTCGCTATTTCGTGATCTTTCTTTGCCTTTTTCATCTATCGTAGCAACAGACACAATCTTCAGATGTCTGTATCGATCCATCTGGTGTAAGTGAAAAAGTGCTTCTGCTTGCTGAAGAGATACTTATCACAGCAACCAATCAGGCCGTACTAGTGCACAGTAGACATAAAAGCTCAAATCGAAAGCCTAGCCGTCTATTCATTGTCCGTACTAGATTTGATTTTCGAAAACAACGTAACACTTACAGCAAGGACTTTTTGCGGAGTTTGAAGTTGAACAAGAAACGACCGTCGGGGAGTCTTGTGTATTCGCTTTCGACGTCGATGCGCTGTCGCAGAAGCAGGGGTTCTATCTGGACCGGTTCTTGGACGAGCGTCGCGGGGACTCTGGGAGGTCGTTCACCTCGTCCCGACGAGTGGCCGGTTCCTACGGAAACATAGTTCTGGGATCGCACAACTTCCCCACTTATTTGAAGAACACAAAGAAAGGGCCTAAGCCGGGGATTCTCACCGACGGAAATCCGTCTGGTACACAGCACCAAAATGTCACGGACTGGTTCGTGGAAAAGCGGGGCAAGGAAATAGAGTGGGAGCTGAAGTTATGCTAATGGAAAATTACCATCACGACCCGGAAAAAAAATGACGACTCTAATTTTGCCATGAGCAACAGTGTTGTAGATGGTGCAAATCCAAATAGCAAACATTCGAAATTGCATCGAGCATCAATTGGAAATTTCTGCTCGAGATGGGGACGATTTTCCATTGCATAGAAGACAAACCTCCCGGTGTCAGGGACGTACCTTGACGGTGCGACTGACCATTGGCGTGCCCGAAAGCGCGCAGCCTACTCTAACACCCGGGGGCGCCGGGGGAGGGCTACTGCCACAGGGTCTGCCAGCTTGAGCGAGGATGTGGAGCCGCCGGCTCTGACGGAAAATTTCGGCAGCGTGATGCTGAACCAGCTCGACAAAGGCATCGACTACATCGGCGTCTGCAATCTGGATATCCCCAATGGCGAGAACACGGGTATTCTGAGCGAGTGGGTGGCGGTCAAAGAGGGCCGCGCCACGAGGAGACCTCCGAGACCGACTGCGGTATAAGGAGACCAAATTGCCGCATATCTTAAATTTCAAACTTTGGTACTCATCATTGATCATACAAACATACGTGCACTGTAGGTCTGTCTTCAAGCATTAAAAACAGTTATAGTTATTACTTCTCTGCAAGTCGTGTACTTCACACAGATTTCGTTGTAAACAAAGTATTTCACCATAAAGGGAGCTTCGTTACTGCCACGTGGATAATGCATAGAAAGTAAGGTGGTAACACGAAGGCTCCCCATGTAATGAGAATGTTTTATGTCGTGGATAATGTATGATGGATGTTTTTGTTTCTTGTCTGCCCGCAGCACCTGAATAAAAGTGTGCCAACACCTCCGTAGCACGGACGCTGTACTTTCAATTCCGAATAGATTTGGGCTCCACAGAAGAACTAGGAAAACGATAACCTATCGCTATGGATCTGGCGAGAATAACGAGGGCAGACTGCCCAGGCATCTGCAGTACCCCTCACCCACTAGCTGTTTCTAGAAAACAAAAACGAAACGCGCTGCGCTCGTCTTGGCAAAAGACAAAGAGGCAACAACTTTCTTGTCGAAATTAGTCACAATATCGAAGGAACGGGATGATGAAAAGTGAACATGCTCGGAAACGTTTTTGGGCCACGGTTTTATCTACATCTCGACTAGCGTGTATAGGGTGGACCACCTGATATAATTGGACTTTGGTACAATTACTTTTTTTATCTACTAAACATCGTCGAACGCAATCGCAACAAACCTAGACTGTTACCATGAGTGTGCACGTAAATTCGTTTCAGCATAACAACATACACAGAAAACATCACGAGTAAGACCTCCATGTCATACATATGGTTGAGCCTTCACGATCACGAGAAAGAGAACGAAAAAAGATAGGAATTATAACTACGAACAGATAGCTCCGTTTCTAAATTACATGCTCTGATAATTTCTAGCTCGAGAAGGAGTCCCCGTTGTCGGCGCGGCCCTACTCCTGATTGGATTGGTTTGCAGGGCGTGAGCTTTTGCTAAACATGCTGTGAACGCGGAAGCCGTTCGGATTGGATCGTGTTTTTTCCACCCCCTGATTCTTGCGAGTATATCAATATCGATATCCATATTTCAGTATCAGTGCAAGAAGGTAGTTCGGTTTTTTTTTCTGTGTGTCCTTCCTTGCTGTTTTTGCAATCGGTTTCTTTCGACGCAGAGTTTCACCTGCAGTTCGATCTGGCTCAGTTGCCGAACGCTTCAGGTTGATCGAAACAGACCTTTTATTCAAACAAAGATCATCAAGGTGACACCGAATTACTCGTGCATAGGGAGGTCGTCTTGATGAAATAAAACAACGGCCATCAGATGTGGTTTCTATTTTGTATCTATTCCTGTTTCGATCTGTAAACAGTAAGCGAGTTATCGTTGTCGCCAGCAAAGAATTCATTGCTACTTTGGATAGGTACCGTACATCCTTGGATGTCTGCTTTTTCCAGGTACTCTCGACGAGAACAACACTACTATAATAAAATTATGCATCCTAATATGATTATGACAATCAAGCCATTTTTTACTCGATGGAAGCGAATAGAGCATGCAAATTGTGATGGAGACGAATAGAATTAGAATAGATACTATCATAACAATGACTTCAGAAGGTGGTGGTGTACACAACCCGGCACATTCAAAAAGAAGGACACCGTTGAAGAAGTGTGTTTTATTCCTAAGAAGTTGAAATTTCGTGGGACGGTGTTTCTTCCAAGATGGGGCCGCCGAAGGGAAAGAACGTCAAATCGTCCAAACGGAACAATTCAACTGCACAAAATGATGTGGTCACGAGCTTGCTCTACGACGAGAACCACAAGGCACTACTGGCTGAGTACCTGTCGCAGAAAATGGCCAAGGAATTCGATCTGACTCCGGTCGCGAGCTCGACCGCCAATGCAGTGTTGACAGGAGCGACCACGACCAGCGCCTTGGCAGCTAGTTCGTCCACGCCTGCATGTAAAGACAGTACGTTGAAAAAGGACTGCGGGGTGCTTTACCATTATGGACCAAAAAATCAATCGCCATCGCATGCGCATCACGATTCTCGATCAAAGCAAAGCCACCGTGCATTTTTTGCCTGGAAAGGTGACTGGAATTCGTCGGAAAAAGAAAGGGATTGTTTTTCTCGTATTTCTGAAATGGTGCAGTACCATCCTCATCCAGGACACGAAGTTTTTTTGTCGCAGCTCTTATATTGCATGCATGCCGGTGCAACACAACAAGGTCATCAAGGACAAGAGCAATCGTGCATGTGCGTTTTTCTCTTCTTTTGGATAGCCGGCGTTCGCCTATAGTAATGGACTCGTTGATGTTTGCGCCTAACGGAATTAGCGAAGTGGCCACCTGCCGTGGGCTGGAGTGGACGACGTCGTTGCTAAACCACTGCTGCAGAGAACCGGTTACACCCAGGATGCAGGAGCCGATGCGATTGTTGACCGCCTCGCTCGCCGAGCATTGCATCCAGCAGCAAATCCAGGAGGATCCCAGGTCCTGGGCGCACCTGTCCCCTGCCAGGTGCACGGAATTGCTTATCGGTGCAATTGGAGCTTTCGGCACGCCTTTCAGTACGACCAAAGGTGGAAGCAGTAGTAGTTCTAAAGGAGCATGTAGTTCTACCTGTTCGACTGCCAGCAAGTCCACAGACCCGGCTGCCGCTGGAGGTGCAGCAGGAGCCGGAGGCACGCAGGCACCTCCAGAAACGATTGCTGCGAGAGCAGCGCGGTTCGCTTCGTCAATGGAAAGTCACACACTGGGGCCGGACATTTTATCCACTTTTGAAACAGGAGGTACAGCAGCTTCCTCGAGTTCTTCTTGTGCTAGCGGAGCGAGCGGTGGAAGTCCGTCCAACTTTTGTTCTTTACCCGGTTTAACAGGGGCATGTTCTTCTTCCTCGTCGTCGTCGGTTCGAATGACGAGCACAGCGAAATTCATGACAGCGACAGTCGGATACAAGAGAGACAAAAGTCGCTCGTGCGGAGGCGCAGCATCTGGTGCTACTTCTAGGTCCACGAATCTGACCACAACTTCCCCAGCGAACACCACCAAGACCAAGTCTGCGAAGGGGACTACAGCAGCTTCTGCACCTGTCAAAGAACCTCCAAGCTCCTCGTCGACGACTTGGGGCGAAACGCTGCTGGACCTCGCCGAGAAATCCGTCATCGTGTCGACAATTACGGAACCGGGGACCAGCGGAAACAAGCCGAGAAAAACGAAGGTCTTCTGGGTGCCCGTCTGTTGGGACATGCAGTCCCGGCTGCTCGGGGCCGAGGCCCGTTTGAAAGAAACCCTGAGCCGCAGCATGCTCGATCGCATTGATGCCGGAAAACACCTCCTTGCGGGCAGGGCCGCGCTAAGGCGTCGGAAATGGGTCGTACGTGCACCGGCATACGTAGACCGCGACGAGTCTGAGTCTAAACTAGGGGAATCGTGCGGGAGCTTTGGTATGTAGTGAGGTCACCGAACGGTTCTAGCCAGGGAGTTTTTTTGACAGCCAGACAGCAAAACGGCCGGCAGTTTCTAAGCGGCCGGAGGGCTTTTTGCACAAAAAAAAATTTCAATTATCAAGCGGCCGGAGCTGTGCCAACAAACAAGCCCGGTCGAAAACTATCGATTCCCGCTTGATAAAACGACGCAGGGGAGCCGGCAAAAGGGGCGCCCTTCTGAGGCGCCCGCCGCCTTAGTTTCTGGCGATTTGGGGCGCCCAAAAAGGGGCGCGCAAAAAACGCGCCCAAAATCAGAACAGCGAAACAGCATGCCACGGCCGCGATTTCGGAGCATTTCGGGCGGCCGCGAAAGCGGCCGCCTTTTCGCCGGTTTCAGAGCCTGGGAAGCTTTGCAAAAAGCGCTGGCGAGAAATATGAAAACGCAAAAAAGAAAAAGCGCGTCAGACGCGCAAAGCCAATCCGCATGCTATGGGCCCGATTTTTCCTCGCTTTTTGGGCGCCCCCCGTGGCGCCCGGATCGGCCTCATAGCATGGGGGCTGGCTTTCGGAAAGGAATTTCGAAAATTTGCCAAAATTTGCGACGCTTATCAGGCGGCCGCCATACCGTGGGGCCTAACGTTACTCACGGCGGTATGGCGGGCCCAGAAAAATCAAAGCCGCGGCCAAGGCGACGGCCGGCAAGAAAACGCCCACGACCTCACTACCTCCGCCCCGGCGGCTATATTTGATAGGGAAACTGAGCCGCCGGCTTGGGATGCAGGCGACGTGTTTCATTGCAGCGGAGGTGTGGCTCCCGCGGCTCCTGGATTCATAGCAACCGCACTGCTGGAGAACAAGATCGCCAGGATGTACCACCACGCCTCTTCGCAAGCGGATGAAAACTCGGATAAAAAGGGCTCTTACACGGTATTGCCAACGAAAATCGTGCTAGCTGCGTACGAAATAACTCCTGACGACCCGGAGTACACCCACGAGATGGGTGCGACGAGTGGAGACCGAGACACCGGCGGCAGCAGTAGCAATATCAAGTCGCCAGCAAATAAACGCGCAATGGTAGAATCTGCGATTGGAATGGAATATGATAGCACAGTGCAAAAACTAGCCAATAGGAAGCGCAAAAGTATAGTAGAAGAGCACCTGCCCATGAGCAAGAGTGACGCGGTCAAGATTTCCCTTGACGCAGTCGCGGACGTCGCATCAGTACTCCTCGAAATGGATCATCACCATGCCGGTCAACACCCTCCTGACCTTCAGCTGAATGATTCTGGAGCTGTCTCAGGCTGCGTCACCAAGAACGCGGCGACTGAGAAAAATATGAAAAATCAGAGTAGACAGGCTTTGGTGCGAAAGAGGTGCGCGAGCAAAGCAGTCGCGATTGCCTTGTGGACCTGGAGAAAGGGGCTGCTTCATTTGTTCGAGCAGCAGATAACGGGCGGGACGTTGCCCATTCTGCAGCGGATGACCTGTTTTTTTGACACCGACGGGGAGGAGGCCCTCCGCTACTACCAGGACGACCGACCCTCCTCCGACTGGCTTTTTTTTACAATGTCGCACTTTCCGATCCAAAATGTCTTCGACTTCGGCGCACAGCATCCGCATGCGCGTGGTGGTTCTAGCGGGACACCTGGGGTCGGGGATAAAGGATCGGTGATGTTGTTCAACACCTTCGCGTCGCTGTCGCGCTACAACGAGAGTTTGATGGTTCTCACTGCGCGAAGTTACCAGAAAATGTTGGTTCTCAACGGGGACGCAGACGGAAACTATTTAGGGCCGATGTTCTTCCACGGCCCGGCGGGGAGCGGGAAGTCACTAGCCGCGTTTTCATTTGTGTTGCAGTTCCTGTTGGATCATGACCTTTCGGATCCGCGGGACAAGGAATCGGCTGACAAGAAGACAGCCGCAGCCGCGGAAACGAATTCTGGCACCACAACTGAGACCAATGCAGCGAAGAATACTACAACAAGCAAGGCGAAAAATAAGAACAAGAAGAAGGCCGCGAAGGCAGGAAAAGCTACTGCTGCAGTTGTGCAAGTGGCTGATAAAGAAAACGAGCCTTCACGATGTGGATCAGGAACTAGTAATGCCAATGCTGCTAGTGCTGGCGTCTCAGACGATGCAGCAAAAAACCCTTCAGACGGCAGCGTTCTGCACCAGCCGCTGCTGGTTATAACCGACCACGGCGACAGCAACCTGCGGTGCCTTGTGGCGCACGCAAACAAGAGCACCGGTTTCAAATACGCTCTGCTGCCGCAAATTGTGGAAAAAATGAAGATCAAAGAGGAGGACAATTTTTCCAGCGACAATAACAACTACTCTTACAACGGCAGATTGTACGATTACGGGGGAAACTCCTGCAATGGAGGTTCCGAAGATGAACAAGGCAAAAACGTCGGCGATGATGTTCTGGACCCGTCGAAAATGTTGTCGCAGCCCGGCACGGCAAGAGCAGATGCTGCGTCTGCTCAAACATGTGAAAAAGAAAGAAATCCGCATCATGGTGGGAAGCAGGATCCGTGCCTCACTTTTCACGAGCTGGTAGTCGTGCTGGACCGCTGCATCCCGGGGACAGAAATATCCAAGAATGAGCAGTATTTCTACAACCCGGCTACGCGGGACAATCTCAGCGGCAAAGACGCATCCACGAGGGTCACGTTCGCAAACTTCTGTCGAGTTTTCTGGCCCAAATTGCAGGAAAAGGTTGCGTTTTCCCACTCCTTTGCCGCCTTTGACGTCTGGCAAGAGTTCCGCCTTCTCGCGGGCGGCGGACTCTTTCTGGAGGAAAACGACGAGGAGATCATCTTTCAATGTGGAAGTGTCGGCATCGGGGAAGATGAGGAGAGTTGTAGGTATCGTAGTATCTTTTCCGCGCTACCTCACGTGGAAGAGCGATACTTACAAGCGACGAAGAACCACCAGGGCTTGTTGTTTGGTACACCGAAAAGATCTTTGTTTCCGAGCCTGCGGGATCGCGAAATCGTGTTTCGCATGTACAAGCAGTACATAGAACTTCTAGAGACGGAAGACTGCTACGATTTGGTGCACGCCTGCGACCACATCTGGCATCGCTACTTGGAAAACGGAAAGAAGGACATATTCGGTTTGGAGCTGCAGATCTTGGTGGATTCCGTGGAACACTTGGTATAGTTCTGTTTTGCAGTTTCCTTTTGTATTACTCACTGTCGATGTGAACGTGCATGAATTCTGTTTTTACGAATCGCTCTTTTGGAGGACTATGACATTGAAAATGAATGTCACAGCACGAAGACTCCTCGTCAACACGAACTTTTTTTTCTGCCCCAAGTAAATAGAAAGTGTACAAATTGTACTAAAAAATGCATGCATTGATTGTTACAGACGCCCAAGGAGGTCGCCATGTTTGCCCTATTACGTGGCCGTGCCGTTGGTCCGTTTTGCTTTGTGACAAGCTCTGACTTGGGTGGTGCGGGCGCGGCGCCGTCTGCTTTCCCTGCCACGGAAACTATGCAAGACCCGAAGAGGATCAAACACTTGCTCTTTCACCAAATTTGGCACCGGGAACTGGGCCGGGAGTCCTTTGTCCGCACCGGTCTGCGCGACTTGACGGTCCTTACCAAGGCGAACCAGGCACAGACACGCTGTGTGCGGAGGTTCAGCAAGAGTCTGCTGAAAATCATGAAGCGTTTTTTTCCTGACCGGGTACTGGCGGGACGACACGGCAGCAATGATGTTGACAACTTTGCGACAGACGACATTGAGAAGAACGAGGAGGATGGGCTTCAAAGTGACGATGATGAAAGAACATCAGACGATGGCAACACCGGCGTAAACATGGATGAAGCAAGAAAGCCCTCTCATTCGTCCCGGACCAACCTGGGGTCGCCCCCCGTTCTGGTTGCTGGCGTCCCGGTACAGACCTTTCTCCAGACGTTGTTGTTCAAAGACAGACATTTGCTGGCAGCTGCGGACGACGAAGGACTTTTCGAAGACACGTTTCTTAGCGAGGAGCCCGGAAGCGGCGCCGGCGTTCAAATAAAGCAAACTGCCGTTGGCAGAAATCTGCCTCCAGACGAGGACGAATTATCCAGCTGCTCAGAAGAGGACGAGGACAGGAGCCGGCAGGATAGTGCTTTTGGTTTTGATAAACGCCAACACGTCGATGAAGATGACGTCCTTCCTCGCAGGGAACAAGAGCACGACGGTGTGCAAGACGGGCAGAATAAATCAGGCACGTCATCTGCCCCCCGAACAAGGACTCAAATCAAGCAAACCTTCGGAGACCCGGCTTGCAATACCGGAGGACTCGTCGCGTCGGCGATTATTGTGCGATCTGGTGACGAAAAAGACCGGCTGGAAGCGCTGCTGGAAAAGAGCGTCAAAGCAATTTTGTCGCAAAGGCGAAAGCGCCTTTTGAAGAGAAGAAAAAAGATGAGAAATAACGCTGGAGCAGAAGTAGATGTGTCGTCTCTTAACCGGCAAATATCCGCGTTGCAGCAATCCGGCCTCGCTGTCGAGCTGCAGCATCTCCCGAAGATTCTGACAGTCGAGGAGGCCCGCGGTAAGGAGCTGTACGACGTGTGCGTTTGGAATTTTTTCGGATCCCCCTCGGGCTCCGACACCGCGCACGATTTCTGCACCAGCGTCCGGGAAAGGTACCGCGAAATATTGCGCGAACGCGGTGAAGAACACATGCTGGATGAGCAGAATTTTTGCGGAGCTGGCGACCCGATGAACCATTTCTCCAGCGGTGATTACTTTCACGGGAACACCAGCAATCACTTTTATCCCAACAGCGACAACTTCTTCAACAACTACGGCCAGGGAAGCGGCGGTGGTATTTCGTCAAACTACCTCCCGACCGATTCCTACGGGACCGACAACAAAGTGGACCAAGATGCAACGAGTCGAAAAAAGTCGAGCGCCGCACCCAGGTGCAGCGAGAAATGTTGGGCGAGGCTGATAAGGATAACAAAATCAGCGCCCGAGCAAGCCGTGGTCTCACCATCTCCTGCGACTTCCGGCTTCAATGAAGACCCCGATGGCGAACGTGCTGCATTTGATCAGCAGGGCAGCACCTCCGATGTTGATGGAACTCGAGGGGCAAGAAGAACAGAGGGGGCAGCAGCTCCGCCCTCTCCTGAGGTAGACTACGACTCGCACTGGTTGCTAGATCTGCAGACGTTGTACAGTGTGGTTACGCGGGCGAAGCGCCGACTGCTGTTTTACGAGGAGGCCGACCCGAAGCGCAGTGTGGCCCTACAGGCGCTCCAGGCCTGGTACGGAGTGACCACATGCAGCGACCCCGCGAAGGAAAGAATGTGCCACGCTTTCCTGCACGCGGCGCACTGGCCCGAGGAGATTTTCACAGTCGAAAACGCGAGACGGCTGATGGCGGCTCCGTCCTCCACCGATGATGAAGGTGGTCCTCCGGCGGAGGGGCGCTCCACTTTTTTCGGCGAGCACTTGCGGCACGAAGGGGCGAGTAGAAGTTCCGTTATCCCCGTGCTCCACTTCGTCACCACGGAGCGCCGCTGCCGGCGCACGCCGAACGTGTATGATTTCGGGAATCCAGAAACACTGGGGAACAGTGTGTATGCCCGCGAACAGCGGGCGTTGCAGTGCTTGAAGCAGCACCACCCTCAATGGGACGAGGCCTTCGACTTGCTTCGGGACACGGGCAGCGAGGGGATGCTGTACCACACGGCTTTGCTGGCGCGCATTCATTGCGCGCGGGGGCGACGACTGCTCAGGGAAAACAAGAAGCTGGAAGTGGAGAGAGACCAAAAGAACGCTATGAGCCAGACCTACTTTGAGGCGGTCGACCAGCTGCACGGTCTGCTACCCGCGGCGGCTTTTTTCAATACGCCGGATTGTGGCCGTGACGAGGACGAGCTGCGTTGCTTTGCCACTGGAACGAGTAACCCGTTCCGCGCAGACCACTGGCAGGACTTTTATCTGCACGAAGACGCCGGGCTGGGCAGGAGGATCCGGTTTTGTCTGGACCTCGTGCAGTACTACGGCCAAGGGCTCCGATTGTCCGAGCTGTTGGGGGGCCAGCTAACACAACCAGTACTAGTCGTTGCTGGAAATAAGACCGCAGAACTTCCAGTGGACACGAGTTGTAACAGAAAAGAAGGAGAGCCACTCGATCTAAGCGATAGGGACGCAGAGCTACCTGATGGAAAATTCCGGCGTTTCGACGCCGTTAATTTCGACTTTAGTTGGATCGAGACTGCAGGTGATGAAGACTCACTCGCGTTGTACTCCCCGTGCTGTGATCCAATGCTCACGGTCAAGACAGGGACGAACCAGAACTCCGCTCTGCTGCCTGCGGATCTGCTTAGCAGTCTTTTTGGTGGATCAAGCAGCGATCAGTCGCATTCCTCGTGGTGCTTGCCTCGGAAAGCCGAACAGGCGAATGTAACGACCCCAACGCTGCGCACGACCGCCACTGGCATGGGTCCGGAAAGCAGGTTATTTTTCTTCGTCGCTGCCGCCGGGTTGATGCGCGAAAAGGGGCTTAGCAAAGAGGCAGCGACCCTCTTTGACAAGCTTAATGCGCCCGTCGCTGCATTCTGTACGCTAATCGAAGCGGGTGCGGGGATGCATCAGGAGGCAGAGGAGTACCTGACCCGCCTTTGTGCGGACACAACGTATGGCAGCAGTCTATTTCACCCCGCATCACGCAGCCCTGGTTTGGGTGCAGCTCACACTGCATCGAGAAGGTCAACGACGAAAGCCAAGAAGAAGCAGCACCTGAATCTGTACCGAAAACTCATTCCATCCGCGGAACAAGTAATTGCTGCTTCCCAGGCGGAAGGTTGCCAGGCGTCAAGCAGCAGCGCAATTGAAGGTGGAGCTGCGACCTCAACTACTGCCAACAATTCCACCGCGTTCTTGAACAAAACAAAGTCGCGCTCTGCAAGCACTGGAAATAACAGTAGTTTCTGCCCGGTGTGCGAGTGCGGCACGCGAACAGCGAGGTTTGCCAAGGTGACGGCGCATTTGTGGATACGCCTAGATTTCATTCGCAAATGCTACCGTGTCTTGGCCACGGCTTCCTTTGATCACGCCAAGTCAAAGCCCGGCGGTGGCGTCATGTCTCAGACCATGGGTTTTCTCCTGAACACCAACAGCAAGGAAGAGCGGCTGATACGCCGGTGCCTCGCCAATGATCGGCCGGAGATGAGCTCGATTCTGTGCAAGGAACTGCAGACGCCCACGATCTCCGTAGAGAGCGATCAAAAACTGCGGTCGGACATTCGCTTCGCGCAGTGCCGAGCGCGACTTGACAAGATTCAGGACGAAAATCTCGTGGTCGTTGATGATGAAGTGGAAGTAGAAACGAAAGGTTATCATTCTACTCGTCCACCGGCAGACGCTGGTGTCTCCAGCAGTTCCGAGCGACACAGCGGCGCAATTGAAGAAAGCTGTGGACGAAGTAAAAAATCTCACTCTGTTTACTGCGCCATCTCGTTCTACTCAGCGCTCGCCACACTTGCTGAGTGGAATTTAGAGGAGCCTGCGCTGTTCGAGGAAGTCGGAGCGAGCGCTCTGGATTGCCACCCACTGAAATTCACTGCCAGTTCGCCGAACACAGCGAAGTACGGTTACACGTTTCCTCAAACGATTTACGAGGACGAAACGCTGTCTGCAGAAGACGAATTGAGGCTGAAGAAGCACTGGTTTCGCCGGTTGGACGAGATGGCGGCTGAACATATTAGGCAAAACAAGAGTCGCATCACTCGTTCACGGAGATGCACTGGTGAAGCAGACGATGCTACGACCAGTGCGAAGGCTACTGCAGGCGCGACGAAGCCGGCGTCTTTTGATGTGTCGTCCCGTGCACAAGGAGGAGGACTGCCTAGCAGAACCACTTCTGCACATGATTTCTTCACGCGCGAAAGCTGGATCAAGTTCTTTCAGCGCGAAATAGAGAAAGACGAGGAACCGCCACCGGAGAAGGAACGCAGCGAAGTAGGAGAGAGTAAGCCTGCTGCGGGTGCGGCTGCGGCAACCACAGTAACGACCGGAAACAAAAAAGGCAAAAACAAGAAGAACCGCCAGCAGATGGATAAAAGCACCGGTCCAGCAACTGGCGCGGGACCATCATCTTGCACGTCAGCGACTACACCCACGACTGCAGCAGTTCCCACAATTTCCCCAAAAGCCACCAGAGTCCCGGCTCTGCAGTTGAAAGACTTTCGGCTGGCTGAGCTGTGCGAGTGGATTGTGGACGCGTACAAGCTGCGCGTTCACGACGACTACGTCTTGGGGAACGGGATTTTACGCAGTTTTTTCGTCGAGGGCACGCCATTGTCGTCGATCCTCATGGTGGATTTTTTGTTCTTCCTGAAGCTCATTGTCGCACGCAGGCTCTTGCCGGACGAATTTTTGGTCGCCCCGGTGGCAGCCGTGGACGTCGAACTGAATGACCAGCTGCTGCAGGCGTTTCAACTGGGACACAGTAGCGAAAAAGACGCCAAGTGCTATAACACCGCGGAACAGAAGCTATCCAAATGCCTACCGGAGGTGGAGGAGCGGGAGGTTGGCATGGCGCTGGCCCCGTTCCGGTTCATGGATTTCACTTGGAAAACGTCCACCGAAGAGGAGGAGAGCAGCGTCATCCAGAAAACGGAGAGCAAAATCGCAACGAAGGAAAAGCAGTGGGGCACCAAGACGGTGCAGCAGCGGCAGAAGGATATCAAGAGCGCGCTGTTGGGCAGTTTGGCCAGCGATCCCAAGTACGCCGACAAGGTAAAGGAGATTCTGAAGGAAGACAAAAACAGCAGTTCGTCGACCGCCGGCGGCGGCGGCGGCGGGGGGAAGAACCGGCGCAACAGCAAGGACGACTTCTCAGCAGTGGGTAACGAAGCCGGAAACAACGCAGAAGACAACAATAAAAACGCCAGCACCGCGAGCAACTTGCTGACGCACCTCGTCGTGAAGTACACGCGGGCAAACTTGCTGAAGCACAAGCAATTTACGAAACAAGACGCGGTGAAAAAGTACGGCGAGGAGAGCGTGTTTAGCACTAAGCGGCCAAGTCTTCGAACTTTTGCGGAGTGGGTCTACGGATGCCCAGCGGGGGGACGTCGACGAACAAAGCGTGAGAGGAGTAAGAAGAGCGCACGTGAAAACGATGCAGCAACAGCTTCAAAAAACGAATGTAAGCCGGTTTTTTCTTGCATTGCGCGAGATCAAGAACAGGAATCTTCCTGCTCTGGCGCTGATGGTCCGCAAGACATGCACACCTTGCTGTTCACACGAATCGACGCTGCCGGCAGTTGTAGGACGAATCGAAACAGAATTACAGCAGCTTCGAGCAGCCATTCCTCTTGGACCGCGAGTGATTTTGCAGATGAACTTTCCGGTAGCTCAATGAAGATTGCAGCTTCGTCAGAGGACGCGCTACGGAAGCTGTTGACGACTGCCATGCCTCGGTGGTGGGAAAAAGCGAAACACTTTTCTTCCGTCGTGCGGCAGAAAACGACCAACATTTTGTACCAGTTTTGCATGCCGAGACTGGTCAAGTTCGACGTGGAAACGCTGTACGGCCGCCGGCTCCGACGCGCCGAGAAAGTGTTGCAGCAGCTCGGGCACCAGTGCCCGTACACGCAAGAGTACTACTTTCACCCGGCGTGCTCGCCGTGGAATTCGTGGCAGTACTTGCAGCAGTTCGGGTACGACGAACTGACGGAACGGGTTTGGCAGAACCTGACGCAGCACCTGGGAAAGCTGGAGCAAATTCAGAGCAAGTACGTCGCGAACCTGCAGTGCCCGTCTGCAAAGGATTTCTGGCACAACGAGGGCGTTTCCCTGGAGGCCAATGTACTGGAGAACACGGTACCGCAGGCGCGCAACGCCCGGGTGCATGTGAAGCGCAACGCGGTTTTCCGCAGCTGCTGCAAAGTGCAGCAGGAGCTAGAAGAGTTCGCCGTGCTCTTCGCGGACGTGGGAGGTATCGACGCCTGGTCGTACCTGCTTTCCGTGGCGGAGGGATGTCCCCCGAAGGCGAACTGCGAGCCCAGCGGCAAAGAGGTCGACTGCACGCCGGCGAAAACGCTGCAGGAAATTTCCAACTGGTATAAGAACATTCTAGCAGAGCAGGGGGAAGAGGCTGAGCCGGTCGCGCGAGAAAGGATGGAAGCGCTCAAACGGGGCACGTACGAAATGCTGCATCGATTTTCGGTCGGGAGCGGGGGGCGACGCTTGAGCACCTTTCCGGTTAATCGGTTGTTTGCGCAGGGCATATCGAACAGCTGCTCGAGTCAGGGAGCAGCGCAGCGCGAGAACGAAAACCCCTTCGACACGTACCGCCTCACTCGGCCTATTACCGGCTGCACCGACTGGAAGGACTTGGGCTCTGTCAGCAATGTGTTCCCGGAAAAGCTCAAAAATGCCCTTGTCGTTATCGATGGCCTCGTCATGGCGCCGAATGGATCTTCCAAGTTTTCCGCCGGACCCCAGGGAGCTCGAGCCACCGGCGATGAGCTAGCGTGCGGCTTTGTTTCAGGCAGGGCTGAGGAACTACGCCTCATGGCCGCGCGGAAGACCCACGGCGAGTCCGGGTACTTTTACTCCGGTCAAATGTACCGTTTTTTTTTTTGTGGCTTCAGTCAATCAACTGCACTTCATGTATTTCATTACTATCTGATTCTGAGCAATCGCAACTCCTATTCTTCTGCGAAATTATTTTGCCAGTGCAGCCACTTGACGTTGATTATTCAGCGATTTCACCAAGAAATGCATATAACTATTTCGCAATCGCATCAGCACGACCGCCGTTCACGACGACAAAGCTGAATCCAGTGGGCATCTCGAAAAACCCGGGTCCACTTGTTCGACTAAAGTTTTACCGACAGTGAGATACGACTTTTATCCTTGGCATAGCTCAGATAAGCTGCGGGACTTGATTACGGACTTACCCCGGCTTTTGGACTCAGCGGGCTTGAAGGAACTGTCGGGGAACTTTTCGGAAAGATTTGGAATGTGCCAGAATGCGCCGGCGCAGTATCAACTGTAAAAATGTCTGGGTCTGGAACATTCTGACACTTGTCATGCACGTTTTGCATGAGCCCTGATGTCTGTGATGCATGCCCTAGCATCACAGATTTTTTCAGAGCTTCTTGATGCCTATTCCGCATGACAAATGCCCTCTCCGCGTAGCAAAAATTAAATTCCTTTTGGTAGTCATGCAAGACAGATTTTTTTGGAATCCAAATGCAGCATGACAAGTTGCATTCTTCCAGACCCAGACATTTTTACATTTGATGCGCAGCCTCCCAGAACGACGACGGATGGAAAGCCCAACGCCTACCTGCATATGAGAGCGGACGTCGGATACTACCCGCCTCTGGAGTCAGCCGATGTTGACGTGAAGACACGCGACAGCGGCTGTACAACTACTGCATCCCGCGAAAACGAAGACGCACGTCGTCAGAGTTACGATTACCCCGTGCATCTGTGCGAGTCGGCCGACTACCAGGGTGTCTTGGCTCGGGTAGAAGATGTGTGCACTGAACTCAACGGCATCTGGGTCGAGCCAATGATAGAGGGGGGCCGAACCGGGCGACTCGGAGTGCACCTCGACAGCGATCTTCGGGTCTTACGTTGCAATGGGGATCATATGTTAGGTTCAGATATTAACGCCGATCGTCCCGATGTGGGAGTTTATTGTGGGCATCCGCTTAGCACAATGCAGCTGGTATTGGCGCGACCTGAGAACCTGGTGTTGCTCCGTGAAGGTACCGGGCCGTTGTGTGGAGCTGCTCAAGACGCCAGCAAAACATCTACTTCCAAGTCGACTACGGCGCAAAACAAGAAAGAGAAAACAAACAATGACAAGAAAACGGGCGGCACCCCCTCGGAGAACCGCGGACAAAAAAAGCAGGGCTCCGGGGGCAAAAATACAGGCAGCGGTAGTAATACGCAAAATGGAGCAAAAAAAAGTACAGCAGATAAAGATAATTCCTCAGCACCAGGCCCCACATCAGCTTCAGCTGGAGTAGCAGCAACCACAAGGATCGACCCAATAAATCCGCAGCCACAGAAGAAAACAAGCCCAGCACCCCAGAACCCGAAGAATGGAAAAACCTCCAGGAAAGATAGTCCCGAAAAGGTCAGTCTTTTCAAAGCCATTGAGGAACGGTGTTCCGCGCTGACCGCCACGCCGGGTAGCAGCGCGTGCAGTAGCGTGTCGTCGCCCGATAAGGCTGACGAAATACTACGCGAAGAAGATGAAGACCAGGAGGAACAAAATCCGTCATTCCCCACGCGGGAGGACGGCGTTAGGCTTCTTCCTACCTTGTTACGAGACATTTACAGGCTCATGTATAACAAGATCCCTGCGTCTCCGCCTGCTACAGTCGCTAGCTCGTCCACCAAGCCTACGGGAAGTAAAGATAGCGTCGATAGTACTAAAAGCACGACAGTAACAAGTTCGTCACCGCCGCCCAACAAACCAATTGAAAGGCGGCAGTTTCTGACGAATTTGACACGGTACATGTTCGGCACCCAAATCGGATATCGTGATGGCCCAGCAAGTAAAACGGCGGAAAATAAGATTGCGGAAAAAGACAAGGAGGGGAAAGGAACAAATAAAAAGAACCTGGACGCGTGGTGGAAGAAGCCGATGAAGTGCAGTTTATGTGGAATTCCCCACCCAATCAACGAGAACTGTCCCTCGGACGGTCTAATGCGAGCCATTGCCGACAATTACGATCTTTTGGGCCAGATGAACACCGCCATGACAAACTGGACTGACGTGATGCCGATCATGCTGCACAAGGTCTCCGCGGCGACCGAGACCAACCCGGCGCACCGCAATCTGTTTAATTGGGCATTGGGTTACGATCGGGAGCTTGTGGAGTATTTCAACAGCCAGGGGCAAGAACATCTTAACGCGGGAAAGATATTAAAGGATGCAAAACCGGACTTCTCGGCGGCGTTGCACAAGGGAGATAGAACTGCAAAAGGGCAAAGCAAGAAAATGAAAGCCAAAGCGACTGAAGATGATCCTGACATTCCGGTGAAGGTGTTTACGAAGGCAGAGGCCAAGAAGTTCCTCCTGTGGTACCTTCTTCAGGTTCATTCGCTGCCGCAAGAGATGGGGAAGGAAGGGAAGCAGAAAATTGACAAGATGGTCCGCCTGCAAACGGAGAACTGCGAAGACCACGAGGGTAGACTAGAGTTGATCGATTGGGATTTCCAGATGCGCGTCTGCCCGATCGTAGAAGAAGCTCTTTTTTCCGGGCGAGGAACGGAGCTCTTTCCCTCCGGCTTTCTCACCAACAACAGGAAGAAAGGAACCGTGGCGCAGAAGCAGGGAAATCAAAACAAGAAAAGCGACGGAACCTCCTCCACCAGCACCGCCCGCAAAACGGAGGACGAGGGAACGAAATTAGCGAAAAGCGCGGAGATCATACATCTTGGCTTTGGTGGGAAGGTAAAGAACAGTCCGGAGGAAGCGAGGCTGAAGCACGAGTTTGAGTACGTGTTTCACAGTACCAAATGTAAAAATGTCTGGGTCTGGAAGAATGCGCGATTTGTCATGCAGCTTTTTCGTGACCCATGAGGTCTGGAATGCAGGATCTAGCATGACAGATTCTGTGCGATCTTTCTCATGCCTATCCTGCATGAGAAACTGCCTCCCGACTTGGCTAAAACTGCACTGCTTTTGGTAATCATGCAACACAGATTTTTGCATGCGTCAGATTTAGCATGACAAGTTGCATTCTTCCAGACCCAGACATTTTTGCATTTGATACACAGAAACGAGGAACTTTTCTGCGAGGCGTACCCCAACTGCTTTCGTTGGTCCTGTTGTGGTATCAATTGTAAAAATGTCTGGGTCTGGAAGAATCAACTTGTCATGCTGATTTTGGATTCTAAAAAAATCTGTATTGCATGAGCAGCAAAGAGAGTCCAAGTTTTGCTACACGGAAAGAGCATTTGTCATGCGGTATAGGCATCAGGAAGCCCTCACAAAATCTGTGATGCTAGGGCATGCATCACAGACATCAGGAGTCATGCAAAATGTGCATGGGGGAAGACGAAGGCCTGGGGGAAGATGCATCAGGGCCAGAAGGCCTGGGGGAAGACGAATGGCCTCCACCCTCCCCGGCCCGCCAAGAGCGGGAAGAGCGGCCAGTTGACGACGAAGAAGCGCGGGCTCTCGCGGCATTAATCACGAGATCCCACGAAGGTTTCCGGGACGAGGTGGGAGCCAGTACAAGCGATGACGGCCTACACGAGTTGATCGACATCAGTCGCATCGATGCGCTGCTATCGGATCCGCAGAACGTTGCTCCGAACCCCTTCGATGCTCCCTCGCAGGCAATTAGTGAGTTCCTATGTCACGTCGCGACGCAGGACAGCGAGATCGACGAAATGAACACGCAACGCGCCTCCCAAAACGAGCCTAGCCTCCCGCCTGTGCAGGGAGCGCCACCGGAATCAATAGAAGTCGTCGTGGTGCCGATGGAGGAGCACGACGTCGAAGGGGCCGCGACGCAGGGTGGTGACGGCAGCCCGCTAACCAGCCCCCGGCCTTCTGCAGTCGGGTCATGAAAAGATGGGCGTGGACGTAAATCCGCGAGACGCGGCTAGCCGGGCTCCCTTCTGGCGGTGCTCTCGGTCTCTGAAAATTAGGGCCGCTTACGACCTCAAAGCACTGAGCACGACCTCAAAGCACTGAGTAGGTTCGATTAAGCGATGTCTCTTTGCCTTGTACTTAAGTTGACTGCGTCTGCTACTATACATCTTCACCTGGGCGAGCCTCCTACGACCTAAAGTTGAACGCTTGCTGTGAACTGGGAACAAGTCGCCGTGTTCCTAGGTCCTGCCACGTACGGAAGCCGGGTCAGACTCTTCGCAGGCGCAAGCCCGGTGGCCGCAAGCGGAGCGGTCTTGGTCTCCGCGTGAGAGACTTCAATGTAACCCCACTGGCAACACATCTGGTTTCTTGAAATGAGGACAAGATGACAGCCGACGCATCCAGACCGAGCCCAAGAGCTGAGCGCAATCACGAGCGGACAAGGAGCGATTTAAAAGCGGACGCGCCCGTCGGCGACTCCTCGCAGTGAAAAAATGAAGACGTGTCTATCCCGTTGCTACGGCAAACGTGTCTATGCTAGTGCACAGCTGCAGGACGGGAGGCGCCCTCCTTTTGGGTGCAATTGGTAGTGCAACGCGGAGAACCGATACACATCCTCCGCGTCGTCAACTGGGGCAAGATATGTCTGCTCAAAGCTGCTGGCGAGGTCCGTGCACATGTCGCTTTCCACTTGCGTATTGGGTTTCCGTTTTCTTTTTTCTCGGTTGTGTCTTGTTCGGCCTTGCCTCCCTGTGCTTGGCGTGTTTCTGTCATGCGTTTTTCAGATCGGCGATCCGCATAACATGAACGTATATCTCCTCAGTAAACAGACCTCACTACGCACCAGCTTTCCTATCCCGAGCGCGACCATAAGATTATCCAGCAACAAGCGCGGCCTTGATGGACATCGACTGCCAGCCCCACAGCAAGGCCCTCTTCTAATGCTAAATCGCGTCCCCCGTCCTCGCCCGGGGTGCGAGTCAAGTTCCCAGGCTGTCCTCGAGTCCGGCGCAGTGGTTTTCCACTTTCAGCTCGTGTCTGAAGACAAACAGGCGTGCGTCACTTGCGGCCCAATACCTAGTTTTCGCGGCGGGTTACTTTCCCGGGCTTACCTCGCACTCGAGCTCAGCGAAGCAGTTTTCCAGTTTCAGGTCGTGTCTGAAGACAAACAGACACTCACTACTGGCGGCTCCGCGCCTAGTTTCTGCTCGCCCTCGCCAGGGGTGCGAGTTAAGTTCCCAGGTAGTCCTCGAGTCCGGCGCAGTGGTTTTCCATTTTCAGCTCGTGTCTGAAGACAAACAGGCGTGCGTCACTTGCGGCCCCACACCTAGTTTGCGCGGCGGGTTACGTTCCCGGGCTTACCTCGCACTCGAGCTCAGCGAAGCAGTTTTCCAGTTTCAGGTCGTGTCTGAAGACAAACAGACACTCACTACTTGCGGCTCCGCGCCTAGTTTCTGCCGCTGTACACGAGAAGTGTCGATGTGGGAATGGCTTACGAGGTTGCGGCGCGAAGACTTTCTGACCTTGCTGTCGCGCGGCCACACCTAGGCGGAGCCATGCGGCGGATGCGAGCGGAGGCCAGTGCCGTCGAGAGCGAGCGGCGACGGATCCGGCGATGAGATAAGTGTTGCTCGCAGCTATCGACGCTGACGACGAGCATGAGCGCAGGAGCCCAACGTATATCACTTCGAATTGTGTGGGCCGGCGCACTCAGTTCTTGTAGTGTTGAAACAGGGTGGAGGGGGCAAGCTTCCACCACGGCATCGCCGGATGGATCCAACAAAATATCTGAGGCGTAAGTCAAGGCAGAAGCTCGGTCTTTCTCTAGCTTCCTCTTCCTTCTGTTTTCTTGGATGTCAAGTGATGCGTTATAGAAAATCAAACTACAAAAACATCGGTTTGTCATGCTGACATCTCATGTATTGCGGAAGATGTAGTGAAAGTCGTGTCATGCTCAGCCATGGCCGCTCTAATTCCAGCCTTCTCGCATCAGGATCAAGCACATTTCTGCCTTGCCTTTTACAGTTCCATACTTACTACAAACCTATCTGCTACGAGCGAAAGACGACACGCAGCAACTTCGGAAACCTTAGCCGCGTACACATGCGACGCCCGGTATGCGATTGACAGACAGAAGCCTCTGCCATGGCCGAGGGCTAGACGGCTTCCCCGAGCAGAAGTGATGCCAGCTACCGCGACGGGGGGCGGTCGGGGGCGACAACAAAACTCGCCCAAATAGGACAATCGGGCAGCCTGGTGCTCCTTAAAGCTTCCCTCTCCAGACGCGACTCAGCACAGCCACTCCTAACCCTGCTGTGCTATGTTGTCGCGATGTCTGGCCTTCCATCGAAGTGGAGTGGGAGTGTGTCTAGCGGACGAGTGACAATGCCTCGAGGCAGAGCGGCGTGCACGACGTGAATTTTTGACGATGGATCCGGTGAACATAATGACGAGAGATGCTCGTCGTCCTCGGTGGTGTAGACGGGGCTGAATGCGGGGTGCCTTAGATTATCCCCTCTCGTGGCCGTCCTGGTGCGCCTTCTCATGTGAGGTCGTTGACATGGCTCGGTGGGAAATTCCCGTTGCGCGAGGCTCTTGCCTTGCCCTCTGTCTTCGTCCCCAGTGGTGTTGCGACAGTAGAAGCGTCTGTTGTGGCCGTCGGAGCTTGCTCTGGGTCTTGCGGCTCCTCTCGTCTTCGGTGGAGTACCTGAGTGGCTTCTGCTGCTGCCTCCGTTGACTTTTGGCTGCTGCTTGACTGGCGGTTGGGAACACTTCAGGCGTCTTTGTGCTGCGCTCCTGCCGCGTGGTCCCCAGTGTTCCCCGGGTCCGGAACTCTGGGTTACCTTGGTCGAGTTGGTGTCACTGTCGGTTCACCTATGTCCCTGCCTTTCTGTTCTTGCCACTGGGAACAGTCTGTGCGTTTCTCTCGTCAGCGGCTTCCTGGCGCTGGAGCTCGTTGACGGTTGTTTCGGGAGGTTCCTAACGGCCCCTGAGGACATTGCCTCGTTGCCGACCAGGCCGAACTTAGAGGTCGGCTTCGGGAAGATTCTCCGGAGTTGAGTCTGCCTTGGCAGGTCTCTTGTGAATGCGAGGGCAGTGGTTGGCTGAGGTTGTTGGAGCGTTCCTTAGTGTCGCTCATGTTCATCTAGGATCCTTCTCCAACATCCTCATTTCCTGTGTGGTCTAATGCAGATTGCAGATCACAATACAGGGCCACCCTCGCATCTCACCTCCAGGGGGGGCGCGCGGACCTCGCTTGCCATCTCGTTTGGTCTCGCGAAAGACTGCTGCACTTCGTTGCCATTGCTCTTCGTTCGTGAGTACCTACCGCCCCCGATGGAGCTAGATCGCAAATTCGTACGCTCCTCATGCTGAAATGCCGGATCTTCCCTGCTTTCCCCGCGTTCCCACGTAGATGCAGGTCTCTACCCTTTTACTTCTTTCTCGTCGTCTTGCTTACTTCTGGAATCCTTGTAGCGCTAGGTGGCGGACCCCGCATTTGTTGCAGGGGCAGATGTTTTTTTTTCGTCTTGCCAACGGGCTGATCGGGGTCGGTCGTTGATAGATACTTTTTAGCCTTTAGCTTCTACCTTTTACCGCCCTTAGAGGCAGCCACTCTATTTACTCGCTGATGGGCCGCACCCGGAAGCACCAAGTTTCTTTTTGCTATCTCTAGGCGGGTGCAGTGGTGGTTTCGGTCGGGCCGCACCCAAGGACTCCACCCACTCACCGCGCGCGTGTGTGCTCTCTTTTGGCTGCATATAAGAAATAATTAATAATAAGTCCACCTATTTCAAGGGGCCGCACCCCGCTTTTTATGCCCGGCCCCGTTCCTGGCACACAGCGTGCTCCATGAGGCGGGCGCATAGATGGGCTCTTAGATCCCGCGACACTCATGTGGACACACTAAAGCTCCATGATGACGAACAAAAAATTCAACTTACAGCTACCGCTTCGCTTTGCAAACACCGCAATCGAGGTAGTGCTGACCTGTTTTATACCGTAATACGTAAATGTCTGACAATTCAAAAAAACAAAACTACTTCATCTTCTCGTCGCCATCATAAGTGCCTTGAGGTGCCGCACACCTCTATCTCTAGTTTCTTGTTGATTACTTCTCGCTCGTTCGGTCGCGCATGTGCGGTGCAGCTCGCTCAGAGTTTTTTGTTTTTCATGCGACTCTGCAGCCCTCACGCATAAATGTTTGCATGTTTCAAGTCCTTGGACTTTCTTGGGCTCACGCACATCCGAGATCGGGGGGGTGGGAGGGGGTCTCCAAGCCAGAAAAAATTCCCCCGAGTGTGAATCGGGAATATCAAGGTGCAAAATGTGCATGACAAACCTGGCAATCTTCCAGACCCAGACATTTTTCCATTTGATATGTGGGCAAATTTTTCGGTCCGAAACGGAGCGGCCGCACATCGCCCCCTTCATGTACCTGATGCAGCAGGAGTGCCTGCCTCCAGAAAGCCTTCCCATAGCTGGTTTGGAAAACTGCGCGGCCAGCCTTTGGCTCGACCACAGCGGAGTTCCGGGGAAGACGACTTCTACTGAGGACACATCGTCAAACAAGTACATGATCCAAAAGCACCCCGCTGTGCAGAAATTTTTCCACCAAGTACCCTACCTTAGCTACTTGGTGCGCGAGTTTGTGTCGCCGTTGATGCATGGCCAACCTCGCTCTACGCTTGCCTCGAAGCAGGCTGGTGCGCCGAAAAAAACGAGAGACCAAGCGGTGCTTAGTTCTCTGCCAGGAATGGACGCTTTCGCCACCCCCACGCCCCAGTCTCAGTTTGACAAGGCCTACCACAGCCTATACATGACGCCTGGCATGTCGCCGCAGCAGTGGCAAGCGTTGGTGGGAATCGATCTACCCATGCACACTGTGCCCGATGCGGGGAAGGAGCACATCGCAGACTTTGTCTCGGCAGTCGCTAAGCTTCCACAAGGTTGTACAGGTCCTCCTCCTCCTCCTGCCACAATAGCAGTAAAGGACGAAGCTGCTGAAGAAGAATCCGCAGAGGAGGAACAGGAGACGGAGGTGGCGGGAGGTGATTCGGTTTCGGAATCCATAAAGGTTCTTGGTGCTTATCCCGTCTCCCTAGAAGAGATGAAGAACTTATCGAAAGGTTGGGAAAGGGTTTCGAAAACCTGCACTCAGCAGTGAAAACATTTTATTTGGGTAATGCCGTAACAAGTACATAAAATTCTTTCTTGAGCGATGCAATTTTCTATGTTTAAACCTAGAGCTACAGTACCGTTGAAGGTCGTGCTTTTGGCGCGAACCGATCGGAATTTATCACTCTTCTAATCGAACCAAAAGTGTCTGTCATGATGAAAAAAAAAAAGACGTGAAAGTTTCAAGCGGAATACTGGAACTGGTCTTGAAAATGAAAGCTGATGTGCTGAGCTATGCATCAGAAAACTTCAAGATCATGATGTTGTCCTCACTCCTGTGGTCAGCCGAGAAGATAGAACTGGTTCTACTGTCCAGGCGATTTGCTTTTGAGTTCGTGTGGATTTCATTTTCCACAAAAAGGGCCGCAAAAGCAATGATTTGAATCGCAGGGCAGGTACACGTACATCGTGTAAGGACAGTGCATGTTTACTGTATGGCACGCAAGTATGTGATCCATGGGCTGTTTTTACGTTCTACTTCACTATGATAAAAACTGCGACTTCAAGTTTCACTAGAACGATAGGACTCCACTAGCCGCGCATTTCGAAGAGGCACAGCATTTTACTTGCAGCTAGATCAGTTCGACTTCCTGGAACTACACTGACTGGGACGATACGTAAGATACTGCTAGCTCCTTACTTTCGCAAATCCTCATGGCGCAGCACATGGAGGTGGAAGGCGAAGAGAAGTACACACTTACTCTGCACCGTCTGCACGATTTCGAGCAGACTATTGTGTTAGAGTTCGACGCACCGGAGGTCTCGGTGGAGCAAATCAAACGGGCCGTCGCGGCGCGGTCTGCGTCGGAGAGAGGACTGGAGCGGCCACGGGCGTGGCAGCTAGTCGAGCTCGTGGTGGACCCGCGGTCGGAGTTGGCGGTACGGGCAAGGAACGACGAAAGAACAGGAGATGAAGTGGCAGAGAGTTCCGAAGGAGGGGAAGGGATATGCAAACCTGCAGGTGCTGCTCAAGGCCGGGATGACCACTCCGCGCTGTTGCAACCGTTGCAGGTCCGCAAGCCGCGCACATTTATGATCGATCTCCCCGAGCTAGCAGCCGCAACAGAGCTGTCATCCGCTGCGGAGGCCGCAAATATTACCGATGAACAAAATACAATGGACAAGATGAATTGTGAGGCTGAGCAAGCAGATACAGAAGGTGAAGGTGAAGACGCGACTGCTGTCGCGAGCACGAGCGACATAGACCAGTTTGTTAGGTTTTACGAGAAGGAGTTCGAGCCGTTTGCAACACGCGCAGAGCTTGATGACGCGATCGAGCTTTTCTGTTTTTGGATGACCATTCCGGCTGAGGAAAAAGATTGGATTCACCGAGAGTGGGTGACAGATAGTATCACAACGGAACATCAATATATAGTGGCAGAGCGCGTTATTTGGAGGAAAGACGACGGACACTCCTTCGAGCTGAATGCCGCATACCAGCACCTGACGAGAGCGGAGATGGAGCAGAAGTGGCAGGACATCACGGACAAACACGGCCCTATGGTCACCTGGGACGTTTCGCGCGTCTCCAGCCTAAGAGAACTCTTCGCAGGCATCGCCTGGTTTGAGTGCGACATCTCCGGGTGGTGCACAACTAACGTCACTTCCATGGAGGGTATGTTTGGGAACTGCGACCGCTTCAATTCCGAGGTATCTGACTGGGACATGCGGTCCGTCGTGGACGCATCAGGGATGTTCGGCCACTGCTACCGCTTCAACCAACCGGTTGGAGGGTGGGACACGGCATCTCTCCAGAATGGTAGCGCCCTCTTTTGCGATTGCTTCGCCTTTAATCAGCCAGTGAACCACCTGAACGTTTCCAAGTGTTTTGACCTATCGTTCGCGTTCTCCGGTTGTGCCGCGTTCAACCAGAGCGTAGCGGACTGGGATGTTGGGGAGTGTCACGACATGACGGGCATGTTTGAGGGCTGCCGTGCCTACAACCAACCCATGGATAACTGGGATGTCTCAAGCGCAACAAAGTTGTCTTGCATGTTTCAAAGCTGCACGAATTTCGAGCAAAACTTGGACAGCTGGTTGGACCGATTGAAGCCAATGACAAAGATTCGGATGGCCAAGATATTTGCAAACTGTCCGAAATATTGTCGAAAAAAGTCGAAGATGCTGCAACGAGCGGAGGAGTCGGAACTGTATGAGCAGTCCGAAAATCAAAAAGCAGTAAGAAAATGGCATGAGACAGTGACTACACCGATAATAACCTTGACGTGACTCTGCCGAAAAAGCGAATGCAATTTATAAACATGATGAATCCACCGGGTGGTCGAGTAAGGACAAAACGAAAACCGCAGCAAGTACAGGTGAGACGGAAGCCAACATGTGGTTACAGCCACCGCTTCGTGTTTCTCCATCCAAAAATTTCGGTTAATCTCACCAATTCTCGACGAAATGAATGAATACCTCGACGCAGATTTGTTGTCGGTTTGAATATTGCCTCCAATCGGTGCTGCCACAGCAGATTGCCCGTCACAGAAGACGAGAGAAGCAAAGTGCCCCGATGGAGGGATGCAATGACTTTTGAGTATGCGGGTCAATGTACTTACTTAAGTTTACTCAGATAAAGATATGAAGCGCATTCCGCATACAAACATCTGCCGAACTTCGTGCCGGATTTTCTCCACGGTATCAAATCAATGGGGCGATCTTCACCTGCAGAAGTCTTGAGTCTGAGTGTGCGCACCCGGCTATAGAACTACCTACAGGAGGAATAGGGATCAGCCTCTTTGTTACTTGTAGGCGCTAACGTCCTGTTCGATCGAACATTTTAACTAATTTGTACCTCAAGAATAAAAGCACCATTCAATTCATGGCCCGAAGAAGTAGAATTTTCTGGCCTGCCGCTTCGGCGACCTTTTGTGGCGTTGCAGCCGGGGGAGTGCCTCCGCCGGACGCCAAGAGCTTCTTTGATGATTGGAAAACTGCCGGCACGCGGGGATTCGACACAAAGGAAGGCCAAGAGTACCTGGAGGAATGGTACCACACTAGTTTTAGGGAGCACGAGGACTTTTGGTTCTCGAGGAGAGTGAGCGTCAGTGTGTCTTTTCACTCCTCGAACTGGGTATGGGTTGCCCCCTTTAAAAGCGCCATAATTCCGGGCCAGCATCAATGACAACAAGTGTGTTTGCACCACATAGTATTCTTGCTTGCTACGGCTCACGAAGCGAAAGCATATCGAAAACAAAAGCCTCATCCTGTTTGCTTCTATTTGTTTTTCACAGGTACGCCAGAGACGCCTGCGTGTACCAGCCCAATCCCGGGATGGGCAGCCCACCGATGGTGCAGGTGTGCGACCGCGCGGCCATGATTTCTGCCCTGCAGCAATACCCCAAGGAGCAGTGGAAGTATCCTGTGCAAAAGTATCGTACTCGTATTGGAATCATGCATTACAAATTTTTGTCTTAAGGTAAATCCGCATTACAAATTTTATCACTGATGCTAAGGAAATTTGTAATGCATTTATACGAGTACGTTGCTTTTGCAGTTCATAGGAAGACCATGAAATTGATGGAAGGGGCGCAGTTCGCAGTCGGGCCCCTCCTTGAAGAAGGGAAGATGACGGACCCGGAAAAGCCCCTATTTGGGCAGTGGAGTTGGTGCCTGGAGAGCCCGTTGCCGGGTGCTTCGGGGTGCTACCACCAGGCGTTTGTCTACAAGTACTCCCCTGACGCGAAAAAGTGGAAGATCACAGCGGATTTTGCCGTGCTCCACGGCGGTCTGACCATCGCCGACAAATCGCCGACGGGCTCGGTGACGGCTCCCGTGGCCATGCCGCCCGAGTTGTACAAGGACGTTTTTCTCGTACTCGAAGCGTTTGACGGGAAAACCTGGGGGAAGCTGCTCAAAGACGCCTACGCCCCCGACGCCTACACGACGATCCCGTTGCCGGCAGCAGGCTCGGAAGATTGGTCGCTGCAGGTGCTTTCCAACAAGAAGGGCGAAATTCTGGACTTCTTCGCGCCCTTCGACGGCGTGGGCAGCGCGTTCCGGCGGGGCACGGTGTTGTTCTCCGAGACGCCGAAAGGGTCCACAGCACCGGCGGTTGCCATGTGGTACGGGTGCTTAGAGCACTTGCGGGGCCCGAAGAAGTGGCAAATCTACGAGGACCCAGCACTGGGGCCGCCCTGCTTCATCGACATTTTTTTCGTGCAGAAGAATGAAGAGGGGAAATACAAGATCGTGTACGAATTCCAGGCGCCCGAACCGGAGGTCAAGCTCCCGCCGGTGAAAGTGGTCGAGGCGGTGCCAGCGCCGGCGGACACGCCCGAGGAACACATGAAGCACATGAAACACGTGGTGCTGACGCACGGCTGGGACTCGAAGCAGGGCACAGAGCTGATCGAAAACTGGTACGCGCCCGACGCTTGTGTTTACGGGTACGACAAGGGGAGCATGGTCAGCTTCTGTGGCCACGAGGCGATCTTGCAGTCGATGTTTCTGTACACACCAGAGTCGTTCGCGACCATGACAGCCTATCCAGCTCCCTCTCGGCAGGGGCCCTACATCGGACAGGCGAAAGGTGGCTACGCGGACCCGACGAAGCCGTTCTTTCTCCTCTACGACTGGTGCACTATGGGGGACAGTGACCGAGTGTGCTTCCACCAATACTACATTTACGAGTATTCCGGGAGTGAGGAGAAGAGCTGCAGCAACGGTTGGCAGTTCAAGTGCGACATTTCCATTCCCATGGGCTTCTACAAAGGAGATCAGAAGCAGCAGGCCGTGCCCAAGGACATCTCGGAATTCAGCAAAAAGTGGGACAATTTGCACCAGAAGATCGATACCATTCCGAAGTGGGGTACATTCGTCGACGATGTGTACGCGGACAACTCCTACAATGTGTTCGCGACGCCGGAGTCACCGAAAGAGATGACTACTCTGCTCGGGAAAATCGGGATGCAGAGCTTTTTTGCTCCCGGAATCTCGTCCGGCATCGCGCCATCGCGTTTCGGAAGTGTCGCCTACGGAGGCGGTGGAGCCGCGCCGATGATCTATGTCTGGTATTTTTTTAGCACTTTTGTACTAATAAATATGATCTGGCTATAGAAAACTAACGCGGATGAGCCTGTGCCTGTAACTGTAGTGGTTACGCGCAACATACGTATGTGTAGGTGGCACGCACAAACGCATTTAATCTCTTTGAATTACTGAGGTATGGTTGTGTCACGGGCAAAAGCGGGAATGCGGATGCGAGCAAGGGCTATTTTGACGAGCCGTGCTTCGTCGACTTCCAACTGTTCGCGCCGGGTAAAGCCGATGAACCGTTGAAGGTGGTCTTCGACATGCAAGATAACGCGCCCGCACCTGAGTCCAAGGATTTCAAGGAAGTTCCGCTAGTGGCGCTCGCTGGCGGTAACACGGCTGCGCATGTCGCCGCGACGGCGTCTTCGACTAGCACGTCGTCCGGAGCAAGTAAAATTGATGCAGAAGCAGCCTCCCGTGCTTCTCAAAATTTGGCGCTGGCTCCCAAAATGAAACAGCTACTGGTAGAGAAAACCGAGTCCCCTGCCTCTGACAACTCGGGGGCGATCTTTTCCATGTGGTCGTTTTCCACGTGCCTTGCCTGGGTGGCGATGGCGTTCGTCGTTGCGAGCGGAGTGTACGGCTGGAAAGAAGCTCGCTTGACCAGCAACCCAGATCTCGAGGAGAACTTGATCTAGAGGATCGGGCAAGTTCTTTGTCTGCTCTTGGACTTTTCCACTTTTAGCATGTGACGAAAATAATATCAGAGCCACGATTTCAACCGTTTTCATGACCATGCCTAGCACTTGCGTCCAACTCCAAAGTGTTATTAACGTGACCGAAATACTAGGCCGATAAGGTAATAATTAGAGTTGTAAAGTGAATGAATATCAAAAGCACATAAGGCGATCTCGATGATTAAAAAACAAAAAGCGGTAAAACGGATCTAAGATCAGCTTGTAATAAGGGTGCTGATCATGATTGAAAATCTTTTGCGCTGTCGTTTCACCTGTTTCTGAAAAGAGAGGCGTTGTTGATACTTAGTTAAAGTCTGTGGATACTTTTCGAGCAACCAGTATAGGATAAAAAAATCGCTATGCCACCCGTTTCACCTTCGATGATTTTTCTGGCTCTCACGCGATTGACTTTGTGGTTTGTAGTTGCAGACCCACCAACGCACTTTATTTTGAGGCACCGGAGGCCACCGCTTCTCTACGCGAAGAAACGAATCTCAGTTTTTATGGAAAGCGAGCAACATGCTCAGTGTCCCTCTCAGTGTCAGTGTTTCGACGGGCGCAAGCCGCCTGTTCGTTCTTTTTGCAAACGCAAAGAGTTCTGGATCATCGTCAGTGCATGCGCTTTGTTTTGTGCTTTTGGATTTCTCTCTTGAAAGCAGGGCATTTTTCGCTCTCATCTCCCCGAGTGAAGAAAAGTCCGACTGAGTACCTGTCTCGTGACTCCTGTTTCGTTCGTCGGTCCTCCGATCGTGGTTATTTCCTTGGGCATTGCTATTGCACCAGGACCAGCTCCAGATCCAACAAAATAGCCCCTACAGGAGCAGTGACCCGATCATCCTCATACGAGCCTCCCGACAGGCTCCGAGATCATCGAGTTTCGGCATTTCATGATCTGGTGGACCATATGCCTGCAGGCTTTTCGTTTTCTTCATCTGATTTCCATCGTCGTTCAGACTCAGCTCCTGTTACTCTTTTTCTCAGTAGAAGAAGGTATTTGAAAGGTCATGCCATGAGCGACGAGGGTAAGGAATGTTGAAAAAAAACATGGATGTGCCTTTGTGGTAGTGGCAAGTTTTATTGATTTTGGCAAGACTTCTGTAGTTGTGCTTGTGTGTTATGTTGATGTGTTTCAATCCAGTACCAGCCCCCCTTCGGCTCGACTGGCCCAGCAGTCGTCGTCGTTCGAGCATGTTGACGAAACGCTGAGGCACTTGGAATTCTAGTACTACGGGCGCAATCTCGTCTGCGACGAGCACTGCGAATCCCGGTAGTTCACCGAGTACACAGACTTTAGGCACAGCTTCGTCCTCGTGGACGATGCAAACGCCATCGAAGACTGGATCTTCAGGAGGCTCGTGCAAGGATGCGTCCAAAGCTGGATGAGGACGTCGCGCTGGTGGAGCGAATGCGAAAAATGGAAAAAAGACGGGCACGACGAACACGGCGAAGAAAACATCGACTCCGAATTCGACCAGCAAAAAAAGCAAGAACCAATACTCGCCGGACCAATTGCTGGACTGCCTTTCGGTGCCAGAGGAATTTCGGTATTCGTGCAACTTCGGGAAGCGCTTACGACGTGTCTGCTACTCCTGCTTTCAGGAGCTGTACTACGACGCAGAGCATGCTTTTGGAGAAGAGCCCGGTGTTGAAAATGGGCAAGGAACAAGTAATAGTAGTGCTGAACATTCGGGGACGCAGCGGCAAGTGGTGTGTCGCGACGCCGACGCCGAGGACCCCTTCCCGCGTCGGTGGTTCACGTGGACGGATGAGCGAAAAGAAGTGAAGAAGTACGCCATTACGTGTCAGAAATGCCGGTTGGCGATTTTTTGCTCGGAGGGTTGCCGCAAGAGCGCTGCGACGTTCCACTCTCCCGTGTGCCGCCCGTACGACGACATTGAGAAGGAGGTCACAAAGAACGTGCTCAACTGGAGCGGCGGCAAGTGCGTGAAGCAGATGCGGTTTTGCTTTGGCGCGACCGAGAAGGAGCTGGGCGTCCCTAACTATCGCCAGGTGTGGGCGGTGTTCCGGCTCCGCCATTTACTTGTCCAGTACTACTCGGCGTATTTGTGGAAGGGGCCGAGGCTGAAGAAAACCAAACCGAGAAAGTTCAAACTGAAGAACTGGAAGGAGGAGATCACGCCCTTGTTCAAACATTTGGCGTCCAAGTACGGCGAGAGCATCGCGAAATTTACCAAGAAGGACATCCAGAAGCAGGTAAATTGTAGCACCAACGACATGGCAAAAGACTTGGCGGAATTGGCGAAGTGCGTGGAGAGCAAGATACAGCGAGAGGAGACGTATCTGCCCTACCGCTTTTACAATTCTTACACGCACGAGTGGTCGTATCTAGCCGCCGAGGAGCTCGAGTTGGATCGGAAGAACGACAATGTTGGTGGCGAAGGAGGAACGACGAAAGCAAGTGGAGGCAATAAATCTGGGACAAGTAGCAAACAGCAACTGAACAAGACCAAAAGCGTGAATCCATCTAGGTCAAGTGGTGGTCCACCTGCTCTCGCTAACTGCGATGATTCGAGTGGCGAGGAGGACTCGGAAGAAGAACTGGCTACAGAACATGAGAACCGCGTTAAGCGGAGCCAAAAGTGGTTTGACAGTTGCTTCGGCCTCACACTCACCGAACTTGAGAAACATGACATTGGGTATGGAAACTACGAGAGGATTGAAGTGACCAGAAAAACGATAAGCGCCGGCGCCAGACGACAGCAAATCATTGACGCCGTTGAAGAGGCACGCAACGGCACAATAGATGTCCCAGGACTTCCTCCTCCTCCGGTTGGAGGATGCTACACCTCTTTGTTATCCAAAGAGCAAGTCGAGCAGCTACAGAAGCAAGGAACATATTTGGGGTCATCTACACAGGCGGGAGAGACGTCGTTGCGTTTTTGTGAAGGCGGGGTGGACCACGAGACCCGCAGTGAGGTCCGCGTTTTCAAGAATTACGAAGAGTGCCTCAAGATTCCGAGGTTTTCCGTGCCCCTTTACACGGAGTGGGTTTTTGAAACGGTAACGGAAGGAGACGCGACTCCGACAGCCAGATCTAGTAGTGCCAAGAAACCGGATCATGATGATGATACCGTTTGGGTGTATGAGCACCGAAATAGACAAAACTTGGAAAAGGACATAGCGGAGAACTGGTCCTCTGCTCCTACTCCGCCGAAAAATGGCGAAAAAGAGAATCCCGGTGCCTCAGGCCGCACGTGCTCCAGCCCGCGAAAGACGAAGAAGCAGAAGCAGCTACACCGGCAGCAGCAGCGACAGCGGACGTTTGATTTGGGCGAGGAGCTGGTGCACGATATGCCGCACGATTTAGGGCTGCAGCGGATGCCGGAGGACTGCAGCGCGACCTTCCTGAAGCGGAGTACGAATTTCAAATTTTGTGCGAAAAGAGACTTGCCGAACCTGCTGGAAACGCATTTAAAGCAAGACCTGCAGGGCATGGCCAGCAAGAAGATCGATCTGCGGTTTTACCGCCCGAAACCGCTCGGACTGAAACAGGAGGCCGAAAACAAGTGGTACAGCTGGCAGGGGATCCGTACGTGGTTTCAATACGGCTACTACCGGACCCACTGGGCGGTTCCCGGTATGCCGGAGCTGCTGCTCAACACGCCGGTGATCCACTGTGCGGGGCTGAATTTAAACCAGGCGGGCTACGCGGGCCAGTGCGCAGATGAAGATGACAAGATCGCCTACTACGCCGAGCCTGGCAAGGCACTGCAAATCTGGAACGCCTTCTTCGTTTTCTTCCTCGTGAGTTCGTTCAGTGCGGTGCAGCTGCGGGAGGATATTTTCCAACTCTACGACCGTGTCTGCGACAACGGGATCAACCTGCGCCGCCAGATGCAGAATCTCATGCTGCGCCAACCCCCCTACGTTACCGAGGCTTACAAGGTGCTAAGTCAGCATTGGGTGTCCGGAATCGACATTCTTGGGGACGCCTTTCTTGACAGCTTTTATCAGTCCCGGTCCCGAAGCCGCCAGTTCTTCGCGCAAATGGCCTCTGCCGCGGCAAAGATGCGCCGGGCCAACAAAACTGACCAGGGTTCTACCTTTGAGGAGGTGGGGGACGATGACGAAGGACGCGAAAGGACAAATCAAAAATCGCATGACGCGGCGAGGCCCTTTAAGCATGAAACTGAGTTCTCACATCTGGCCGCGACAAGCGTCTTTCCCAGTTTCGGTGGAGCGCTAGCAAAGACGGCGCGTCTTGGACTGCCTGCCGCGCAGGATCCCAATCCAAAGGTGTTCGCCGCGATGCAGAAGGTGACGCAAGAGGACTGCCTGATGCCCCAACTCGTGCTGCAGGAGTTCCATCGGGGAAGCGAGGTCTGCTTCGCCGAGTGTCTGATTCGCTTTGGGAGCCACGCCCTGTTGGCGCGGAAGGAGTCGCTGATTGAGGAAGTTGTGGCGAACAGCAAAAGTCGTACTGTCGCAAAGACAGACCCAGACGAGGCCGCTTGCGAGACTCAGTCGGACGATCCTGTTAGTACCCCGAAGACGGCCGGCAAGAACGATCAACACTGCGTCGACGATGACGAGGACACGCCGCGCGCAAAAACCTCACGGAAGATGGACGAGCTTGCACATTTCGTGCTCGATCTCCTGGGAAAACTACTGCGCAACGAGTTGGTCGGGAAAAGGCGACACTTGAACCCGGACTGCAACACTTCTTCGGTGCTGAAAGACCCGCCGGACAAGCACGCTGCGGAAATGCGCGGGCGCTGCCTCAGCAGCCAGGAGGTGGGTGTCGTTTCGGACTCGATGATAAGCACGATCCTGAATCCCGCCGACAGCGTGAACAAGGGCGAACAGACCATGGAACGCTACTTCTCGAGCGGAGTCAATTCCTCCTCTTCCAGCGCCGCGTCGGCAGGGGGGAGCTCAGGTAGTAACACCGCTTTCGAAGTGTTCCCAGACGAAGAGGTGCGGAATGCCTTCCTAAATCGAATGACGCACCCACACCACCGCACGATCGCCGGCGTCCTCGATCAGGGTTTCTACGACCCGGTTCCCCTGCCGGACGAATATCCCGGATGCGGAGGCGATTGGTTAGTGACGAAAACTACTGCAGCACAGAACAGAAAAGAAAAAGTAGAAGGGAACACTGCTGGTTGCAAAGCTGTTGCATCTTCTGCTGGCCCTAGTACTCAGACTGTAGGTGACAAAAATAGCTCTACATCTACTACACAGCTACAAGGACGATCTTTGCAGCAAAACGAGAACCGCCCGAGAAAGGAGTCACAACCCGAAAAAGCGTCGAAGTCTTGGTTCTCGCGTTTTTTGGAGCAAGCCTCAGGAGGGCGCACTGGAACTACTACCTCGACGGATAATTGTGTTGCGGGAGAAACGACGTCAGAGACGACAGGAACGAGAATGCCAGAGTCAAACACGACAAGCTTTGGCAATGGCGAGACACGACGAGGACAAGCCTCTGAGGAGGAACCTTGTCGCGAAGATCGCCAGAATAGTAATAAACACTCCTCGCGTACGCGTTGTTCAAGTTCATCTTCGGAAGTGCCCGCTACCACCTACATGAACCGTTTTGTTCAGGACGTGCGGAACCGGCGGGATTTGCGTGCATTGTTTTTCGGGGACGAAGACAGCGGGAAATTAGATCTGTCCCTGCAGCAAGGCGGCAAATTTTTCCACGAAGCGGACGATTTCGTGCAGGCCAAGTGGATGCGCGCCTTCGAGATGCTCCAGTTGCAGTCCACGGAGGAAGGGGAGCTGGCGGTTCGGCGCAGCGAGAGCAAGTTCGGCAATGCAACCTTGCCGAATAACCCCTGGCACGACGTGCGCGTCGGCGAGGCGATCCAGGCCCGGGAGCAGTTTGGGTGGCAGCTGATTGGCAAATTGCTGTTTGAAGACGTGGGCGAGGGACTCTACACGAGAAGAACCGTTCTCACCGGAGAGGTTGTGGATTTTGGTAAAGATGAAGATCAGGTTCAGGACGGCAATGATTACTTCACGCCACCGCTCGGGACGAACGCTCTGCTTGACGATCCGACGTGGAAAAAGAGCAGAGAAAATATTAGCCCGGGGGACGCGTGGAAAATGCACCTGAGCAGCAAAGACGTTGCAGCTGGCCGAGCCGGTGCGGGAAATAACAAGGCGAATATTAAGCAGAAGAGTAGTAAGACATCTTCGACGTCGTCCGGCAATAGCAACGCGACGACATCTTCGGAGGACCAACAGCGAGAGTTGTTCAACTTTGATATTACTAATGTTGCAGAGTTTCCTTTTTTTGACCTGACAAACAACCTTCCGGTGACGGGAGATGTGGTCACGGACGAAGACAAGAAGACAAAGGACGCCGAGTACCAGGAAGCCGAGTTCATGTTTCGGAAACTGGCCGCAATGCTGGTCGCGGATAGAGGCAAGCACTCGACCCCCCTAATATTGTGAGGAAAAATCCCCCCTCCCCATATCGAAAAGGTACGTAGCAGAAAATTTGCAATGCTGATTTGCGACCACAAATCATCTCTGTCTTGCAAGAAGGCACCTCCACAGGCTCCGCCGCTTTATGCAGGCGATTTGTGATGCTGTTGGGCCTACAGCGCAGACGCTTCTGATGCTAAGACCCTAGCCCAAAACCTTTCTGCTCAGGCTTAGTATGGGCCTGCAGTCCTCTCCAGCAAGACAAATCTGATTTGTGTACGCAAGTCCAGCATCACAAACTTCGTTTTGATATGGGGTGGGGGGATTTTTCATTTTGATACCTGAACGACAAGGAAATTTCCGCGTGGAAGGCGGCCGACACCCTGCTGGACGATCTGCTGGGCAGTGGCGGGGCTGCGGCGGCGAACACGAAAAACGAGAAGAGCAAGGAAAACCTGAACAGCAGCGCGGACGTGAGCAAGTACTTCGAAAACGCGAAGAACCTCAGCAGTCGGAAAAACGTGCTGCTGATGAAGAATTACTGTACGTTTCGGGCTTTGTACCTACGGGAACGCATTCTGTCCGTGAAAACGACAACGGAAGGCGACCCGGAGCCCGTCAATATTTCCATCTGGAGCAATTGCCAGGACAATGTCCTTCCGAACAATGATGAAGTAGCGGATAGTAGCTCCTGCAGTACAAAGAACTCCGCGTCCGCAGCTGCGAAACCAATTGTGGGGAAAAAGCTAGGACAACAACATCAAGCAGGCTCTTCCTCTTCACAAGACGAGGACTTCAAATCGAAAAACACAGCAGCACGGGAGAACCGCAACAAAAACGCAGATGAGGGAAGCCAATTTTTCTGGAAGTTCGTTCCGTTTGATTTTGGGCCAGGAGAGATCGTACAGGTGGAAAACTCGGGATGCACACAGACGGACTCCATGTTGGACGACGAAGGTGCCAAAATCGTCGGATATAACTGGGAGGACTGTAAATACATCATGGAGTTCCGAACATTGATTCCCATCGGGAAGCCGGCGAAGTTTAACACCTTTCAGTCGCAGGTGTGCGGCCCGGGCCTGCGAGAGTTTTTTTACTACGCACACAAACCGGATATCCACAGAAAAAGACCCATCCACATCCAATTTGTCATGCAAAGGACGCATCAAATCATGTGTTTGTCATGCACAAAATGGATGGGGATGGGTGTTTTTTCTTGGATACCGGACGCGAGGTTGCTACACCGCCCACTGCCGAAGCAGTGCTTGTCAGAGCAGCGAGTGGCGTCAGAGAAGAAACTGCTCAAAGGTGTAAATTGTAAATTACAAAAAAACCAATCAGCCCTCCCTCCAGGAAGTACTATTAACACGGCGAACGACTCGACGTCACTCAGTACAAATTCCAGTAGTAAAGCGGGTAAGGCACCGAAGAACCCGGAGGATTTTGAGACACCCATGGCGACCTTCCGGCGGATCGCGAAGACTCGGATTTTATCCTGAGTAAAAACGTACCCACACCAGAGTTGTAATGCAGATTTGCAAAGACAGGAAGACTTGTAATGCGCATCCCCATGAGAGCCATTTCCAGTCGTGTTTTGGAATTTGTGATGCTGTGAACAGGATGAGCAGACGAATCTGTGATGCGGCTGCACTTGCTAACCTGCACTACACTGCATAGTGCAGCTTGTCATGCGTGACTCACTGCAAATAAGTTGGTGCGTGTGTGTGTGTGAGGAGGATAGTTTGGAGTGCCAGGTCCGTTGGGCCCGGGGTGGCGGCGTCTTTGGGTTGATCAACTCACCCGAAACACAATGCCATTCCCGTAGCAGCACAGTCTGTTTATGTCATGCGTGACTCACAAAGCTCCTAGGTTTGTGTTGCAAAATCCTCATCCTGACTCTGGTGTGGGTACGTTTTTACTCAGGATAGATTTTCGAAGATTCGAAGGACAAAGACATGCTGTTCCAAGTTGACAGATCTTGTCTGACGCGCCGCAGTGGGCTGAGTGTGGAGCGGGAGATCCGCAGGGGCGACATCATTCTTGTTCGCCACATGGAATCCTGGGAGCAAACTTTAAAATCGTACTATTGCGCTTCCCCCAGTAGTACGTGTGCCTATAGCCCCCATACCAGCGCTGGAGCTGGTGGTGCAACAACATCAAACACACCGAGCACAGGTGGCGTAGCAGACGGAGCAACTACCACAGCAGCCTCTAGTAGTACATCTTCAACGTCTGCCACTAAAAATAACATCGGCTTCAACAACATTAAGTTTCCAGCCCTGCTGAAAGAGAACGGCATTGCGGAGGCTGTGTTGTTAGGTTACGACGAGCTGAAGCAGGTCTTCTCTGTGCGTGTGATCATCGATCCCAACCGGGCGAACATGGCACGGAACACGTTGTGCTGCTCCATGACCGATGAGGAAGTGCGAGACTTTCGGCTCTTCTACTCCGATCCGGAGACCCGGAACAGCACCCAGTGGAAATTCTCGCCCTGGGACACGACTGCGAGGAGTCTCGTCGACCCGGTCGAGTTTACGCGCCGGTTGCTCGTGTGCGAAAAGAACGAACAAGTGTTCGACTGGTGCGTGACCGGGGAATTCTTCGACTCCGAAATTCGCCCCTACTTGCTCGGGAACACGCACGTGAACCCGATCTGTGGCGGGGAAAAGCACCCGCGGAACGTGCACACGGGCGCGGAGCAGTTCTGCGAGTTCGTCCGCCGCCACTTCATCTTCGAGGACGAGACGAGCTTTCGGCACAAAGTGGAAACGCTGAACGTGCGGGACCCGAAGCACAGTGGGTTTTACGGGTTGAAAGAGGGGATGAGCTCGGCGGACCCGGTTCCGCTGGCCTACCTCGATATCGAAAACGTGAAAGCGGAGCACATCCTCCCCGTCCCGGACCACGAGACGCGCAACCGCTCCTTCGATCGGCAGGACGGCTGGACGCTGAAGTCCGACGGGGTGATCAGTCTTTTCGAAACCCTGCACGGCCAGTACCTCCGGGAAACGACGGGGGTCGTGTACGACAGCATCCACCGCGATTTCCGGGTGCCCCATATGTACGACAACGAGCACTTTTACGGCGCGCACCCGGAGCACGCGTCGAGTTACAAGCGCCGGAAGCGCGACATCGACATGCACGACGAAAATTCGCGGCTCCGGAAACTGTTGAACTTGCGATCCCGGGACGAAATCGACCCGAAAGTTCCGCGGAAGATCGACAAGCTCCCGGGCTTCACCGCTAGCGAACGGCTGTTCAAACCAATCCGACCGGTCGTTCTAAAGTACCCAGGGTACTCGGACTTGGAGGATGCTCTTGCTCAGGATCATGTTGAAAGAGAAAGAACGTCCTCCAACGGCTCGTCTGCCAGTGCAAATAACACATCACCAGCCACCAGTATTGCAACCGCACATCAACAGCGTAGAGATTTGTCGCAATTTGTTCGCTGCTGGCACCACGCAGGGACGTTGATCAACCGACTGGATCACGATGCGACGGGCACTGACAAGACTGAAGACAATCGCCCCAAGGAAAAACTAAAACTCTTTCAGGAGGTGGACCGGTCCACCTGTCGAACCTTGAAGTTCAGCAAGCTCGGGGCGCTGATCGTGCAGCGGATTTTTGAAATGAAGTTGTTTCCAAAAAACTGGAAGAGTGTGGAGGACATAAACCGCATCAACCCGGACGCCGGCCCAGGCCTGGAGCACTTCGGCTACGCTTTGGAGGCCCGTGCGTTTTTGTTGTGGTTGATCAAAGACAGCTACATCTTCGACCCCTCGGATACGGACCTGGAGAACCGGAATTTGCCCAACCTCTGGCTCGTTCGCGACGAGGAGTGCTATCCCGAGGGCGAGCGGCTTTTTCCGAACTTTGACACGGCCTTGCTGCAGTGGCGGTCCCACCAGCGGGCGGATCGCTGGGGCTACAAAAACGCGTTCTTGGAAGCCTTGGAAAAGCAGCGACCGGTGGAGGAATTGTTTCCGAAAGCCGCACCTTCCAAAGGGAAATGGAACTCCGTGCAGGGTGCACCCAACGGCGCGCCGTCGGATATTCTAAACGCAAGAACAAGTGCCGCGGTTCCAGAAGTATCCACAACGGCCCAGCCATCGATTTCTGCTGCGGAAGCAGTGGAGGGCGAGGAAGCTGCGGCGTCCGGGGGAGGACAACCAGCCGGAGGGTCGTCCACTTCTTCCGAACTACCAACGACCGTGACGGGGAAGAAATCCAAAAACAAGCGCCTCCGTCGGGAGGAGAAGCAACGCAAAGAGCTGGAGAGCAAGCTGCAAGAGCAGTTGCTGCTTGAGTCGCTCGCGAGCAAAGCGGTGACCGGAGCAGGCAGTCGAGGGGGTCACAACGCACAACTCAAGTCCAGTGGCGGAGGACACACCGGCGCACACCAGCCGAAGGACGCTAGTGGAGGTTTCGGGAAACTCACCCGCACCATCAATGCAAGCGATACCGACTTTCTAACTCCTTCCGGTGATTTTACTTCCGCGTCTGCGAGTAGGTCCGCGGCCGCAACTGTCGACAATGCACCAGGTTCATCCTCTTCCTCCGCTTCCGGCAGCAACCAGGTGAATGAGTTGATGTACAGTAAGCAGCTCCGCTTGGCGTTCGAATGGGACCAGCTCCTCGAGAAGAAACATAACCTCCGATTCGGGCTTCACATGCGAAAATTGTTTGACCGTGCGCATTGTGAGATTCCTTGCCCTGACAGGCTGCCTGTCATCGCGACGGCAAAACTGGGACCGCGCCTACGAAGAGAGTTGCTAAAATTGAACATAGTGGTAGAAGGTGCTGAAAAGCCACCAGAGATATTCACTGCGCGAAACTCTGGCCGCAACGACGACAAGAAGAACTCTGCTCTGAGGTGGGACGAGGAGTTGTATTTGAATCCGGCTGGCGAATATGAGCAAATCGAGGATCTGCTAGCGTTATGCTTTGTAAATGCATTAGCATTGCACTAGTGTAAATGGCATGACTATGAACAAAGATGCAGTTTGTAAAATGCTGTCTTGCCCTTCTAGGCCAAATGTCTGTCATGCGTGACTGCGATTAGAAGTACAAGTGCGATAATTTTGCACTGGATAACCTTTGCAGCCCTCCGCTCGCGACGTTCGCCGTACTATGGAAGCTGGTAAAGATGGCCTGGGTTACGACACGCCTGCCACCTACACGGTGCCTCTCGCAGCTGTGACGAGAACGCCCGATGTTGTCGACGCAATCTTGATGAATAGCGGCGTCTACGGGAATAATTTGTATTTGCACCGGCTGCTTGAAAAAATCGACGACCCGCAGAAAAACAGCGAATTTTGGGACTTTGTGAACCTGGACGCGCAACGCAAGCACGTTCGCCGAACCCTGCTGGACTTTTGTCGACGCCCCGCGGAGCTCCAGATCGACTTGGGAGACGCGACTGAAGACCTTCTGATTTTCCCCATGTGCGCACTGAAAGAGCAGCTGCGAGACGACCACGGGTATTTTGCCGACATGGAGCGTTTGGCGTTGGAAGACTGGGCCAAGCTAGAGCGGAGATCCGGGGGTACATCACGCCTGCAGAAGAACGATTGGTGGGATCAGGTGACTCGAAAAAATGCGTACTCGAAAAAGAGTACTAGTGGTTCCGATTCCGCGGCCACTGCGGACCTGTTGGATGATGCAGATGCCCTAGAGCTGCAGAACAATCCCGCCTCCATGGCACAGGCGACCGGGTTTTGCGCACTGAAGCTGCAGGTGATGCTGCAGGAACTTTGCCTTTTCCTAGCCGAGGAAGACAACCAGGGGAAAACGTTGTTCGACCAAGATGCGGTGTTCCATATGACGTGCGAAGTGCAGAAGCTGCGGGCGAGCGGAGAGCTTCAGAACCGTCCGGTGCTGCTGGGATACAAGGAGGAGAGCCGGCTTCGAATAAATGCGAGTAATCTTCAAGTCGAACCGAAACCGGCCGACCAAGAGGGGAAAGTCGACGACTCGGCCTTCAAGGAGTTCGGTTTCGGATACGCAATGGCACGGTTTCTGGAAGACGCCATGGCCCGGTTTTTGGAAGTCGCAGCGAGCATGGTAAAAAGCGCCTTCGCGGACATGACTGCCGATAAAAGTCAGCTGCCGGAGAAAGACTCAAAAACTGTTCCTGTCGTTCCACTGAAAGCTTCAGTATCGATCGGAGGCACGGAAGACGAAACGACACGGAAACTACGTGGAGGTGCGGCGGATGCAAGTGGAGGCGTCGTTCCATCGAAAGAAAGCCACGATGAGCCGGCACTTCGGGGAGAGAAGAAAGACGAAACACAGAAAGGCGATGAAAACGATTGCACGGAGGACAGAAACTACATCTGCGCGAAAGGTGACGACGGAAAGCCCAGCACGGCGAGAAACTCGCCTAACTCGAGTTTGCAGGAAAAGAACAATTCATCCCAGCAGTCGGAGAAAGACGCGTCTGCTGCCAGGAAGGACGCAATGGGCCACGTGGAGGCGCGCGGCGCTACCTTTGGGATAGACCCTTTCCAAAAGGATTTTTCTGCAACAGACTTTGCGACATTGTTCCCGGGGAAAAGTTTCGGCGACATAACAGACATTGCGAGAAAGAGATTGCTTACAGACTTCTCGCTAGAAGAAATGATGAACTTAGGGCCGAAGAAATTTGTCGGTTATTTGAGCCAGGTCGTTCCACAAATCATACAGGAACAAGGAGGGCCACCTGGCTCCATCGACTCGGCCGCTCTTGAAGTTTTTATTACTGGCGCAATGGAGGCAAGTGAGGGTGGCGTCCTATCACAGGAAACTCACGATGGGCACCCACCACTGGGAGAGAAGAAAGATGAAGTACGGGACGGCAGAAAAGATTGTACGGACGCAAGCATCGCAAAAAGTCGTGACGAAGATAACACCTCGAGGGCGCAGCGAAATTCTCCGAAGTCCATGCAGGACGGCGAAAATTCTTCCCACACCCGCTCAGAGGACGGCGAAAATGGACATCTTTTGTCGGACAATACCACGAAAAATATCCCGCACCATATATATATACCGCGAAAATATACAAAAAAAAGTTTGTCGGACAATATAGTTATGAAAAATATCCCGCGCCGTTGTGCCTTCTCCACGGCGGCGCGAGCGACGAATGCCACGACTATTGCCGGCACATCCTCCAAGGCCAAGCAAGAAAAGGAAGTAGAGAAAGTCATGCCGATTCTGGACAAAACCAGTTCCCTCAGTCCTTTGAAGGGCAAAATGGATGATTTCAAATTCGATGACATTCTGACTGCAATACGGAAAGAGCATGCTGGCGGCGTTGAAAATACAGGGAGCAATAGTGCCTCCGACGTAGCAGCAATGGATCGACGCATCGCGTCAATGTCTGAAAACGCCACTGTAGAGGAACTGCAGGCGGAAGCCGCCACGAATATCAAAGCGATGGCCAAATTGTGCAAGAAAGCTGGGGCCGATCAAGCTGCACCACCAGAGGGTAAAGGTTGCAAAACAACTTCGACGACGAAAACGAGGGCAGGCTCCGGATCGCAGCTGGACACCGGGCGCCAAGACGGAGAAGAGTCGACGAAAACTGGACCTTCGAAAAATCCGAACGAGATCACCTACGTCGCGGGAAAGAACGGGTGGAGTGACAGCATCGTCCAGGTCCGAACGCCCACTGCGCTCAACGGCAACCCTACAGTCGTCGCGAAAATTTTGGAACCGCACTTCTTCAGTTTCCAGTACAAGCAGATCGACGAGGCGAAGAATCCGCGTTGGGCCTTTGTGCCCACTTTCAAATTTAGCCAGAAGCAGCTGTTGCAAACAGATCCGCGGCTGTCCGAATCGTTCACAGTCTGGGATGACAAGGAGTTCATAGACGAAGTCACGAAAAACAAAACGAAATTGCAGAACTTCCTCGTGGACTTCGCGGTCTTCAAGTATTACATGCTGGATAAGGTTTTAGATGATGACGCTCCGTTACGCGTTATGTTGGAAACCGTGGAGATTGAAGATGATCGTTCTGCCTCCTTCTCTGCTATGGTAGACTCGATTGCGCAAGCCGTGGCGGGCGGCAACGCGCAGTCGTGTCTGTCAGACTACACCGCTGCGGCAGGCAAACGTGTCACCCCCACGACTATTGCGACGGCGACAACAAAAACTGCAAAAAGCAAGAATAAGTGGTCAGAAAAACAAGGAGTCAAGTCTGAAGCTATTGATCTCAACAGCCCACCGCTGGAGCGTCGCGCCGCAAAGCTCACAAATTTTTTCGGGGAAGAACTCTTCGGCCAACCTCCGCCGCGGGAGTGTCTGGTCGCGCTGCCAAACGGTGAGATTGATGAGGAAAAGTCAAAGAAGAACGTCATGGAGTGGCTAGATGCGGAGCGGCGCAGCCTCTCGCTGTTTTTCAACAAGTGGGAAAACAGCAAGCAGCTTTTGCAAGAAGGCGTGCAGTACAAGGCCGTGACGCCGCATTTGACGTTTTCACCCTTTGACAAGCCGCATGAGCTGCTGTACTGCTACCGGACGAATCCCACCAGCTATTGCCACTGCTTGCTGATTATCAACTGTAAAAATGTCTGGGTCTGGGAGAATTCATGTTTGTCATGCATGTCTGGCATACCTCTTAGATCTGTCATGCACGTTACCCAAGAGCTCCGTTTTTCTGTGATGCAGAAGCGCAGTTTGTCATGCAGAATAGGCAACACCTAGGAGCTCAGAAACTTGTCATGCTGAGCCACCATCTCTAGCCTCATCATGAGACGCCACCCAGCACCACAAGTTTCCAGACCCAGACATTTTTACATTTGATACTGATCGGCTTACTGTGCCCGCTTTTCTGCCGCACGACCAAGGAACAGGGGAAGGACGTGCAGGTGCTTGCCTTGCAAGACGACGAGCAAAATTCGCAGCGGCGGAAGGACCTGAAAATGGCTGCGACATACTACAAGCACTTCGTCAAGCATGACCGCTGCACGACCAGGACAACTTCAGAGCATAAGGAAGGACCTGCAAGAAAAACTTCCTCCGAGAGTTTTGAAAAAGAAAAGGCAAAACAAGCGGATAACTACCCAAAACCACTAGCAGTCGCGAAGAAGACGGCTAAACCCTCGCCAGCGAACAAATCGAACTCGTCTACAACTTCCCTTCTGGGGTTTTTCACGAGGACCAAGTCAAACCCTGCGGAAGAAGTTGATGTTGATGATAGCACGACTGCCCTCAAAGGAGCTGACGAAACGGGGAACGACGGGGAGAAAACGAAAAAACTGCTCCTGGATGCTGGCGATGAAGCAAGTTCCGACAACCAGCCTGAGAATTTTCTCGTGGAGCGCATTCAGCACAAGATGCCCGAAAAGGTGATGGTGGGTGAGCACCCCGAGAATAAGGGTTTTCTGAAGTTGCAGCGGGTGCAGCGCGAATCCACGTTGAATGTCGAGGCCTGGATCTGCAACGAAGAAGACGCCTTACTTCCTCTACCCAGCTCCCTCACTGGGATTCATTTCGGTTGGGGTTTAGCCGGGTACCTGGAGAAATTTATCGTGTCCAACAAAAGAGGAATTATTCTGAGCCCCGCTACGCCTGCGACGGATCGCCCTGACGAAAAGATAAACAAGCGCGTTGCGGAAGAATTCCGCCAGCTTCAGCAGCCCGCGGCGCGCGCTGATATCAACCCTGACACCAGTAGTTCCTCGTCCGTCATCAAGAAGGGGGCCGTAAAAAATCCAAGCCTCGCGACATCTTCATCAACCGGCTCAGGTAAAATGAGCTCTTCATCTACTTCTCGCCCCACATGGATGCGGACGATGAATAAGTATGTGCGCGATTCCAATTTCTTCACGCCACCAGAGATCCAATACCACAAACTGCGGGCTCAGCGGAAAGCCGAACTGCTGAGTTTGAAACGAAAGGAACTGCTGTGTCTCTTGGACAGCGCGGCAGAGGAGGACGACGACGAAGACCAGGACCGTGCATTCGCTCGTGCCAGCGGGGGTTCAGCTTCAGGCTCACCCTCCTCCACAGGCAGTTCAAATAAAGGGTTGTCGACAACTGCCCTAGGTGTGGAAGAAGACGGCGACAGTTCTGCCCTCGAAATCAAGAGGCCTGACAAGCTTCCTTGCCCGGATCTCACACTACTGGAACACGATCTGGTGGTGCGGGTGTGGATGCCTGTCCTGGAGGACGAGACTACCCGGGGGGCGCGCATGCGGGAAACGAAAGAAAGCCCGGTCTGGGGCGGCATCATCAAGACCGAAGAAGAAGAGGCCGCGACAAAGGACCTCCGAGACGGGCCTTTTTGCCTGTTCGAAGACACGGAAAGTGGCATCAAGGATGCACCTTTGTTGTGGCGCGAGATCCAGGTGTCCGCCTGGATCTCGCTGGATGATTTTTCCGAGCACGTACTGAAGCCGGTCATTGGCTACAGCCGGCAAACCATGAGCGGTTGCTTCTTCGATCAGACAGACGGAGCGATGTTTGGACCAACAAACACAATGGCGCCAGATCACTGCGAGGTAAGAGAGTACTTCGCATTTAAGAACTTTTTCCGTCTAATAATTCAGGTTCGTTTCTTGTCGTGCACAACGAACGGACGTAAGCGCGATGGCCACAGACTTTTGAAATTCCAGCTGTATCCAAAAATTATCAATTAACAGCTGCGCTCCCGCCCTGTTCGCGCGCGCGACCATGGTGGGGAGTGTCGGGAGCAAGACATGCATCTTTTTGAGCCGGTTTTGGACTACGCCAGCTACGAGCTGGGGCTGTTTTTGAACCGCAAGCAGGACCGGCTGATCTATCTCTACGATTGGAACAAGTGTTTCGTCCACTGCATCCAGCTGGTGGACATCGTGAGGCCAGCCGTCCGTCTTGCGAAGCTCAGTCCCACGATCAACTACTACGATTGTACTAGGCTCAAGTACGAGCTCGAGCCCAGGGAAAAGGTCGTGAAACCGAAGATTGTGCATGTGGAAAGCATGAAAGAGGCACGGCGCCATCGGCGAAAAGAGATCTTGGACTTGCTCCTCCAGCAGGAGTTTGCACTGAATTTTGATGCCCAATGTCTGCGCGGAAAGTATCGCGCACCCGGGGAGTCTGTGAAGCCGCGCTGCATGATGTACCGGGAGGTCGCCCCGCGCCCCGACTCAGCAGAAGCGAAAAAACAGACAGAGGGTGGCGGTACGACGAGAAAGAGTAGAGGGAGCACGATGTACCGGTGGAGCCGCGCGCAGCGGGAGTGGCAGAAGGAAGGGTCCGGAGGGAATTCTTTTTCCTCGCCTTTGTCCTTGTGCGAGGAGGACACGGATGGGTATTCCGCTTACGAGAAGTTTGTCACCCTGGATGGCAACCAGAAATATGCGAATCTTGTGCGGCACATGCTACCGCCTGAAGATGGTTGGGTGCGGATGCCGGACGCCGATTTCAAAGATAGCGCTTACCTTCCAAAGATTTCCGAGCGGACTTACCTGAAGCCGGACGTCCTTGGCTGGTTCCGTTACAAATGGTTCACGCAAAACCCGAAGAATAAGAGCAAAACGAGAACGGATCTTTCCGCTGCTGCAACTTCTACCGAGACGGCAGGTGGGCGTGGGAAAGGTGTTGAGCTAGACAAGGGCGCAGCTGTTGCAAGTAGAGACGATGATCATGCGAGCGCCACTCACCCTGCCACAGCTGGTGTTGCTTCGAACGCAGCTACGGTTGTTTCCGGAGGAGGAAAAAAGAAGGGCAGAAAAAAGTCGAAGGAAGCCAACAATACGAGCAATTCAACCACAGCTCCACCTTCTGCCGAAAACAAAGCACAGGCGACGCGCACGGTAGAGAAAAAGGACGGCAGTGCATCAACCTCTGTGGATAAGATGACTTCGATACTATCAAGCGCCTCCCCCACGTCAGGCCTCTTTCATTACGCGCCGACTGCGGCGCAACTGGAGCTGGAGGAAAATTTCAAGAGGTTTTTCCGGGAACAAAAGCATTCCCAGAACTTTCGCGACGCCCACCGGTTCTTGAACAAAAAAGTGTACCGCAAGTGGTGCCTTCGCTTGAAGTGGGAAAAGTCGGAGTACCGCCAGTGGCCCGGGCTGGGGGGCGCGGTTTGTCCGTTTTTCAATCCCTATGATTTCGAACCCTCCGTCGCGAACCAGCATCTGCAGGCGGTGCTTGGGCATGTACGCGAGTGCCGTAAAATTCCCGCCGCGCAGCAGCAAGAACTGTTGCTGCAGCGCGACAAATGGAGCAAGTCGAAATATTCTATCGACAGCGATTTTGCTTTTTCCCGCGTTTTTTGGAACAAGCAACCCCGGAAGCACGACGTGCGCCTACACGTGGACGCGCCGCGTCCGGAGGCGGACCTGCAGCTAAAGTTCTACGGCTACGCGTCCGACTGGGTCCGTGTCGGCAACATCTTCGCCCAGGACTTTCCCGGCATGGCGGACATCGAAAAAGCGCTCAAGAAGGCACGAAAAAACGGGATCGCGGACCTGAAAATCCGGCACTGGTGCGCCGGCTGTGCGTTCGGGGTGCAGCCGAAAGTCGACTTGTCGGAAGACAGATTCATCGACACAGATTGCGAAGACCAGCTCGATAACGAATCGCTCCAGGACATCTCGTCAGAAGATTCGGACTTTGCCGAGATCGACCCGGACTCCGATACGGATTATGTAGATGTGAAAAAAGCTGAGGACGGAGAGGACAACAACATTGAGGCCAGAACTAGCAATGGTAAAAATACAAATGGAACTACTACAAGCACCACAAACGACGCTGCTAGCAAGAAGAAGAAGACCGCGGCTCAGGACGCCGAGCTGATGAAGACCCTGTCCCCAGACTCGAAGCGGGAGTACGTAAAGAAGCGGGTTAGAGAAAAGAAAAGCGAGAGGAGGCACATGGAGCGACAGAAGTGCCCGCGCGGGTTTGACACGAGATGTTTCGAGGGTGTAGGGACAACGGCCGCGACACAGAAGAAGTTTTCTTCGGGATTGTGCACAACGACCTGCAAAAGCAGCGCGTTCCTATACCACAACGCAGGGGTTTTTAACGGGAAAGGTGAATCGCAGGGAACTGGAACGAAGACGGGACTAATATCCGAGAGTACCAATAAAAACGCAAACAATAAAAATGGTTCTAACTCCGCCACAGGCACCTCGACAGGCAAATGCAAAAAGAAGAGCCACGGTACTGGGGGAGCCAAAACGGATGAAAGCAGAAGATCAACCATAACGAAAACAGATAACGCAATGGTCGTGTCGTCTACTTCTTCCTCGGCAAACAAGATTGCTGGAAAAAAATCCTCGCAGCCTGAACGATCATTCGAAGACGACAGCACATCCCTGAATCCGTTCTAGTATGCAATTTTCAGGTTGGTAAGTTTCAAATCTGAAAGTATGCAAGTGCGATATGCAGGTAGCACGATGCGCATTGCAAAAGGTGCAAATGCAGACTGCAAAAACTTCCCCAGATGGGTGTTTCGAAGGGCGGTATGCTGTCTTGCCAGTGTCGCTTTTTTTTTTCTTATTACTTACGTTTTTCACAAGCAAAGCTGAGGCTGGTGGAGAAACATTTTCTAGAAGTAATGGTCAGCATGACGCATACTTACGGTGTCAACATACATGTTTTTTTTTCGAAGACATCACCAGTTGAAACTGGTTTCCGTGGCGATACAGACACTTCATGGTACTTCAAAGCCATTTCCAATAGCCGCACTGATTCTCTGATTTTGTTTCTGAAACTTACGAACCCACTGGTGGCATAAATATCGCGTGGCGGGTAAAGCAAGCGACATGATGAACACCATCGCTGCCGGAGCTGCGGTGATGCAGCAGCAACAATATCAAAATCCGGCCCAGACTATTCATTCAGACACTGTTGCTGTCCCCTCGGCTTCGACGCAGCCCTTTGCTGCACAAGAACCAGCCACACAAGGAAAAGTAAAAGAGGAGATGAGAATCCAATATCTGCAGAACAAATTGACTCCATCAACCACAATCACTCAAGAGGAAGAGAAGATCAAGTTCAAGAGGGAAGCACTCAAACTTGCACAGAAGGCAGATTCAGATTACGCGAGTGACACTGACGGTGCTGCATCCAAGGAAGAGCAAGAGGACGCGGAAGAAGCGGGAGACGATTCAGAAGAAAGTGAGAATAGTGACGAAGTAGACGAAGTGTCGGACGTCTCATCCCTGTCGTCCATATCATCCGAAGACGACGCCGAAGCGGATTCGGATAAGTCGGATTCCCCGAGCAGTACTAGGAAAACCAAACCGCCACTGAAGACGACTACCGTCAAAGTCCGGGTGCAGAAAATCGAGACGCCCGCGGAGTTTCATGCCCGCCAAACCAAGGGAAGGCGCTTGTCGGATCCTTTCTCCACTTCTTCCGCCGCATTGAAAGACGAACCTGATGTTCGCATGGAATGTGAACGAGGAAAAAGTTCATTCACTTCGCAGCCTCTGTTCTATCCGCCCATGCGGTTCCACCGTCGGTCGCAGCGACCCATACCACGATTCCACACGCTTGCCACCTTCGAGAAAAACGACCTGCGAAAACGGGCGAAGCCGGGAAAATATTTGTACAAAATCAGCTGGCTGCGCTTGCTCATGCTACACGCAGAGGACGACTGGCTAGTTCTGGACTACTACTTCGCTTACGACAATAGCAAGGTTTTACAGGACCAGGACGCAGGACGTCAGTGAAACAGACAAAGAGTAACTTGCTCGCAAACCCAAAAGAAGCTAGCAAGTGATTAGGTTACGGTTACCGGCCGAGTTTAGAAGATACTAGATTTCGTCAATTCAGTCATAGAGCAGTTTGTTTGAGCTCTATAGTTGTAGCAGTTGGTAGGAATAGGATGACGAGGATTGGAGATGCAGATCATAGAACGATAGATGTGAAGATGTCAAAAAGCAGCACCCATTATGGGATAGAGGTTTGGTGACAGAAAACAATTCGGATTTGACGGTCAATGCTAGTGCACGTGGTAAACACGAATTGCAGTTGCGTTTGATGATCAAAGGAAGGATCAAGGAGGCAAGGGCCGGCGGCGCTGGCACATCCAGGCACGGCAAGCTAGACCGACAGGACACGTATTTTCCTGATACTTCACGTGTTTTCCCGATACTTTGATGTCCTTGTTACCCTTAGCGGCAGCGGCGATTCCATCGATCTTTCGATAATCAGATTGCACTCAATTTCGAAGAAAGGACAGAATGATGATCAAACGAGGCCAGCTAAGCACCCTCACCTCAAAGCATTGTCCTTAGATCATCACGACGCGACTCATCCGTACTCTTTTTTCATTTTTGTTGTAGTTTCAAAGGAGCCAAATTTTTAGTAGGTGGCTTCTTTCAATTTTGTTAATCATCCTTTCGGACGTCAATCATGTACCCAAATATTTTTGCTACTTCTCTGTGGAGATGTCCAGAAACAAAGGCCATAGTTTTGCTCTGATTTTGGTTTTGCTTGCACCTTGTATTCGAATTCGAATTTTGTCTGTCTCCCGCCATTCTGATTAACGAAATAAAAACAAAAAAAAATAGACGATCCTCCAGTTGTGTTTGACAGGATCAGAAAAAATGTGCTCTTCATCTGCCCTCTTGATGCGTTTGTTTTCTCCAACACTTGCGGTAGCGCTTGCGCACGGCTTTGCCACTCTCTCCCATCCTGCGTCCGCTGCTCCTGTAGATACGACTGTGGGAGGACTATCAGCAGCGCAAGAGCAAGAGGAAACAATTCGAAGGAGCACAAGGGATAACCCTGAACCTGAGCCCCTGAGTTTGGAGGAGAGATTTCCGGCCCCGATTCTAGACAACATTTTGGCGCATCTTTACGAGCAGGAGGAGACGACGGTGCCTGCTTCTGGTCCAAGGAACACGACGGATATCACTGGACAGAATGCCAATGCCGTGCCAGCGCCGGGCGTTGCCAAAGTATCGAACGCTATCCCTGGCATAGCAGTGCTTTCACGTGAAGAGGCTGCCATTCAGATGTCTAGGAGCGTGGTCCACAGACTACGGAACTACTTTGCTCATCTGGCTCAGGAGATTCGTTCGCGCGACTGCAACATTAAAGGTAGGACCAAGCACATTTCTGAGTCTGACTACGAGCTCGATGATCAGCTGTCAACTATTCAGGAGGTGGCTGCGCACAAAAATAATCGAAATAAAAAGCGACAACACCAACAACAAGCGGCACCAGGTCGCCAGAGTAAGCGAAAGCGAAGAATCGCGAAGAACCGTCGGCGCGCTGTGTCAGAGGCAGATGATTCGTCGTCGACGACGGGAACGGATGAAGATCTTTGCGACCAACGCCGAGAGAAAAATCTTCCTGCTCGTCCCCGGTACTCCCACAAGCAGCGAAACACGCAGAAGAAACGGAAGCACTTTGTTGGCAGCGGAAGCAGCTGTAGCAGTAGCACGACTCAGACTCAGCAGTGCTGGACCAAGCAGGACCAAGACTGCGCACCACTGACACGCAGCAAGAGTCGCAAACAGAGGTACGAGATGTTGGTCAAATTTCTAACCCGCCCCGACTCGTTCTTCGCCAGCTCAAATTTGCCGGCAAGGGGTCTTCTTGGCGCAAGCAAGTTTTTCTGGAAAAGCGAGGAAATGAATAAAACGAACTCGAGTATCAAAAATGGCAACGCCACGACGACGTCGAACACGAGTGCTGAACCTGCACCAACATTACTTCTCCCGGCCTTGCAGCTGTTCCGCAGTTTGCACTTCCGCAAGCAGCTGAGAAAGCACAAGAGAATTCTGGATTACAACCGAAATTCCCTCCCGCGGCACGGGTTCTACCATTGCAGCGCGGTGTCGAGCTTTTTTGCAGGTGATCATTTACGCCCAGAACAGCAGGAGCACCACCGGTCCTCGGCCGAGGCAGACGAGGGCGGCTCGTATTTGAAAATCGGTTCGGACCAAGACCTCGCAACTTTGTTTAATGTGGCGCAGAGCCACGAGTCGAACTACCCGCTGATTTACTTCTCCACCACCGCACCAGAATTTGTGCGACAGGAGATCTGCGCTAACTGTCCCGAGCGGGACGCCAAGAAACGCGGGACGGTATTTTCCGAACGTATTTCCTGGTCCACAACAGAAACGCTCACGGAAACGACCGCACCTCGGACAGCCACACAGCCGTTCGGCAGGCGCGCGCGAAACCGCCGGCGCAATCAGAGCGAGGCTGCACGAGCAGTGCCTGCTGCAGCAGCGCCCGCATCTTCGTCCACGTATGTTGCCGTTGTCACGCCGCCGTTCCACGATTACCTAGCTCCCTCCGCGTTGCGATTACCAACGTACACGATCAGCATCGGTGAAGGGGAGTACGCTCCTATCTCTGGAAGGGTTCCGCACGCTGCCGCGACTCGCCGGGCTTCTTCTTCCTCGAGTACAGGCGCCCCGTCGGCGTTTGAAAGTATCCAGATGGCAGCGAGACGTGCGCGCAGAAGAAGCAGGAGTGATCGTCCGCAAGTGGTCGAGGTAACGCAAACGCGGGAGGGTGGCGCGGGTGGAAATGAACCGGCAGCCCCCGCTTTGTACCAAAAGTGGGATAACCTCCACCGGCCCGGGAATCAACTACGAGTCTTCGCAAGACCAGCAACCGTCAAGAATGGAAGTATACATCGCATCTTGCAGAGTTGGCACAGTAGAAAGCGGCACGGTCGTATTAAAGATTACGACAACAGAAATGATGCGGACCAAAGGACAGATAGCGAGGGTGACGAGAGTAGTTCTGACGACGCGCGCTGTGTTGAAGAGGCTCGTCACGCCGAGACGGACCAAACGCCTATTGAGAGCAGTCTTCTTTACAAGTATCTGTTTTCCCCACCCAGTGCGGCTGAGATCACTTCCTCAACAGCGTCAAGCTCAGGATCGGCGGCTACGCTGGCCCAAGAAGTGATGCGAACCGTGAGGGCTCCGAACTCCCACGAGGCTGCGGTAGCGTCTTTAACAAAGGGGATCCTTGTTTTCGAATCCGCGACAGTAGTCACAAAGATAAATTGTGACTCTGCTGACTGTGTATATCAGGTGTGTCACTACGATCCGAACGTGCACGAGGCCGACAGTTTAATTAGAAAGTATAGCAGCCCGCCTTGAGGTTGAGCTTGACTAAGACTATGCCTAAGACGATGACCACTTCGATGTTGATGCAAGGGTTGCGCTTTGTTTTCGTCTCCTGCACCTGCACACGAAAGATTTTGACTGTTTTGACTTTATTTTACTCTATCTTCTGCACGTTTTGGTCCTTATTCATTCTAAATGCAATGCACCAGCGGCAGTATCATCTGTACCAGATGCCACTTTCCCTTGCAACATGTCTCCTATCGTACACTGTGTGGGAGCTGCTTTTTTTGATTGCTAAACTGCAACAACATGACACTTGCTACTTTTCTGGTGCGGTATGTGTGAATGGCCAGCACAGTGGGAGTTAGCTGCAGGCTGTAGCTCTCCGTCCCTGGCTTTGCTTGCAATGCGTGTGTCGCTAAAGCTTTTGTTTCGTTTGCTTCCGTCTTTTCGTCTCGACGTCGTTCTTCTTTCGATATGTGAGAAAAGAGAGGATGACTTTTTGTCAGTGCAGACTAGAAGGCTGCACCTGCAGTCGGAGTGATCGTCGTCGTGGAGCGACCCAGTGATGTGAGAAAGGTTTCCAATTTTCAAGGCCCTACAGAGTTGGTTTTCGATATCCGAGCCTAGCTCCTCGGAGCTGGACTGTCGTCTTTCTGTCGCAGACATCCGAATCTCAATCTTCGGAGCAGTAGTATGAAAGAATTCGATTTATTTCCACACTTCCATTTTTGACCTCTCGAGTTACAGAAAAGGAGTTCCTCTAGTACATTTCACTACAGAATGTTGTTGCGTGGAGTCGGAAGAAAATAGTCGTAGTGACGCGTGTTTGTGGTGGCAGTTCCAGCCGCGCGGCTCCGGGGTTGCTTTTATTCCAGCTGAATCAACACAGTGGGGGCAGGTAGGCAGGAACCTCTCTCAGGAGCCGTTTCGGTTGTGAGCTGCAGATAAGGCACCAGGTAGGAGGACAAGTTCCCCTTCACATCGGCGGGCAGAATGAGCCAGCAAACATTGCCTTCCCAGGAGATGCCGTCCTCCAACGGCAACACCGCCGGCGCAACGCTGGGTATGTCCGGTCCAGACACACTCCAGCCACTCTCGGGCGACACCTTGAAGAGCTCCTCTTCTACAGCCGCAAACCCGCAACTGACGAGGTCCAACAGCGGCAGCGCTTTGTCCAAATTGCAGTCCGATGTGGACTACCATTTGTGGATCGGGGATAGCATCAAGTTGATCGAGGCGTTTGATCCGAAGAAGACCACAGTCGACGCGCACTTTGACGACAAATTGGGAAAAAATACACGGATGTCGGCGGCACGGAAGAAGTTCACGCAGCAAATTTTTTGTACATATTCGGTTAGTTTGCAGAGTGTCTTTTTGGTGTTGTATCTTTTTCAAACGTACCATCTGTCCTTATTTGGCATGCCTTCCGCTGCACTTGCATTTGTTCTTAATCTTCAACTTCATGTTTACACGACCACAGATTGCTGCATCCGCTATCAGAAGTTTTTGAAGCTCTTCGTGAACGCGTTTCTGTACAAGAACCCTGCGTCTGCGCCACGTAGCGACCAAACGCTGTATATGATCCTCGGCTGCCTTTTTTTCTTTCGCTACGACGAACTGGGGCCCCACGAGCTTGGGAAAATCATTCTGAAGTCGGAGCTCTCCACGCCGCCAGCTTTGAATGCGCTGATGGTACAGAAATGGTCCGTCGTCGTGGGTGGAACTGTTGGAAAAAATATGCAGGATAGATTGCTTGGCTTCATCATGATCACGAACAATTTCAACATATACATAGCAATGAGTGAACCTGCACCAGCAATGCAAAACTAACTTAATTCAGGACTTCATATTCACCGAGGAGGATCTGAACAATTGGGTGAAAGTGGAGTGGTGCAAAGTATACGACATGAAGTACCTCGAGGACGAGATCATTGGAAAGATGCAGCGGGTGAAACCGCAGTTGCAGCTGTACCTGGACCAGCTGAAAATAATCGCCTTAGGCGCTGGTGCCGCCGCCGCCGCGACCAGCAGCGGCGGCAACGAGCAAGCGGGAGGTAGCAGTTCCAGCACCGCCATGATCGCAGGCTCCGGCGGTAAGACGACCAAAATCCAGCCGTTCAACCTTACCAAGCCCAAACCACGCTTGGTCCCGCAGCCCGAAGTGATCAGTCGCGTGCTGGAAAGCAAGCCACCACCGAAAACGATTTACGCAACCAACTTGGAAAAGGTCCAGGCGGAGAAGGACGAGCGGTCCGTGAAGGTGAAGGAGGAAACCTTTGCAAAATACAATGCGGAGAAAGACGAATTCGTCTTTGAGACGGCGAAACGGCCAGCCGCAGATGACGATTCAAAAGCGAGATACGTCAGAGACGTCGAGGACGTGAAGTATTTTCGACTTATATATTTCCGATAGTTTGTTTACCTTGGTTTGTAGTGGTACTTGCAGTACCTGCACCACCTAGTTAGTACAGGCATGATCTTCAGCAGCACTGGTGCGTGCCTCAAGTCAGCAATTGCTAGTCTTCGAAAATTTCGTTCCCTAGGTACCAGGAATGCACTTTCCAGCCGGAGATCGGAAAACCGCTGAAGGACGGACATTTCAAGCTGGAGCAAATCGCCGAGGTGAAGCCCAACGCCTCTTCTATCCTGCGTGAGGACGTACTGGTGAAGAAGAAACAAGAAAACGAGTACAATATTCTCATGGACTACGAGCGCGGGCTACGGGACAGCAGTGGCTACTACTTGTGGCAATACAACCAGCGCGTACAGGATGACATCGAAGAGAAGTGCAGGGTGGAACAAAGTACAGTTCCTGATAGATTTTTCGAACGTAAGTTTAACAGTTGTGCAACTGGTATACTCTTCTGGTATTGCAATCTTCGTTTCTCTTTTCCACTGGCTCCGTTTTTTATTGAGGACGCATCACCAACGTAAATTGCTATGTATTGCATACTCACAATCACATCAGGAAAAATCGAGATGCAGATGGCAGCGGAAGCCGCGAAGGAAGCAATGGAGCTCCAATTCCAGAAAAACGTTTTGAATGCGGAACAAGTCAAATTGCAGAAGGCCGTACAGGAGAAACGCAAGACACGCGAAGCGGTAAAGTAGAGTACAGCACCGGATTAAGATTACTGAACTGTGAATGCTTTGCATAGGCCCCGGCACTGACACGCGTCGCTTGGTTGCTGGGCACCCAATGGAAAAGCTTTAATTTTGAGAAAATATTGAAATTCCGCATTTCTTCTCCCAACCATATGACAGATTGCAGAAGAGGAGAAGAAGCGAGGGTTGTGCCGTGAGGTGTACGACATGCGCGGTCGTCCTCGGGTCCAGCTAGATTTAGTCGACGAGGCACGGAAAGAAAATGCAGAGGAAATTCGCAAGGCGAAAGCGAAGATGTTCGAAATAAAGAAAGCGGACATGGAACAGGAAATGGAGGAGTATTGATATTTTTTTGTGACCACAGAGAAAACTGAAAATCTAATCATGCTCATTCATGCCTGACATGGCAGCAGCACTAGCACGGGCCGGTGCTTTCTGTTTTTATGAAAATATATTTCACCGCCTTTTTCTTTCCACAGGCGCAAAGACCTGATCCGGCAAATACGCGCGATTGTCCGTGTCTCCACCGTCACAGCAGAACCCTACGATCCCAGTGAGCCCCCGCGGCACGGCATTCTCGACGAGATGTCGCTAGCTGAACTGCACGAGCGATATCGCATCGAAAAGGCCGTGCAGGAACGAAAGCGCTTGGAGAAACGATTTTTCATTCTGGATGAGAAGGTACGTAATTGCGCCGTTCTTGCGAACGCTGGTCGGTGGATGTCGTGTGGTTTTCGTTCACTTTTGATCAGTTTCAGGAGACAAAAGACCGATGATTTGTGTGAAAAGACAGACGACTTGGACTTTGTGCGAAAACGGCAGTAACTTTTTTACAAACCAGGCTGACAAGAAGAAAAATCTTGAAGCCAAAGCGAAAAACCTCGACAACATCCGCGCGATCGCGCGGAAGGAGGCCGCGGAGCGACACGCGAAGCTGAAAAAAGAAAAAATGGAGCAGGAAGAAGTCCAGCGAAAGATCAGTGAGGAGTGCTCCAAGGAGGCCGCGCGCCGGGAGGCGAAGAAGCAGGAGGCGAAGCGGAAGGAAAGGAATCGTGTGGCGAAAGAGCTCAAGGAGTTGAATGTCAGGCGTCAGTACTTGGCGCACACGGCAAGCGAGCAGGCCGAGGCGAAAGCTGCTCTGGAGCAGTCCAGTGGAAAGGTCAAACTCACGCTGCTGGAAAAGAACCTCCTGGAAGAGTACGTCATGTCTGCTTGGTTGGAGAAAGATTTTGCAGAAAAAATACATTCGTAAGTGTGCCTGTAGTCTTCCCTATCGGTCTGTTGCTGTTCTTTCATTTGCATGGCGCAGAGGCATGCATAGCATCCCTCCCATCCAATCTCAACAGGCAAAAGGCAAACCGGCGGGTGCGCAAGGAGGAGAAGAAAATCATCAAGGCCGATCGCAAAAACGAGGCACAAGAGTGGCAGGAAATGCTGGATGGCGTGAACGTGCGGCTCGAGGCCTCACGCAAGGACGACGCGCTCCTTCGGGAAGAGTACCGGCTAGAACGGCGGGACGCACACGCGTACCAGCGCAAGGTCGAGGCGAAACTCAAGACCATCCAACGGAAGCAGCTTCCATACGCGACGCGCATAACCGACGAGAGCATCGAGCGTGGGAGAGCGTACCGCGAGACGCACCCGGTTCCCGAGCCACTGCCGCCGTAACGCGGTTGGTGGTTGGCCGGTTGCTTCGCAATTTCCTCCTCTTGTGTTGCTGCGTTCAGAGCAGCACCGAGAGCAACCGGTGGGACGCCGGGGGTCAACAGAAGGTTGGTTACTGTAAAGGTCAAACTAAAAGGATAAACATTCATAAAGAAGAAATGTTCAAATCCGACGATGAGGATCGATCCCCATCTTTCTAAAGATGAGCGAATAGGTTACTTCAACAACACTAGAGCTATTGACGCAAACTTTTTCCATTTTTCCAAAGATTCAACGACACTGAGGTCCTAGCTTGGACCCAGAATCAAACCCTGCGCCGGTGTAGCTTTTTTGCGGTGTCCAGGAGGGAACGGAAAAGCAAATTAATATATTGAACTTCTCTCCATCCGGTACGAATAGAATTGAAGTGCTGAAAAAGCAACGTGGTAGACAAACGGCACTACTTAACCATCCATGTGTAACTACTCATCCAATTGTGAATTGTTGTCGACGTTCGTGCGAGCGACTGTAGCAGAGCAGCTCAAGTCGAGCTTTCGACTGGCGTGTTCCCCTTTGCTTGGAAACGTCTCCAGTAGTTCACAACCGTGGTATTCCAGGGTGAATCGGTTTTCTAAATCTAAATTTCTGTTTCAACTTCAAGATCCGCACACAGCCATTCGACGGTAGGCACAAGATGCGCGGTGAAAGATCCTGATATTGGGCGCAGAACTGATGTTGTGACCCACGGTCTACTGTGTAAGAGTTGCTGATGTAGCCGTCACACGTGGACCTGCTTCTGCTGTCTTATTGAAGCGACGCCAACGAGGCGAGATCCTTTCTGCAAGTAGCATCCTTTTATACACATAAGATCGATCTTAGTACGCCTGCACCTGCACATTTCAAGGACACGCAGAATCTGCGCTTTATCTTGCAAACTGTGGTTGTGGATCTTGTTTGCCTTCGCGTGGCGATTCTGATACTGAAATAACGGCAAGTGGTAAAACTAAAAGATCATAATTATCTTCTATGCACAAAAAATATTTATCTGTACCTATACTATACGCTACAAGTTCTGCTTTCAATCGAAGACTCTATTGTTCTTTCATCCATGATTTCCATCTCAGGGTTTCACCAACAACTTTTAGAAACACTTCTAAAAGAGGCTTTTTTGTCGCCTGTTAAAGTTTCACTAGCGATAGAGCACTGGTTTAGAAGTTCTGCGGTGATTTTTTTCCCCGATAAAATCTAAAGAATATGCCGGAAACCGAGCCGAAAATCGAGGAGGTGGACTCCGATTCCTCCAGTGACGCCCCGAACTTGGAGGAAAGCAAGGTACACAGCGCTCGTGTTCTAAATCGAAATCTAAATATGCTGGTATGTAGTGATATTTTCACACAGTATCGCATGATAACTACGCAGCCTTTGGGCGTGGTCGGACGTTGAAATGGTGATCCAGGCCAAAAGGCAGCTTTCTAAATTACATTTTGCCTAGTCACGATTTTCTAAATTTTCTAAACTACAGGATGGAACCAAGCAGAACCGGGCTGAGAAGAAGTGCCGAAAAGCCGTCTCCAAGCTCGGGCTCCGACCCTTTGGCGGCATTGTCCGAGTTACGGTACTAATTTCAGACTAAAAGCATTTTTGCGCATATTGAAGCGCTGTGCACACCTTCGACCAATGCGCATGCGCTGGCGAAAGGACGCGTAAGGGCGCCGCGTCATCTGCATGTACATGAATTCTAAATTTTCTCACCACCTCGTTGCGTAAAGGCAAAGATCCAGTTTTACGTCTCAAATTTTTCGCTCCTTACAGGTAAAGAAGACAAAGAACATTCTGTTCGTGATCTCAAAGCCGGAAGTCATGAAGGCCCCGTCTTCCGAAACCTACGTCATTTTCGGGGAAGCCAAGATCGAGGATGTCGCAGCCAGCGCTGCCGCACAGGTACTTGCTGTTTAGTTTTCATCGTCAAAGTCATCGTGAGAGAGGACTAACCATGCGTGATTCCGTGGTGGTTCAGTTGGTTTGGTTTCAATCCGTTGAATGTCACAGGCACGAATAACAAAAACGACATGGCATGCTCGACGATCTTGCTGATCTTGATTCATTCAGAAAGAAATCTCTAAATAAGGCTCACCGTCAGATGCAGCAGTCAATGCAGATGCAGGCTTTGAAGCAGCAGATGGAGGCAGCAAAGGGCGGAGCGTCCGTCGCGGATGCTGACACCAAGGAGGAACCGAAGATTGAGGAAGTGGTGGAGGACGACAGCTCCGGCACCAAGGTAGAGGAGAAGGACATCGAGCTCATCATGACCCAGGTACATGATTTAGATTTGGACAGATTTAGAAGCTTTAGACAGACTTAGAACCTCACGGCTTATTGATTTTGAGAGATGTTCGTTGTTGCCGTGGCGTAAATTTAGATCCACCATAATCCTATTTTTGGACACAAACACTATATGGAAAGTGGTTGTGCTGCGGGACGTCGCTCATTTGTCAGATACCATACTTAGCTCCATATCACAGCACTCCGATCATGTTAGACACAAGCGAAAATCGGTCAGTCTATCACATCGTGTATCACTTTTCTGAATCGCCTTTGTGGTCCGAAACTTCCACATTTTTAGACGTCGCGACTCCCTTCCTAATCTAAAACAGGTGAGCACAACGCGCGAGAAGGCAATTAAGGCACTGAAAGAGCACAAGAACGACATTGTGGAGGCCATCATGTCTTTCAACTAAATCCTTCAACACGACATTTCTGATGCGACCAGAACCTCGTCCCGGGCAATCAGTGTTCTGAAGCGGGTTTCCGCACTAGGTTAAAAGTTGTGCCGCGGAACGACCAGCAAACCCTACATCCCCGCGTGGGCCCTTACGTCTTCTCCACGCCTTGGCTCTGCGAGATTGCTGAAAGAAGCTGAATCGAGCTACCCGGGTAACACGTAGATGCCAGGCTTGTCTCACACCCCAGTGTAGCTGAGCGCGTGGAAAAGATAGCACGACTGGAGATCTGGTACACGATGCTCAGGCGAGGACATCTCGTTTCATCAGATAATCCCGTCTGCCTTTTCCTCCTGGAAGCACGGGATTTAGTTTACAACACCAAACGTTCTAACATGCGATTTGATAACACTCGTCAAACTTTTTACCATTATTGCGAATTATTTCAGAACCCCGTTTTTTTTTCTGTAGACTTTTTTTCATGTACGACCGCGACACCGGTCGTACAGCTGTATCTTTTACTGTGAATATCGCTGCGATTGATTGTGCGCTGGAGATGTAAATTTTTGAATACTTCGCTTTCAAAAAGGAGATCGGTATCCTCGCACCGAGGGTGGCCACGGCGCTCTCACGCTTAAATGACACATCGCTTTTGCCGCATCAGGGGCTTCTCCAGTCTCTTGGGTGGTCGAAGTTAGAGCCCTCGTCCTTGTCATTTTTTGAAAGCACTATTCAGAAACAAGTAGCGTGTTTGCGGAGTCGCGGCGAGGAGCTTTTTAAATCAATGGCCACGGAGCGGCAAAAACAATAAGATCAGCAAGCGCATCAACCTCGCAATGCCAATGGACCGAGCAAGCGACGTCGTGGCACCATGCGCAGGAGCGACGTTGCCGGGGTTGCATTAGTGTTCTCCCATAGTATTTTGTCCGTGCGTATTCGGTTCGAGTATTCTAGACTGTGCTTCTAGCTTATTGTATCGACGTATTGATTTTTTTACAGTGCGCGTAAAAAATTGCTCTTGGTTCTCTTTGACTACACACGAACGAGCGGGGACATTATCCCGTGCGGGAAAGCGATTCCGATTTTATTGGCACTTGAAAACTTTACGCATTGATTCCATCGCGGCATCGGCTACTTGAGGTTGGAGGTACTAGTAGAAACGGAAATGTTCCTCGTCGCAGAACATTCAAGCGTCGTCGAAGCAACACGCGCAGACTATTAATGTGAAGCAAGCTCAGGATTTTTCCGTTTCCGGCAGTGTCGGAAGCAATCGTTTCCACATGAAAAAGTTTTTCCTGTGTGCGGTTCTCGTTGCGCAGCTGTCCTACGCCATCTACGTATTGTGGAGCCTGCAGCAGGACAAAAATTCAATGGACGGAGAAGATCCTACGAGTCTAGGACCGCCGTTGGGCGACTCTTTTTCGCTACTCACGTGGAATGTGCTATCGATTGGCCTTCGTAGTAACATTTTCGACGTAGACCCAGGAATTTACAAGCGCTGCGAGAACAAGGTGCCGACGCTATCGGAGCTACGGTATGTAACTGTAAATAGCGCAGGAGATGAAGACACGTCATCTGAACATGAACTTTCGGATGCGCAGATCGAAAAAGTTCGGCAAGAGCTGGACACAGCGCTGAGAAGCTCAATCGCGGCAGATGATTCGACTGGAGCGGTCCTGAAGAAAAAGGAAAGGGATTTGCAGCGTTCGCAATTTCTGCTGTACGCACTATTTCGCAGGAATGTGCAGCAAATCATGGGCGACTACCGGGTTTTCTCAAAGTCTAAGCCTTCGCCAGCGGCCGGCAGCGATCATCTTTCGAAGTCTGTAGGCGCAACGCAGACGCTCGGGGACCTCCTTGCGGAAGCAATCAAGCAGCCGGCGTACCTGGAGAGGTTCCATGTCACTGCAGACGCGTACCCGCCACCCACCCCGCAGTACTCGTTCAAGTGGCAGGATTGCCTCGGGATTTGGAAGCACAACACGGACTATTTGTTGAAGGACAAAATCCGTAAACCGCTGGATTTGACAGGAACGGCAAACAAAAACTTGGCGGTATCTGAAGACTTACTTCCGATCGACGTGGAAACGCGTTGGAAGAAGTGGTCGCAGATGACTGTGCACGAGTGGCTACTGGAGGATCGGGCCATCTATGCAAATCCGGACACGAAAAAATTCAGCCTCTCACAGGGGGCCAAATTCTTCGCGCGCCGCGGACTCAACGCATGGGCGTATGAGGAGGAGAGCGACATTGGAAATAGGCCGACCACAGGGGAGCAGATGAGTGCGAGTGGTGCAGGAGCGACAAGCCAAGGAGGTCCCCTCGTTGTAAAGTCGAAAACCGTCTCCCCTGCCGGCGGGCCTGAGTCGAGCGCTTCTATCTTGCTTGACCCAACTGATCATCTGAGCATCGACTTTTTCAAGATGCGAATCTACGATTTGCTCATGCTGAAAGCGTGGCACGATGCTGCTTTAGAGACGGACCGACTACGCCTTCGGCTCTACCAGCGTGACCAGGAGGTGGTGTTGGAGCGGTTAGAAATGGAAGAGGAGCGACGGCGGCAAGAAAACAAAGTGCGTAAAGTCGAGTCCTTTCCGACGTCAAATTTGCACGCTGACGAGGATGAGGAAGATGACACGCCGCTTCCACTGATCGACGTCTGGACCACGTTGAAGCGGGCGGGAACGTCGACAGCATCCCTAGAAGACAATGATGCTGAACCAGGTAGAACTGTAGAAGGAAGCGGATCCCCGTCGAGATCTGCTGACAACTCTTCGCCGAGCAGTGCAAAGCCAAAGCTTTCCGGCGTCCCCAGCACCTACCAGGCAGATCCCGGGACGCACATGAAGCAAATTTTGGAAGTGCTCGAGTTACTAATGTATCCAGACATCGTGTTACTGCAGGAGGTCGACCAAAGTTTGCTGCAGAGCAAGGAGTTCTTCGAAGCGCACAAAATATTTCCTATTACTGCCGGCGAGGAGCAGGACGGACTCGCTTTGTTCAGGAAAGATTCCGTCACGGGTGGGTTGCAAACGACGCACTACAAGTACGTCGCCGTGTTTGCGTCTTACAATTCCACAGATCCCGACAACAGCGTGATTCTCATCAAGCCGCAGAAGCTTCGGAAGCTCTACAGCAATTCCATCGAAGCTCCCTCGCCACGGATACTGCGCTGCGTGGCTGATTTGGTGAATGTGGGCCAACCTGTGCAGCTCGGGAGCTACCACTTTTCGTCCGGGCACATTGCGACGCAGCGCGAGTTCGACGCACACATTTTCGCGCCGGCGAGAACTTCTAGCAGGGAAGCACACCAGGAAGGCAACTTTCTTCTCCTCGGCGGAGACCTCAATACGGAGCCGGCGGAAATTCCCAAGACGCCGGCAGAGCTTGTGGAGCAGGAGGTCGCGGCCGCGGCGTCCAAAGCTGCTACAGGGCAAGAAGTGCTGTCCAGTGAAGAAGTTGTTGCAAAGTGGTCGCTTCGTATCCTCACCGGAGCTGGAACGCACATAAACACCTACGCGAAGAAGCTCTCCGTGTTGCAGTCCCAGATGACGAAGGCCGACAAGGTGGAGAAGCAAAACATCGACCACGTGTACGGCAGGGGCTTCACGGTCGTACAGGAGCTGGGCGACGCCGAGAGCGTAGCTGTGCGACAAGCGTATTTGCAAGGGGCAAAAAGGCTGAATGACATGGAGAACCAAAGGTACTATCGTGACGCAGAAAGTTCGATTGCCGCTCGAGCGACCCGAAATTCCAACGCGGGCGTTTTCGGTTTCTTGGAGAAAGAGTCCTCGCTTTACCTGCCAGTCTCAACACATCCACTTTTTCGGTCCGATCACATGCCCATTTGGTTTCGCATTCGCCCGAGGTGAAGAAACAGAAATGCGTTTGTGTCATCATGAAGTTTTAGCTGCGATGCAAGAAATGATAGATTAGGCCAGATAAAGGTTACGTAATATGGACGTACATCATGGAGCGAAACTTAAGCTACGGCTGAAGCTGAAGTAAAACGGTGTTGATGCTATGCTTAACACTAAATGAAAATAATGAGTGCGACACGGATCATCATCAAGAATCGTGTGTACTACGGTCTCTATGCTCCTCGCATCGCTCCGAAACTGATTCGGTTTATCGCTGTGCCAACATTCGCGAAATCGTTTCTACATGAACATCAACTCGGATTCCTCGACTTTCATCGGCACTTCGATTCGAGTCGCGCAACTAGTACTCCCAAGGTCGTAAGAGTTAGTGCAATGATACAATCGGAAGTCGTAATCGTGTCTGCAAAGAAAAAAATTAAACAACTTCGCACCAGGTCCTCAAGATCTGAACTCCGGAACATGAATCAGTGCCGTCTTTGGAAATAAGACATCTTTTCAGTAAGAGTAGCTAGTAGATTCCATCAAATTTTTGTACGCCCACTGAAGATTCGATTTCGAATTCCAGTCCTCTCGCGATGGATCTTTATGTTAAGTGAGCTTTAAGATCATGATGTGATAGCGAGGTTTTATGCCTCAGTCATCTGATTCGTTTTGAGTGCTAGTTGGAAGAGCAGATACACGGTTGATGTCAACATAGAAGAGACAGTCTCTTTTTCATCGCAACGTCATGGAGTCTGTCACAGGTGTTTTTGGCAGTATAATCGATTCCGTTGTTGGGGACCCAGATGACGATGTCGAGGTAGAGGATCGGATAGGGCACCAGCAAGCGCCATCCCGGCAAAGCCAGTCTGGGCGACTCCGCCCGCGCGCGGCAGGCAGCGGTGGAAACGGTTCAGCGCCCGCGTTTGGTGCACCCCCTCCAAGCGGCGGCACGGACAGGATGGCGCCACGGCCGAAACCAGTGTCTGAACAAAGCAGGGGAGCATCGTCTGCGTCCGCAGCTTCCTCCTACAACTCGTCCTACAAGCCAAATGCAAGTAGTGGGAGCAGTGCCAGGATCACAGCTCCCCAAGGAAAAGATCTCTCCTCCGCGGCCAGGCAGAGTCTGAATGCAGCGACACAAAATCAGAAGCGGGCGCCGCCTGACATTCGAGCAGATGAAGCGACGGCGAGTTTCAATCCGAGACAACGGAGCAGTCTAGTGGGATCCGCATCAGGACCTAGTATCTCTACCGTAGCACAGCCGGCACCTCCACGCAGTCGCGCGTCGACTTCGTCCACGGCCTCTGCGACAGAAGAGACCATTCGATTGATTCAGGAGAAAAAGGAGGCGCAGCTGAAGGAGCAGAAAAAGCGGGAGTGGGTTGAACAGAGCAAGTGGAACTATGGGGAGACCTCGCACGATTACTACGAGTACAGCAGCTGGAACCCGGCCTACTTCATCCCCGCCGCTGCGAAACTTACCAGCACGACACTGGGCACCACGGGCATCGCCTTAGCCTACGCCTGGGGCAACGTGCAACGGGCGGTGATGGGGCACGAGCTGCACGATCAAACCACGCTCAAAGGGGCGATCGCCGCCTGGTTTCGGTTGAACGGAATCTCGATCACGACAAGTTGGCCCAAGCACGAGACTGAGGAAAACTTGACCGAGTGCCCGATTCTGGTGTGCAATCACATCAGCTATGTGGACGGCATGCTGGTCACCTCCGAGCTCGACCACCCGAAGGTGATGGCGAAAACCGAACTCCGCAGCTTGCCGATGATAGGAGACTTCATGGACGGCATGGGCACTGTTTGGGTATATTTATGCTTTACAATTTCAATCCGCGCTTCTAAAACAGGCACTGTGTTTCCTTGTACTGTTTCTTAGAAGTGAAGAAGAGATCCTCGATAAGGATGATGTACGCTTTTTGGCCGCGATCGGTTGTCTGCATGAAAGCCTATGAACGCAAGCGACTCTGACTCTATTTCCGATATTTTTCAGGTCGACCGTCAGCAGGCAGGTAGCCGCGAGGCCGCACGGAAAGCGATCGAGGACCACGTGAAGCAGTGGAGACCGGGGCATAAAGCTATGCTGATCTTTCCCGAGGGTTCCACGACCAGCGGGCACACCGTGGGCGAGTTCAAGTTGGGCGCTTTTCGGCCGGGGCTGCCGGTGAGACCCATCGTATTGCTGTATTTCGGCGCTTCGGACATTTCCAATCCGATGTTCAAGAAGACCAGCGACGGGAAGCTCGAGGAGTTTTCGGACGCGCAGTGGTTCGGGAACTGGCTCGGGGCCGGCTTTGTCTCTGCGCTGGTGAAGGTGTGCCGCATCTATTACCCGACAGAAGAGGAGAAGCAGGATGCTGAGCTGTACGCGCGCAACGTGCAGCTGCACATGAAATACGAGTACGACCGGCTGCGCAAGAAGCACGCGGAGTACCAGAAGAAACGGAAAGAGGAGATGGAGAACTGGGGCCTCGGGTGGACGGTGCCCGAGTCGCCCGAGATCAAGCACGCCAACGAGGTAATGCAAGGCCACGACTTTCGGCCCTTTACCGAGGAGGAACTGAAGCGTGCGAAGGGAGCCATTTTGGCGCGGAAAGCCAAAGCGAAACAGGAGATGAGCGAGAAGATACGAATTGCGAACCAAGCGCGGAATCAAGCGGGTCGGTACTACACAGCGGGCATGATAAATAGCGCGGCTGCAGGTGGCGGAGCTAGTAGCACCACCGGTCCGCAAGTAGACAACAAGTCTTCGTCTCCGGTCCCGTTCCCGCAGCCGCGGAAGGGCAGAGCTGGATCTTCTAGTTCGCGAGGACCAGCACCAGGATCTTTAGTCGATCGCGATGGTTTCTCGTACCGACCTACCGAGTCACTGCAGTCCTTTATCGGGGACGAAACAGAGGTGCGAAAGCTCGACGAAGATGTAGGGGGGACGACAGGACCAAAACCTGTAGACGCAAACACAACGCCGAGACTTGGCACATCCGCATCGCAGAACGACAGGAAAGCAGATGGTACTTCTACGCGGGTCGGTCCAAATACGAACAAAATCAAGCAGAGCGAGCGAGATACTGGTGTAGCGGCTGCGTCCTCTTCCACCTCTCCCCAGCTGAACTCCCCCTCGCCACCGATGCGTAGCTCCCCTTCTGTAGATCTGTTTCCGAGCCGCCGCGAGTCGTTGGGGAGCCAGAACGGCGAGGAGGAAGAGGAAGCGTTGTTTGGCCGAATGGACCAGAACGCGCTGGATGGCGAACTCGAAGCGGAACTCCTTGCTCAGCGCGAAAGGAGTGAAGCCAACAAAGACGGAGCCGCTCTGCGTGAAGGGAACAGCGCAGCACGAGCGGCGTCGGAAGCAAGAAGTCCACCTGGAGCAAAGACGCGACACGGCTAAGGCAGTGCGCACCGGCTGCGTCAAACAAGCGACTAAGTTTTTGTGTTGTACCCGCCCCCGCCCAGATGTACCAGCACCCGACGAAGGCGATCACCGATGAATGGAAGTGAAAAACTCATACCCCTTCAATTAGCAAGCACTTCGATTTCATCTGTTCGTTGTTTGTCGTTTTAAGCCCGGTGTACTGCTCCAAGCGAGATAGCACGAGCGAAGCCGAGTTTATAATTTTGATGAGATACCCATACCAATTCCCATCCTCACACCCCCGAGAAACAAAAAAAACACCAACGCACCCTGAGCTGCATCCCGACAGACCTCCATTTGTTTGGCTGATTTGCTTCTGTTTTTGTGTAGGAATGATCTCGGATCTGGATCTGCTTCTGCCGGAACCGGAAGAAGCTTTGGCGAAGCATTCGTGCAGTGTGGAGAAGTGCTGGAAAGTTGTTCGACATCTGCAGGAGGTTCAGCTGCACACAAGAAAGCTCGCTTAGCTTCTGGCGTGTGCATCGTTTGTGTTTTCTTGATTCATATCGGGCACCTCTTTGCTCCAAAGAGGACATGTCTCTTCATTACCGATTCCCGAAGTTTTTGCTTCTGATGGGCTCCTCCTCAAATTTGGAGTTGGACCTTGGCAGCCCGCTTTGATTCTGACTTGTGGGTCGTCTTTTGTTGATCCAGTGCCGGCAGTTATTTTCCCGAAAGAGGACGTGTTGGGGCTTGATTAGCGATTTCCCGAGTTTTCGACTTTGGTCGGTTTCTCCTCAAAGTTGGATCTAGACTGTCCGCTTGTATTCTGACTCGTGGGTCGCCTTTTTCTGATCCAGCTCCGGCATTTCGTTTCCCCAAACAGGGCGGGACTCTGGATTACCGATATCCGAGGTTTTTGCTTTTGGTTTTGGCGGAGTTCTCCTCAAATTTGGAACTACGCCGCCCACTTGTATTCTGACTCGTGTGTCGCCTTTTTCTGATCCAGTTCCGGCATTTCGTTTCCCCAAACAGGGTCGGACTCTGGATTACCGATATCCGAGGTTTTTGGTTTTGGCGGAGTTCTCCTCAAATTTGGAACTACGCCGCCCACTTCCTTGTATTCTGACTCGTGGGTCGCTTTTTTCTGATCCAGCTCCGGCATTTCGTTTCCCCAAACAGGGTGGGACTCTGGATTACTGATATCCGAGGTTTTTGGTTTTGGCGGAGTTCTCCTCAAATTTGGAACTACGCCGCCCACTTGTATTCTGACTCGTGGGTCGCCTTTTTCTGATCCAGCTCCGGCATTTCGTTTCCCCAAACAGGGTGGGACTCTGGATTACCGATATCCGAGGTTTTTGGTTTTGGCGGAGTTCTCCTCAAATTTGGAACTACGCCGCCCACTTGTATTCTGACTCGTGGGTCGCCTTTTTCTGATCCAGCTCCGGCATTTCGTTTCCCCAAACACGGCGCGTATCTTGATTAGCGATTGCCGAAGGTTTCTTTTGTATTTGGTGGTGTTTTGCGGAAAGTTGGATCTCGCCGCCAAACTTATTCCGGCTTGTGAGTCGCTTCTTTTGGTCCACCAGCGCCAGAATGTCTTTTCTCGAAACATGATGTGGCTCTCGCTTCCGGACCTCCGGAGTTTTTTGTTTTTGATAGGGCTCTCGCTCCTGAAATTTGGGTCTAGGCAGCCCACTCGTATTGATGTGGCTTGTGGGTCGCTTTTGCTTCCCTCCAAGCGGAGAATATCTTCTTCGGCGATGTTCATTTATACCGTGATCTTGAAGATGAGATGAAAGCCCTGGATTAGGTCGACTGAGTGTTGTTCGATGCTGGATCTCGATGTGGTAAACTTTTTAGGTCATCCATACACTAAGTCTCCAGCAACTTGAAATTGAATATAGTGTGCAAGAAGCTTTGCTGATGAGCAAAAGCAATTGCGCGATGAATGTGCACCCGTAGTACCGCCCGGTGCCAGAGACACCTCAAATGAAATAATGATCCACCACGAGTGTTGTAATGATAATGAATAATTGCAAAAAAGAGGATGCGAAAATGCTTCCGAAATGAAGTTGAAGCGCATCATAGATCAACAAATCAGAGTAAGTGCCACCGATGAATGTGCATGTACACCGAAAGTTGTGCTCCGTATGTTTTTCGATCCACAAAAAATGAGAGCTCGAAGAATTTGCATTTTTCAGCTGTGAGGATGTTTATGAATGATCATGAGAAATTACTTGAAGAACCAAACATTTTCGATCCAAAATGACGCGGTACTATGCTGGGTCCTCCGATAAAAGAAGCCGTGCTTTTCATGAAAACGAAAACCGCGCGAGCGATCTCTCTCATTCTCTCAACTCAAAAAACTACTAGATCGCCGTGCGTAGGCCTTTTTCCATGACCGACGATGCGATGTCAATTTTGAACCCAATGCAAAATTTTCCGCACACAGCCGCTTCTCAGTGACACTTAATTCGACGAACCTCGAATTCGGTATTACTTATCATCGATTTATCTACGTAATTCTTTACGATTAAATCCCTGCTAAACTACAAAGCTGTATTGACGAGCATTGTCAAGACTTAATCACAACAACTACATCGTCAATTGCATCAAGAAAACTTTTGCTAAGTTGTCAATACGACACTTCTTACAAACTTTTAACCGAGAAAATCAACCCTAAAGCATCAAACTTTCAAACTACACCTCCAAAAACTGCCTCGCGTTTAAGAACCTTATTTGTCTCTTGTTGTCTACTGAGAACATAATTGATCATCTTTTGTACAAGTACTTAAATACTTGCTTTTCTTGCTTAACCTACCAGCGTAATATATTCAACGCCAAAGCAACATAAATATCGAAAATGACCGCCACCGTCTCCGTTCGTGACGATGAGAAGATGGACTTCCCTGTGGTCCAAGAGTTCGAGGAACTCAACCTGCAGGAAAACTTGCTCCGGGGTATCTACTCCTACGGTTTCGAGAAGCCGTCCGCTATTCAGCAGCGCGGCATTACACCCATCCTCGCGGGGCGTGATACTATCGGACAGGCGCAGTCTGGTACCGGAAAGACCGCCACCTTTGTCATTGGTGGTTTGCAGAAAATCGACCCCACCCTGCGTGGAGTGCAGGTTCTGATTTTGGCACCGACGCGTGAGTTAGCCAACCAGATCCACAAGGTATAGTTTTGGTTTGTGGATGTAGAATACCTGATACTAGGTAGTAAACCAAAATCCGCATGATCGGTACTTCTCCTTTGCATGTAGTCGATGTAGTCCATGTCCACGGAATGTGGGTTTCGTTACGTATAAAGTTGTTTACGATCGCAGAAGTAGGCAAAACTAAGGCATCCCGCACAGGAGTTCGAATTTGTTTTGATTCCAATCCAGGTCGTCCAAAATTTTTCTCTCTACATGAAAATCGAATCCCACGTGTGCACGGGTGGTACCGACGTCAAATCCGACGTTGACAAGTTGAACAACGGTTGCCACATCATCGTGGGTACCCCGGGACGCGTGTTCGACCTGATCTACAAGCGCCACCTGAAGGTCGACGACATCAACCTCCTCGTTCTCGACGAAGCCGATGAGATGCTCGGAAACCGCGGGTTCAAGGAGCAGGTATTAATATACTGGACCGATGTGGTGCTGATTGATTCTCATCAACACTTGGAAAGTCTCTATGCATGACTTCTGTGGAAGAACCTTCGACGCACTAAGGGCTGCTGCTCACTTTTTCCTGCCACTCGTGTTTATGCATGAATCGACTGAGGGCGGAAAAGTGAATCAAATGGAATCGACTGACAAAAAATTGCACCATCAAAAATGCAGGTTTACGACATCTTCAAGTACCTGCCGTCTGAGGTTCAGGTCAGTTTGTTTTCCGCAACGCTTCCGCCAGAGATTCTGGACTTGACGACCCGATTTATGCGCTCCCCAGTTCGCATCCTGGTGAAGAAGGACGAGCTCACCCTTGAGGGTACTTACGCGACAGCGTCGCAACTGTTCTTGCGTTTCTAGTTATGTGTCGCCTTATACAACAAGATTTTTACTTTGCATGAACTACCATGCTGGACGATTTTGCCTTGCCAAAGCCAAACAAAGAAAAAAAAATGAATCTACGCTCTTGATATTGATTCTTCCAAACAAATTCCAGGTATCAGCGAGTTTTTCATCGATATTGATGAGGAGAAGAACAAGTTGGATGTGTTGTGCGATTTGTACGAAACCCTGACCATCCAGCAGTCCATCATCTACTGCAACACGAAGCAGAAGGCCAACTGGCTCGCGGAGAAAATGAACGAAAACGATTTCACGGTCTCCGTCATCCACGCGGACTTCGACCAGAAGGACCGCGAGCGCGTCATGCGCGAATTCATCAACGGCGCCAGTCGGGTCTTGATCTCCACAGATTTGCTGGCACGAGGTACAGATTTTTTTACATACTTATGATTTTTATGCCTTTCATCGGACGCGATTCACGAAAATATGCAGTTCCAAGTTCGTTGTAGAGACGAGGACTCAACGTCAACATCTCATAGTATAATCCTGTTCACAACTACTTCTTCTACCCAGGTATCGATATCCAGCAAGTTTCTCTGGTGATCAACTACGATTTGCCAGTGAAGATGGAGAACTACTTGCACCGTATTGGTCGATCCGGTCGTTACGGTCGTAAGGGTGTTGGTATCAACTTCTGCACGGAAAAGGACAAGAGCTACTTGAAGGAGATCGAGCGGTACTACGGTACGCAGATCCAGGAGATGCCGGAGGACCTGGAGCGTTACTTGTAAACGGAGCAGGCTGGTCTTGATTGTTCGGAGGAAATGGAAAACAACTTGAATCAACAGAGGACGGCAAGAGCAGGTGACTGAAGCGCCTTTTTTCGAAGGATGCGACAAGTAGATTGAGTGGTCTTCACCTACCACCTCCACTTTGTTTCTTGTCGGACTCATTGCAACCAACTATGTATAAACGGATACAGAATAAACCCAGACGCAACCATGTTTAAATTGATACAACACGCAGAAACGAAATCGCAACGCAACTATTTTTAAAAGAACCAATGCACAGCGGCAGCAGAAGCTCCAAGTCAAAATGTCGTATATCAATGATCATCAAATAAAGGCAGAAATGGAGCCACAGGTGTTGTGGTAGCTTGGGAAAGTGGCAGGCAATGCAGGAGGAACGTTTTTATCAAATAGAAATGCTCAGCCTCAGTGTAAAAATTATTCCCCGCGACAATTTTCGAGTCACATAATTTTCTAGCCCGTTGAACAATGTACAAAATCTATCCGACAAATGTACTTCTGCTTCATCAAAAGGAAACTTCATGAGACACGAGCTTTTCGACGGTGCCTTGTCCTTTCTTGGATTTTTACATGTTTTGACGTTTCTTTCAGCGCGACGGCCGTTCTCCTGATATCTACGACGCAAGTTATAGATACGCATACGCCACGCTACCACATTTCAACACAATAACTCTGTGCAGGAGCATGAACATGATCTCAAGATAATGAGGGGAAACAAAAGGATCTCTTTCACGCGACGCACATCAAACCTTCCCATTAGAAAATCCAAAGACTGATTTATCTATGGAGGCCATGTATGTTTGAAGTACCCAAATTATTCTCTACCTTATGTTGTGCGACTACACGCCGATTTCGCGCCTCTGTTTTTTTGAAGCGAATCGCGTGTTCCCTATGATCAAGCCCGAGGCTTTCGCGGCCGGAGGTGAGTGGCCTACTTGGACAGTTGTCCCAAGAAAGAGATGAAACAGGAGAGTGTGTGGTGATTCGATGCTTGGGCAGTGGGAGCGCCAGGAGAGGTTGACAGACCAGGCTAAAAGCTGTTGAGCTGCACGCGGGTGTGACATGAATTTCATTTTTGGCTGCATCGTCGTCGTTCTCTTCGGGATTACTGTGTCGTCTTTCTGCTGTCGACGCCATGATATGTATCTACTCTGTCCTGATGGTGATGTGACTCGCGTAGGTAAATGAATATCGAAAGCAGAGCAAGTTCAAGTTGTACCCTCGGGCGTGATCCACGCAGGTCGTTTGTCAGAAGTTGAAGATGCCCCTGCTAAAGAGCAAACCCACAGTGGAGGACAAACTGTGGACGCAGCGCATCGAGCGGGAGGTCTACGCACAAACAAGGCCTGTATATGAAAAATACTACAAGGGCAAGGAGCACTACCACCGGCCGAGTTTTTCGGATTCGCAGGATTCCGCACAGGAGCTGATCAATGGGTGCAACACAACTTTGTTTTTCGCCGTTTCATCATCTTCTCGTACTTTGTTTATTTGACGGTACTATTCCCATCGTCCGATCCTGAGGCTTGTTCCTGGTCGCCTCGTGTGCTTTCTGCGTTCCCAGTAAAATTTTGAATTATCCGTACCAGGTTCAAGCGTGTCAAGAGTTCTCCCAGTCTCGCGGGCTCAGAAGCACCAGGGAGCCAGGCAGCTAATCACGTCGTATTGCCCCGCAGAGACAGCAAATCCTCCTACTTGACGGGCGCACCGTCATCATGCGCGGGGGCCTCTGTTGCGAGGTATTTTTTTATGCGGAAAGGTCATCCGTGACTGCGTTTTTCTTGCACCCAAGTACTCCTGCTCGGATTACAGATATGCATTTGCATGACAAGAAAAACAATAACTTCTCGAAGATTGCCGCCTGTGCATTTTGTGAGATGATTGCGTAATCGACGTTCTTCTTCGTGGTATTCGATTCATAATCAAGTACGCGCGCCCATATAATATAATTCAGAGCGCTCTCCGGTTGTGGGTCCGTGGCTGGTTCGCAGCACGCAAAACCGAAATCAACTCGTGGTGGCGGGGGTAGCAGCACCGCAAGTACTAGCAAAATCCTCGGCTCGCAGACCTCCGCGCAGTTGCGCCAGAGCGTCCAGAACCTGGTGAAGGAGGAAGTACAGAAGCTGCTGGAACCGATTCAGGAAGAGATCTCCTTGGAACGAGATCTACGCAAGAAGGCCGAGTCCGAATTGGAGTCCCTTTCGGGAAAACTCTAAGCAGGGTGGTGTTTTCACAGCAGACGACACGCACACGATGTTTACCGGAGAAGATACAGACAGGAAACCGACTTGCGCGAGCGCGAAGTAGGCCGCATACACTGATGCAATGAATTGAGAGACGCACGGATTTACGTACAAGCCGCCGGCAAGTTTTCATGTACCAAAAATGTACAAATCAAAACCAAAAGAAGCAATATGGCAAGCCTCATCTTCTAATTGTACTACCTTTTCGAGAAGAAGAATTGTTTCTGTCCCATTGTAGAAAGCAACACCTTTCAAGAATATCACCTCAAATTTTGCTGTTGGAATCTCTGAACAAAATAGAAATGCGAACAAGTATGAAAACCTGAACCTGATCATGAATGATAATGAAGCGCTGGGCCCAGCAACGACGCAAAGCAAATGAACCGGAGTGCGCCATGTCCATCAGAAGATGTCAGGGAAAAATCAGGGTAGGACCTGTTCCGGGTGCCTGGCCTGCCTATCGAAAAATCAAAAGAAGTTGCAAGGAAGCCATTATTACATCGCAGCCGGTTAGGCACAGGCCAAAATGGGAGAAACAGTAGCGCTTCGACCTGTTTAGAGCAAGAGGCAGGTCATCTGGTTTCTTTGCTGCTCCGATAGATCATTTTGCCTGTCGTCGGTTGTGAAGAGAGACGATTCATGAGATTTCAATTTGTTTGAATTGCATTTTAATCTTGTACAGTAGAGGGGCTGGTCGTGAGGCTGGCGCGCGTTGATTGCTTGCATGCATCGCTTTTCGATTTCGCCTCGTTTGTTCGGATCGCCGTCTTGTGTTTTGCATAGGTTGTGCTAGTGGTCGCCTTTTGTGCGGAAGAAAGGGTCGCCAACTTGCACGAATTACGAACTCCTCCTTGCATTCTTGAAAATTGTTCGGCTTGCCTGAAGATTCAACACCGATATGCCACGGCAGTAGCTGCGTTGTTGATGTTTTTTGAAAAAGATGGGAGACAGAGAGAAGCCACTATCATGAAGCAGCTGATGACTCAATGACTATGTTGATCTGAGCTTTAGCTTTTCTGTAGTTTCTCACGGTCCTTAGTGGTCCCAACGATGTGGCGAGTCTGAGTGTGCCGTAAAAATATCTTTTGTAGGAAAGCAAGCAGATGATGATGTAGCTTTAACACACCAGCAATGAATGCTCCGCAATGGTGAAATACTAGGTGTGAGGGTAGTACATAGATTAAAAGAAGAAAAGGTCCACCGCCACCTGCGCTGTTGTGAGTAACAAATTAATACATAACTTGATACACCACGACGAAAACAACGACAAGCCGCCCAAAAGTGCCAGTTGCATTCGCCTGTGCGTTCGGCATTGGTACGTGGAAACGCAAACGGCCGGTCACCTGGGTGAAGGTAATTGGTTTCTACTTCTGCAGTCGCTAGTGCTGCGAAAGGCGGGGGTTTCAAAATGTCGTCGACGAAGGACAAAGAGTCTGGCGGCCACCAGAACAACAGCACCATCAGTCACAAGGAAAAAGACCACCACGGTAGCAGCGGCAGCAGCAAAAGCAAATACAGCAGCTACAAAAAGGAGCAAAGCTGGTCTTCCTGGACGAAGGTAGACAAGGAGCACAGTGGGGCGGGAAGTGGGAAGCACGACAACTCCTTGTGGCACCACTACGGTGGAGGAGGAGGAAGTGGCAATAGTAGTGGCTCGTCTTCTTCCTCCTCGGGGCATCATCAAGGCACCAGTAGTTCCACTTCATACAAAGAGAATAATAAGGACAAGAGCCACAAGACCTCCAAGCTTGCTTCGCCGGCGATAGTTGCATCCAACTCTAAGAGGTTGAATAGTAAAGAAATGTCCTCTGCTAGTGGGAGTTCCTCTGGCGCGGCGGCGGCTTCAGCGACCTCGGGAGGCGGAGGCTCGGCGGAGCTGCAGCAGGGAAGCGCCACCACGAGTAAGGGATCTACAGCCTCCTCTGCGCCGTCGCCCACCGAGACGTCGAAACCGCAGCGCAAGAGCTACGCCGCAGTGGCAAATGCGGCGAACGCGAAATCCAACAATAAAAGCGCGGGGCAAAACCAGAAACCAGGAAGTCTCGGCCACAGCGGCGCTTCGCAGCACAATTTTCACAGCAGCTCAAAATCTTCTGCTAGTGGCGGTGGTGGGAATGGAAACACAAGCGCAAACAGTGGTTCGCTTTCCTCGACAGGCGTGAATAAGAACACGACCCCCGGTTCGCAGCTCGTAGAAGATATGAACGCCAAAGGAGCAGCGTTGCTGGGAAACAGCGGCAGGAGCAGTGGCGAAAGTCCGACCACTGAGCACCACAGCCGGTCGAGCATTTCTTCGCAGTTGCAAGCGAATGCCCGACACAGCAGCACCTCTGCCGCCTCTACCAGAGCGGGCGGAAGCAGCTCGAGCAGCGCCGCTTCGTCCTCCTCGACCGCCACGAATAGCAGCTCGACGCGAGGAGGGTTGCATGAATCAGAGTCGGGAAATAATCTCAGTAGCATGCCCACATCGTCCACCTCAACCTCGCGCGACAGTTGGAAGCTTGTGGCCACTACTTGGAAGCCGACCCTGGGCATAAAATCCTGGCGGCAGAACACCAGCTCGGAGTCGTCATCCAAACGAAGTGGTAACATCAACGCTGGTTCCTCGTCGAGTAGCTCCACGTGCAGCGGTGGGCCCGGCGTCGGGAAGAGCGCGACACCAACAATAGGAGCAGCACCTTCCGGGTGGCTGTCGGCAAACAGCGGTGACAACTGTGGAGCTAGTTCTACCACGGGCACGGGTACGAGCAAAGCCGGCACCGGGAAGAGTGCCAGTTCGAGCAAGCACACAACTTCTGTGGACCAGAGTACAACTAGAGCTGCTAGCGCGTACAACAAGCACAGCAGTGTTGAGTTCTCCGACGCCACACAACATGTGCTGGACTCGAAGTCCTCCTCAGATCATGTCGTTGACCCACGACCCGGATCTTCTACATCTGCGGCAACTACTGGCGCGAGCGGTGGCTCCGCAGACCTGACAGCTTCATCTCAGCCGACATTGCAGAAATCCTCGAGTTTTGGTAGTGACGAGCAAAACAAAATGCCGATGAAGATGAACAACTACGAGCAGGCCGACAATTATTTTGTGGCGAACGAGTTGACGCGAACGCCGCAAAGAGCGCCACCGCCACTTCCCAAGGGGGCGAGCCACCCCACGACGAGCGCGGATCTGCAGAATGCACACGAGCCTCAGCTCCTAGACGATCACCGCGATTACGTGGAGAAAAAGAGAATGAAGCATCGCGGAGCTCCTGATGACGAGATCGTTCCTATTGCAGATCTGGCAACAAGGGGGCTGCAGAAGATCGATTTGAACGGGGACCCGCGGAACGATGTCAGGGATGTGGGACCACAGGAGGTGGAACCCGCACTAGTAGAGAACAACCGGCGAGCGAGAGGTGGGACGAACGCTAGCAATGGTGTTGCGCCGCCGTTTTCTACTTTCAACATCGTTGAGCAAGAAGGACGACCACGTCAGTCTGAGACAGACGATCTAGACGTGCTGTGTACGGATCTCAACGCCGAGCAAAAGAAAGACGATGAGGATGTTGACCACCACGGCCGAGACCGATTCCGCAACAGTATCGACCTCAATATGCCCATACCCGGGAGCACGACCAGCGCCACGAGTTCCAGTTCCAGTTTCATGCATGGCATGAACTACAACTCGTACGGTGGCAAGAGCATGTACGGGGACCGGAAGGGCGGCAAGTACGCAAGCGGTTTTTACAACAGCTCTGGGAAACACGGAGACCAGCAGCACTTCGCTGCTGGTTCCGCGCACAAAGGGGGTCGCTATCACCGCTCCTCGTCCGACTTCAACGATGAGCAGCATCCCGACTACGGTCAGCGGTATCCCGGATCGGTCGGAAAGTACGGTTCGAAAGGAAATAAGGGTAGTTCTTTGCGTCCCCCTCATAATCGCGGCGGCCACAATGACGACTTCGGCGGTACGCGGGCATTCAGCAACAACTTCCGACCGCGTGACGGTTACGGTTTGCAAGACAACGGTCGCTCTTCCAGCAAAGGCGGCTTCAGCAATAGTCGCGGCATGATGCCGGAACATGTGGGTTTTAATAGTGGCGGTGGAAGTAAAGGCGGCTCGTGGATGAACCGGTCCTCAACCTACCACGACGACCGCGGTATCGGCAGTTGGAATGCCAATCATGGGCCACGAGACTACAACGACTACAGCATGCATTCGCGCGATCACTCGCGCAGCGGAGGAAATGGGCACGGTAACAACATGATGCGCGGTGGAGCTGGCGGGGGCGGGTACAACAGCGGACGAGGCAGTTTCATGAGCAATGGAGGTGGTTCGTACAACATGAACGCGCATTCGTACAACAACTTCCAAGGCGGGGGCCGCTCGTATGGGAACAATGGGATGGGCGGCGGTGGGGAGGGCGCAGCAGCGGATGGACCTGCATGTGGATTTACGCAGGACAGCATTAACAAGATCTTCGCCGCTTTCGACGAGAAACCACCGCCCGCCGCCACCGAAGATGAACCACTGCTGCCGGTAGTGGATCAGCAGCGAGCGGACCAACTACAACAGTCGTCCGGGCAGCAAGGCATTGTTCTGGACCAACTGCAGAATCATGGTATGTCGCCTTCGTTGGACCACCAGATGAATCTAAATCTACCGCAACTGCCCGGCAGTGTTTCCGCTGCAGGAACGGCGGGCTCGGTCGGAGGCGGAACCACTTCTGCTGCGCAGCCGTCCTTGCAGCAGACGCCAACGCTCAGCGTTGGGCAAGGCGGTGGTGCTCCCGTCGTGCTGGGGCCGCAGCAACAGCTGTCCTCGCTTCCCAACTCCGCGAGCAACCCATCGCTGCAGCAGTTGCAGATGATCAACGCGCCTCCACTCCCCGCAGCCGTGCCGGGCGCCAACGGTGCTACAACAATCCCTGGCAATAGCACGGGTTTGCCATTCAATCCAAATGCGCGTGTGATGCAGCACAACGGTGGCGGGTCCAGCGGGTCGTGTCAACAGCCAATCACCCGTCCGTCCTCCTCCTCGGGGACGAACCCCGGCGCCGTGGCCTTTGTGCCTATGGGCGGAAGCGTTCAATTTGGTGGCTCTAGTTCGTCGACGAGCATGCTCAATAGTTCTTTGAACGCGACGCCAAGTAACCTCGCTCTGAACACCGGCGTCGTGGCTACGGGAGGAGGACTCAACGTGAACAATCCTCCGCTCATCAATCCAAATCTTCCACCGATTCCGCAGAATAATTTGCAGCCGGGGGGGATGCAACCGCAGGGAGCGGATGGCTTCAATCTTCCCGGCGGAGGGCCTCAACAGCAAGCTAATCTGTTTTTGGGCGGCGCTGGAATGCAGCTACCGGGCGGCGCCTTGCCTGGCGTCCCTCCTTCCTGCAGCACCATCCTGGACGGAGTTCAACAGCAGATGCAGTTGCAGTCCCAAGGACAGCTTAACCCGCAACAGCGTGCGATCTTGGCGAACCAGTATCTCAACGGCGGGCTACTATCTCCATCGGCGCAGCAGGTGGCTGCAAACGCGATGGCAGCGGTGAGTGTGGCTGAGCAGCAGCAGCTGCTCGTTAGCAGCATGCTACAGCAAATCGGTTCGAGTGCCGGAGGAATCAATGCGGCGCAGCAAATAAGCACCAACGTCGTGGTCCCACATCCGAATCCCGTGGATTTGGTGAATCCTCAGCTATTGAACGCCGGATTTCCACCGGTGCAGCAGCTTCCACGACCAGAAGACGCACAACAGCTCGACAGCGGAGCAGGTTCAGGCATGCCTAATATGCTGCAACAAGGACCTCCACCAGCACCCATGAACCTGAACAATCCATCCGCAAGTGCCTCCCAGCCTTTACAACCAGTGCCACCACAGATGAATGCGACTTCCAATAATTTGACGATGAATATGTCTGGTATCGTACCCGGCGGCCTTCCCCTCCCGGCGGGTGCGGGCGGTCCGCCGCCGGTTGCCAGTGGTCTTGATCCTGCGGCTGCGGTTCAGCAGATGCAACGCGATCAGCAGGCTCAGGAGGCGTACCTACGCGCACAACAGGTAGCCATAAACGCACGGAATTTGGCGGAGTTGCGGCATAGTCCACACAAAAGAGGACAGTGGGGCGCAGGCTCCTCCGGCGGAAAGGACTCTTGGGGTGGAGGCTCAGGCAAAGGTAGGGACGAGTTTGTGATATTACCCTGAAGAGAGTTTTACTTTGGAATGAATTTTTTAGCCGAGGATCTTGATGAGCATGCAGTGAGTTGTGCTTGTGACTCAAGCGTTTGTTTTGAATCCGGCGTTATATTGCACGTATTACAGGATACCGTGGCAACAGCGGGCACTACAGTGCCAGCAATCGTGGAAGTCGTGCGCCCTCCTGGCACTCGATGCAGATGATCCAGCAGCAAAGTTTCAACCCGCCTCCACTACCCGCCCCGGGCAGTTCGGTGAACCTGGTTCATGGCGGAATGACTTCCGCTTCCGCCGGTCCGAGTGCTGCGCCGCCATCTGGCCCGGCAAACCCCCGTAGCGCGGACGAAGCACAAAGCGAGAAACGGTTTCCCTGGGACATGTACGATGCCGAAATGAAGCCCGTGTACAACAAACTGGTAGAGTTTGTGAATACCACCGTGAAGCCAGAGAACGAAAAAGAAAGCAGCAACTCATCGTCCTCCGGTAGTGGGGGAAATACTACGACCAGTGCCTCCTCTGGCAAGAAGACGCAAAAGGCGCGGTGCAAGGAGTCGCTTTCCGCACTTGGTAAGATTGCGGAGCAGACCTTCTGCCGGCGGAGTAGCGAGTACGCCAAGCGCATTTGTGCAAAGTACGAGCACCACACACGGGCGATCACTTGCCAGCCGTTTGGAAGTTTCGTACAAGGAACCCATGTGCGTCTGTCAGATTTGGATGTTGCCGTGTGCTTCGAAATGCTACCCCGCAGCTCGGCGTCGTCGGAAAACATTCCCGAGATTGATCACCACGAGTTCCAACGGGAAGTGCTCTGCATGCTGGAAAACCTGTTCAAGACGGACGAGAAACTCCTGCCGCAGTGGCGCGTTCAGGATTGCTTGCCTCTGGTACTGCAACTACAGCATTCGATGAAATGATATGAGCAAGAGGGCGTTTTTTCATTTTCTCGCTGTCTGACTCTGATGTGCTTCGCAATCGCATGAGCATTTTATTCGCAGATTATATTCAGATTGACATTGAGGTTAAACTGTGCTGTCGATGTCCGTCATTATCATACCACACACACAGGCGGCGGTTCCAGTGCTGAAGTTGGTCTTCGAGGAGGCACTCGTGCTCGATATTTCCGTGAGGGTGGCTCGGTTCCGCACCGGGTCGGATTCTCAGGTATGATTGCTTGAAAATGTAGTTCTCTCGATTCTGCAACTCACTCGGAGTGCATCAAAGTTCATGCCTCGCATTAACAACTTGAATGATTCACATTTGAAAGTAATTCGCTTCCATCGATGGCAAAACAGTCCGCCAGCGCCGCGGAGTTTGAAGCGTTGAATATCAACCTGGGAGCGGACTCGCCAATTCATCCGATCATCTTCCAGCTTTCTTCTGACCAGGAATTGGAAGACGTGCGCCGAGAAGCCGACGAAACAGCCTCGCAGATGGAGGGCGAGACGTCCTCCGTGATGACGAGCACGAAAACTAGCAGTGTGAAACTGGTCGAGGAGGTGGACTCGGGTTCAAGTAGGACATGCTCTAAGGACGACGAGGAAGCAGATCTTAGGGAACGAGTCGCGAGGACGAAGAACAATAAAACGGGCCCTGTGGAATTGGCCTCCCTGGGCGCCGGCGGGACGGAGCCAAGCAACTTAAGTAGTCCCACATCTACTCCGGCCGTACGGGAGCGACCCGAGCAGTCTGGTGCGGAGCCGCAGCAGGGAAATATCAAAACCTCTACTAGTGTCGAACAGGCGCCGGAAGTGAGACAAGACTCGCATGCCACTTCGTGCTCCAGTGCGAGTTCTGCTTCCGCCGAGGAGGAATTGGCCGCGTCGGAGAAGATGCATTTGCAGATCGGCACTCAGATGATCGAAAACGACTTGGAATTGTCCAACTTTTCGCAGACGAAATCCACAGCAACCGGCTCGAAGGACTGCAGTTTGAAAAGCTGCGGAGGACAGCAGGAACTAATCAGCGACGCCGAGGGTTGTAGGGCGGACGAGAAGATCGACGGGAGCGCGACAAACTCCTCGAGCACAAGCAGCAAACTCAACCTAAACTACGAAGCCGGATCCGCAACGGCCACTGCTGGAGGGACGAGCACCAATCCGACGACTCCTGGTACGTTCTTGCTGCGGAGCGATAGACGTAGACTGATCTAATAAATAAAGTCAAAGCTGCTCCTCGGGCCATCACCATCTGCTCCACTGCAGGGATGACCGTGGCATACTAGCAAAGTTGCGAATCGGCTTGTAAATACTGTTACTGCTCTATCAATGAAAAACAAATATGCCCTTCCGGCGCTTGGCAATCGATTAACCAAACTACAGCGTTTCGTGCGACGATTCAGAAACAGTCGCAGGCACTTCTCCTAAGCTCCACGGCACTGGTGAAGAAGAGGGACCAGATGATTCGGGAACAGTTTTGGCATACGGCTTCGGTGGTGAAAACTACCGTATACGCGGTCAAGCACTGGTCCAAGTGCGAAGGCCTGAACTGCACCTACAAAGGCGGTCTCAACAGCTTGTCGTGGCTTTTGCTGGTAAATTATCCAGCCGAGATAAAGCGATTTTGTTTTATTCTTTTCTTTGATATGTTCATCTTCATGTTGACACACAAGTGGAGGACATCACCCGGTCACGTCATAACGAATGCTGCGGGCGTGGCTTTGATGCGTCTTTGCAAATCCAATATCTCTAGGTTTTTGCGCATTACAAAAGTACGCACCCGCACCTGTTGCACGTTGGTGCGGAATCGCCGGAACCGCCCACGCATCACATTCCGAAGCACATCGCTAACTTCTACTTCTGGCTGTCCAACTTGACGGACCAAAACCAGACTGTTCACATTGACATGGAGCACATTGTTCGCTGCTATCCGCGGGGGCAGCAGGACCAGGCGGAAGTGCTGTACATCGAGGACCCCATGGCTAAATTCAACATCTTTAACAACACAGCCCAAAACTTGCTGCCACATGTATGACTTTTTTTCTTTGTTCTCCTAATATCAATAAGCAACGCAAATGAAATTCAGCTCCAGCTGTTGATTCAAATGATAATGAATGCATATGCAGACGAAAACGAAAAATTTCATGGTAATGGAAATGGTTGCTCCCCTTCAGGTTTGGAAGCAGATCGGGGAAAAAGCACAAGCTGAAATTTGGCGCTTCACTCCGGAGCGCATTCAAGAGGTCTGTCGTAATCCGTCGCTTGATGACCTGAAGAGAATTGAAGCCAGCATTCCGTAAATGGCTTAAGTAACTTAGTTGTTGTATCCAGCGCTAGCGATTCTACTATCTAGCGCTAGCGCCTTTCGTAGAACAGTAAATCAAATAAAAGTCGTGCTTTTGCTGCACCACGCAGCACTTGCTGCAGCTTCATCCGCGTAATTCAACCATAAATCTAAACCTCGCAGTGCAGAGAAGTTTGTCGATTGGGGATCATGCCGAAGAGCAGCCTCCCGACACACTTCATGCAGCGAACCAAGTCAACTCCAAAGTAAAAATCGTTCTGCTATCATTTTTTCGAGCTATGAAAATTGAATTCGTAAGTGCTTTCTGTGTACGTGTACCTCTTTCTTGCCTTGCATGCAATGCTGTACTGTAGAAAACTTAAACTTCCCCTAGATGTCTATCGATATCACCTCGATCTGCCAGTTTCTGGCTGCGCAGTTACTGACAGACGTTTTCCCGTCATATTTATCAAATTTGACGCCCACCACTGGAGTGCGCGCCCACAATTATTTGAGGGTCGCGCTTTGACTTGAGCTCCTAATTCAATCAATGCACAAGTTACTCTAGTATGGTTGTGCGTGGAGCCATCATGATAAATTTCCATATATTGAGCCACTCCAGAGGACCAAAAGCAAGTCCGTATCCCGCTTGTAATCGTTTGTATCTTCATAATTGTAAATTAATATGAAAAGTGCACACAACTTTTCACTTTATTCGTGCACGCTTTATCTCGCACCCGCGGAGACAAGGCAAGGGCAACACCCGTATCGCCGCCATCTATCGGGCTGCGTGCTGTTTTCGACCTCTTCCCTTTTCGCGTGTGCTTTGCGCTGCGGGGACTACATTGCGTTGCAGGCTGGCGACACTTCCGACTGAGCAGCGACAATGAGCGTGTGCAGAAATCCGGAGACGCCAATGCTTGCTGCGCAATTTGAATCCGCAGCGAAAAATGAGCTGTCGCGACTGTACACTTTGAGCTTGTAGTTCCGCTTTACTCAGGAGCATATATATATCGCTACAAAACTCGTTTTGCACTCAAAAAATACAAAAATACGCACGATAAGTGTTTACATCGGGCTGAAGTAATAAAGCTTCTCTTCTATTCTTATGTTGTACCAAAGACAGCTGCGCTTCATCATTCTTTGTACCTACCTCTTCATTCTTACGCAGATCTTCTAGACTTTTCTACCGATTCCTTATTACTCATACGAGAAATTCTGCTAGAATTAGAAAACACACTATCAAAACGAACGAAAACGCGAGTTCGGCACGGTGCAAGGCCTAAGTTTGCTTTGTCTGGGTGATCTCGCACGGGAAAATTGTTGCTTGCAGGGGATATGAAAGCTTGTATTGGCAACTTTTGGAAATGGACGAAAGGGCTAGCTAGCTCGTGTTGTGCCTTCATCGCAGTCGTCCTTCAAAGATCTTTGCGTGACGGCGAGCTTTTGCAACAGAGCTATGAGGAATTCGAGAACACATCGTCGAACACGAACAGAAGTTAATCCGGGGAACGGACGGCAAGCCAAAGCCTACCACGTGCGTTCACCACGTAGTCTTTCTGCAAACTGTTGTTCTTCATATTCCGTGGTCACGTAATTCTATTCTGCTGCGTTCTCATTTTCAAGAGTAACAAGACACGACTGTTTGTCTCCTTATCTCCAGTTGAACGCGTTGTCTTGAGGACGACGCACTGAAATTTCACTTGAGGGCACGTACCGACGGATAAACGCAAATAGGGAAGAAGCGTAGAAGCTGCTTGTGGAAGCTGCTACGAGCAGCATCGGAGTGCAATACAGGATTCACCTTTTTAGTGTTTGTGCGTATTGTTGGTTTGCGTTTGCTTTGATCTTCAGCATATGTTGATGAATGTTTCTTGTTAATACGCAATCAAGTGCCGGAACCGGAAGCGATAAAATAAAAAAAATCGACCGCGTTGAGAAAATTTGAGTTTCTTTGTCTACGTGGTAAGTCTTCCATATGACCACATTGTAAGCGGAAAGGATGACTGCAGCGGTCCAAATGAACCGTGGACCGCACGGCGCCGAGCAGCAGCGGGCCAGTTCTTCCACCGCCTTCAAGAAGTCCGTGCCCTGCTTCGTTTCGAAATCCACGAACCCGCGTTCGAAATCGTCCACGCAGAGCAACCAGGTCCTGTTGCACCTGTCGCCAAACGAGGAGCAAATTTGGCAGTCGAAGGATATTCCCCGAAAATTAACCATCCCCATCCAATTTTTCCTGCAAAACACGTAGTAAAGTCTGTGTTTGTGATGCAGAAAATGGATGGGGATGGTTAATTTTCACGGAATAAAGGACGCCCATAACCGACGGGGGCTGCGATGGAGGCAGGTGCGGGAGCAGGAGAAGAAGCGGGCGGTAGAGACGAGAGAGAAATTTCAGAAGAAGAAATCGAAGGAACAGAACGAAGAGACGCAGGAGGAGAAGCTCATTCGGCTGCTCGAAGCTAAAAAGGAGCTCGCGAACTTGCAGCAATTGCATGAATCGGTGTTGTCAGCGGGTAAGCACTAAAGCAACGGCTCAACGCTCCTGTTGATGGTCTTGTACGCATTTGACTTTAACTCTTGTTCTCGAACTAATGTATTCTCCATTCGCCTTTTTATTTTCAAATCCATGTGTTCATGGTTTTGATTTCCACCGTTCGGAAATCTAAAAAAATGAACACATAACTTTACTGCAGTTGCCGTTCTTTTCTGCAGTTGCGCATGTGCCTCTGCTGAAAAACTTGCATTCGTTTCCTGGCCCCCGTGGGCAGAATGCGGCGGAACTGTCGTAAGTGGGGCGGTTTACTTTTTGCCATTTACGCAAACACTTTGGGAAGATGCGCAGCGCCTTTCGAGCCGGGCGACCGGGGGTCAGCCACGAAAATGGTTGTCGCACGCAGCACGCGCTTTGGCTTTTTACTTCGGAAGGGCGCGAGCGTCTTCTCGTGTTCTGCCTGCGCTCGGAGCCGGGAAAAGCCTTTTTCCTACCGCGCGCACCTATTTCGGCTCCATCTTTCGTTGGTAGTGGTGATGGTGTGCGTGTGGTGTTTTGTCGTTTAAGAGCGGGAAAAAAAGTCGGCGTGCTGCGCCCGCACAGGCGCCGTTGTTTTGGTACTTGCTTGCGATGTCCTTGTCGCGTTCGGCAATCGAGGGCCGCGGCGGGCCGTAAAAAAATGTTGCGCGCTGCGCACCCGCAGACGCCCTGATCTGCTTCGGTAGCTGCGGGCCGGAGCGAAAAATTTTTTTCGCGCGCTGCGCGCGCAGGCTCCCTGATCTAGTGTGGGCGCCACATTCATACTCTCTTTTTCGTGTCCAGCAATCGGGGACTGGCCTGGAAAATTAGTTCGCGCGCTGCGCGCGCAGGCGCCCTGACCTGGTACGGGCGCGATAGAGTTTTTTTTTCACGTCCACCAATCGGGGCTGGCCGAAAATTTACAATTTTTAGCGTGCGCCCTGCGCGCGCAGGCGCCCGGACCTGTTGAGGGCGCGACATTCATTTTTTTTTTTCGCGTCCAGCGATCGGGGGCTGGCCGAAAAAAATTTGTCGCTTGCTGCGCGCGCAGGTGCCCTGACCTCGTGAGGGCGCGACAGAATTTGTTTCACGCGTCCACCAATCGGGGGCTGGCAGAAAAATTTTTTAGCGACCTGCGCGCGCAGGCGCTCTGGCCTGGTTCGGGCACAACATTCACAATTTTTTTTGGCGCCCAGCAATCGGGGGCTGGTCGAAAAAAAAATTGTCGCGCGCTGCGCGCGCAGGCGCCCTGTCCTGGTGAGGGCGCGGCTGAGTTTTCTTTACGCGCCCACCAAACAGGGGCTGGCCGAAGGAAGAAAATTTTTCCCGCGCTGCGCGCGCAGGCTCTCTGACCTGGCGAGGCCGGTAGTTTTTTTGTCGCGCCCGGCAATCGGGGCCTGCCCGAAAAAAAATTGAGCACCCTGCGCGCGCAGGCGCCCTGACCTGGCGAGGGCGCGGCATGCTTTTTTTTTCCGCGTCCAGCAGTCGGGGGGATGCCGAAAAAAGTTTGTCGCCTGTTGCGCGCGCAGGTGCCCTGACCTCGTGAGGGCGCGACTGCGTTTCTTTTACGCGCCCACCAATCGAGGGCTGGCCGAGAAAATTTTTAGCGCCCTGCGCGCGCAGGCGCTCTGGCCTGGTTCGGGCGCAACATTCATAATTTTTTTTGGCGCCCAGCAATCGGGGGTTGGCCGAAAAAAAATTTTCGCGCGCTGCGCGCGCAGGCGCCCTGACCTGGTGAGGGCGCGGCTGAATTTTTTTCGCGTCCACCAATCAGGGACTGGCCGAAGCGAAAAAATTTTCGCGCGCTGCGCGCACAGGCGCCCTGACCTGGTGAGGCCGCCAATTTTTTTGTCGCGTCGGCCCAGCAGTCAGGGCCTGGCAGAGAAAAGATTCTAGCGCCCTGCGCGCGCAGGCGCCCTGACCTGGTGAGGGCGCCACATTCGTATTTTTTTTTTGCGCGTCCAGCAATCGAGGGCTGGCCCAAAAAAATTCTTCGCGCGCTGCGCGCGCAGTCGCCCTGATCTGGTGAGGGCGCGATGAGTTTTTTTTACGTGCCCACCAATCGGGGCTGGCCGAAAAAAATTTTACCACCCTGCGCGCGCACGTGCCCTGACCTGATCGGGGCGTGACATTCATAGTTTTGTTTTGCGTCCGGCAGTCGGCGGCTGGCCGAAAAAAAATTATTCGCGCGTTCGTTGCGCGCGCAGGCGCCCTGACCTGGTGGGGGCGCGACAGATTTTTTTTTACGCGCCCGCTAGTCGGGGTCTTGCCGCCGGGAAAATTTATTCGCGCGCCGCGCGCGCAGGCCCCAGAACCTGGTGAGGGCGCGACGCAATTTTTTTTCGCTTCCAGGTGTCGCGGGCTGGCCGAGGCAAAAGCGATCGCGCGTTGCGTGCGCGCAGGCGCCTTGGCCTGGGAGCGGGAAAAAATTTTCTGCGTCGCGCCCGGATGTCGGAGGCCTGGAGGCACCTGGCGCCGAACGTAGGCGCCTGCGTGCGCAGGCTGCTGCGCGCCGCGCGCGGGCGCACCTCAGACCGCGCGCGGCCGCAGATGATCCGCTTGTCGACAAGTGTGGGGACGACGACAAGCACCTCAGCAACTGTCACAGCATGTGGCCCGCTTGTTTTTGTGCGAGTTGCCGCAGGCTCGCCCAAGTTAGTAGAAAGGGCTAAAAGAGTAGGTCTGTGCCTGCTGGCCGTTTTGTTCTGAGAGGAGGGCCGTTGCGTCAGTAGCTCGGGCCCCTATCTCGCCCGCGTTGGTTTTTGCGTTTCGTATGGGGAATAGATCCTGGGGGCCCGCGGAATCTATGGGGCACACAGAAAAGGGCGGGAAGGAGACTAGGGAAGGGGGTAGCGACGCAAGTTGGGGGATCGGGAAGCAACGAGGTTGCGGGGATGTGGGCGTCGGGAATGAGGAGGCTGGCAGGCCTGATCATGAACTACAAGAAGATCTTCAACTGCGTGCAGGAGAGCCAAGGAGCTCCTCCCATCTCCAGGGTTCTCCAGGACCGGATCATTGAGGGGCCCTCCCTTTTCCAGGTAGGGATCCCGCCTTTTTCAAGGAGGGCTCCGCTCGCCCCCGCTTCGAGAGGGAAGAAGCCCAAGATGGAGCATCTCGGCTTCTTCAAGGGGGGGCGGCTATGGTGGGGCCATCGTTGGCCTACCTGCGGGTGGGATTCATTGTTGCAGGCCTTCTTCGAAGGGGCACTGCAGCCGGTCCTTCGGCAAGAGGCGACTGCAGGCGGCCTTGCGTCAAGACGTGACTGCAGGGGGGCACATGGCAGGCCCGCCTGCGGCTTCGCAGAAGGCGAGGGCGGCGGGTCTGTATTGCAGAGCTGGCAGCTTCCACTGCCAAACAGATGTCCTCGACTGCAGAAAAGATGGCACTCACTGCAAAAAAGATGGCATCCACTGCAAAAAAGATTGCCTCCACTGCAAAAAAGATTGGCCTCCACTGCAAAAAAGATTGGCTCCACTGCAAAAAAGATGCGATAGGGGCACTATGGGGGCGTGGTGGGCAGGCCGTTAGCCGTTACTCTTTGTTAAATCCGTTAACCGTTACTCTTTCTTCGATCCGTTATCCGTTACTCTTTGAAAACAGCACTTTCCTGCAGTCCGTTCCATCTTTTCTGCAGTCAAACAACACTTTTCTGCAGTCGCTGCCTTCAGCATCATCTTTTTTGCAGTGCAACTGCAAAAAAGTTTAGTGTTCGAGCTTTTAGGACACGCCGTCACATACATTGTCACAGCCAACGACCAAAGCGTCCACATGACCGCGAACCCGAGCGGCTTTGGGCTGACCACCACCATCGACAACACGATCGAGGAGAGGCTCGGTCTCACGCAGTCCAACAGCAAGCAGTTCTCCGTGTTTCCGCCGAACCAGAGTCCGGCCATTGACGGCTCCATCATGGGGTTGAATTCTTGCGACACCCTACCGAACACCGTTTACGGCAAGGGGTTTCTACGGTCAGAAGAGCTTCGGGAGGCGAAACAGATCCAGGAGTTCGTGGACGCGTACAGACAGGAGCAGCGGTCCAAGGACGAGAGGGACCGGTTTGCGAAAGCATACGAGGCCCTGCCGTTAGCGATGCGGAAGAAGAAGGAAGAGCGGAAGCTCGACTTGGAGCGGTCGAAATCGAAGCAGGCCGAGATCAACGCGAGACGGCTGATGGAGTTGCGCGAGAAGGCAGCAAAGAAGAAGATGGAGACGACGCAGTTGGGGCAAAAAGCGGATAATCTCGTCATGTGCCAAGATGCTAGCGGGTACAACTTTGCAAACGACATTTTGCCAGATTAAACGCCCTTGCTTCACCTGTGATGGAGAAAATCGTTGCGATCACGGGTGGTGGTCCAGCCGTGTGCACTTCTTTTCCCAAAGCTGGGTGGCCCAGCTATGCGCACTTTGGGCAAAATGCGCACAGCTGGACCGCCCGAAAAGTGGCCAAAATGCGCACGGCTGGACCGCCCGAAAGTGGGCAAAATGCGCACACCTGGACCGCCCGGGGCTTGGGGAAAATGCGCACAGCTGGACCGCCCGAAAAGTGGGCAAAATGCGCACAGCTGGACCGCCCGGGGCTTGGGCAAAATGCGCACAGCTGGACCGCCCGAAAAGTGACGAAAATGCGCACAGCTGGACCGCCCGGGGCTTGGGCAAAATGCGCACAGCTGGACCGCCCGAAAAGTGAGGAAAATGCGCACAGCTGGACCGCCCGGGGCTTGGGCAAAATGTGCACAGCTGGACCGCCCGAAAAGTGAGCAAAATGCGCACAGCTGGACCGCCCGGGGCTTGGGCAAAATGCGCACAGCTGGACCGCCCGAAAAGTGAGGAAAATGCGCACAGCTGGACCGCCCGGGGCTTGGGCAAAATGCGCGCAGCTGGACCGCCCGAAAAGTGGGCAATCAAAATCAATGCGCACAGGTGGACCGTTCGGGGCTTGGGCAAAATGCGCACAGCTGGACCGCCCGGGGCTTGGGCAAAATGCGCGCAGCTGGACCGCCCGAAAAGTGAGCAATGCAAAACGCGCACAGCTGGACTGCCCGGGGCTTGGGCAAAATGCGCACAGCTGGACCGCCCGAAAGTGGGCAAAATGCGCACAGCTGGACCGCCCGCAAAGTGGGCAAAATGCGCACAGTTGCGCCGCCCGAAAAATGGGCCAAAGGCGCACGGCTGGACCGCCCGGGGTTTGGGCAAAATGCGCACAATTTTGGGTGATTTGCCGCGTCGCCCGAACTCCATCCGGGCAAGCCAGCGTGCAAATTCGGCTGGTTCTGGTTTGGCTTGAGTCGCGCCGCAGGCTTGTCCTTTTGCTGAGTATTTGGGTAGGTTTGTATTGAGCTGCAGGCGCGTGCGCTTCCGCGCGGACCTCCTTCATTCTTCGAGGAAGTTTGCTTTCCTGTATTTCAGGTACGTAGATTGGTCACAAACCCGCTTCCACGTGATGCGCAATACGAACGATCTGGAGGAGGAACTGGAACAGATCGAAGAAAAGAAGCTGACCGCGTCAACTGCGGAAATGAAAGGTGCTGCAGATTTTATCTTAACGCGGTTATGACTATGAGGCAACGCAGGAAAAGGAACTGACTTCGAATGTGAAAGAGAATGCAAATACTTTTGCCCTGATGAGTCTTTGTCTTCTTCATGTCAGAATTTCAGCAACATGGGGCACAATTTACTACGTACCCGAAAAATAACCTGAAATGAAAACCAAACGTACAGAGAAGCGCGAGCAACGAGGAAAGGAAGCAATACGGCGCATGCGAGCTGAACAGGCATCGGCGCAGGCACAGAAAGCAAGGGAGGCTGCGCAAGCACTAAAGCGGCAAACGAGCGTTGAGCGCATAAAGTACAACCGAGAATCCGCGAAAATTCCGAACATGGGGCTGCCGAACTCCAGCTCTGTCTCGCTCTCGTACTGCCCTTCGCTTCCTCATTCTCTCGTCACCCTGTCTGATTCTATGTTTGGGCTCATCAGAAGTCTACTTTACAGGTCTTCAATGATTTTTTTCGTATCTAAGTAATTTATCACTTCAGGTCATCCCGCGTCCGAGCTTCGCCCGCGCCCAACAAGAAGCAGCCGGCGCAAGCAGCGTCCTCCGCGAAAAAGAAGCAGAGCCCGAATCCGTCTGCGCAGTCGCAGAATCTCTCCCTCGTTCAGTCCGAGATACCAGCTGCTTCCTCGGAATTCAACGAGACGCAGAATTCGTCTTTGCTGCAGATTCCCTCTTCCTCGCCCTTTTCGCACGAGGCCGGAGCAGTGCACAACGCAACCACGACAGCAGCTGCGAAGGAGTATGGCTACGAGAACGACGAGTTGGATACGTATCATGGCGAAGGTGAAGAGCAATTGCGGTTCTATCCGGAGCCGAGGTCCTATGAGAACATCAAGTCCGGTCCGCCCCTCGGTACCAGTCTGCTCGGGTCGCAGAACAACAGCTGCTCTTCCTCCGCCTACGCCGGCGCGGGGGGGACCACCACCGCTGCGATGATCACGACTGCTGAACAAGGGCCTGGTGCAAGACCTACCGCGACGTCGCTTGTGGATGAGAAGATGAAGCAAGCTAGCGCGCTTCTTGAGGAGAACGAGCGCGTAATCCAGGATATCCGGAACAACTTGCTGCACCGGTCGAGTGTCGATAGCTTCGTCTCCGCAGCGTCGTCTTCGCGTGCTGCGAAAGTAGATCATGGCGAGAAAAAACTAGCTCCAGTAGAAGCTTCTGGCGTCGATCTTGACGACTTGATCTCTAGTCTGAGGAACAAAGGCAATGAGGCTGCGGAACTGAACAACTCGAACACAGAGCAGCAGAAAATCGCAACGCACGATCTGCTACAGACGTCAAAAATCGCTTCCGTGGATGCGGTGCTACAACAAAGCAAAAACAACATCGAGAAGGCTCTGCGAAGCAGTGCGGACGCGTTGAGATTGCAGATGAAAAATACAACCACCGGAGCGTCTTCGCTCGACAACTCGATGCTGAACGACACTGCGAGGCTGGAGGAGGAGTTCAACGAAAAGGTCGTCTACCCTGCCGTGCTCGGAACGGATTCTTCTGCTCGTGCGTCAAAGCAGGCCGGTACAGCTACGAAATCTTCCTCCTCCTGCTCTACCTCAAAGAACAATTTCAGCCCCAGTGCGCGCAGGTTCATCAAGGAGGCTTTCTCTTTAAACGACAGCGCGCTGTCCAGTAGCAGGACTCCGACGGGCACGGGGGGGAAGAACCTGAATGACGGGGAAACGGCGGTCGTGGACAAATCCGCCTTGCTAAAGCTCCTGTCCGAGGACGTGGTGAAGGACAGCGAGGCAACGTGGAACATGGACGATTTGCGCAGCCGCGAAAACACGATCATCGTCAAGGACCGCAGCAAAGCTGGGAAGCAGGTCTTCAATCCGCACGACGAGGATTACGGTGGCGTTGAGGTGCAGGAACGAAGCGACACATTCTACGGAAATTCTGCCTCATCTTCTGCAGAGGCGGCGGAAAATCGCATTTTCAACTACTACACGCGCGACGCAGAGGAGGAGGATGGGAACGATGAAATGGGTGCGAACGAAGAAGAACAGCAGGAAGATTTTGAAATTCGCGAAACAATATCGGTCAGACACCCGGGCACGAACTATGACGAGGAACCCGCCTCGGACTTCTCTTTTTCTCGACTGGAACCAGAAGAGACACTGCGAACAACCCAGAACAAGCCAGCTGCAGTCGCGTCGGCAAACTCTAGTCGCATGGTCATGAGCGGTAGCAGACGGCAGAAAGATTTGTCAACCCTTACCGCCGAGCTGGATAGCCTGTGCGCAGATTTGAGTGGCATATGATTATGAGCGGCTGCAAAAATGATAATATTAAGCGTCGACGGTGTATTGACAAGAAACGAATACTTACTTATCCCACGCAATGTCGTGAAACAGGATCATAGTCGTGCATCAACGTGTCTTTTATGGGCGATGCTGCTACTGTCGCGGGTCGACGACTACATTAATATAGCAAAGAAACAAAGTAGACGTCACAAAACGATGAACGAGAACGAGAGGGCGCAAATGAAAGAGAAGGCTGTGATGAAGTTCCGCAGCTGCGTCAGTGAATCGTAAGCTTGGTACAGCATTTCTACAGCAGATACGTATTCCGTGCAAGAGCTGCGCGTTTTCCAGGCAAACTAACAACCTCCAATATCCAATGAACAGGGTGTCTTCGTAGACAGATCGCATAGCTCTTCGCAATCGTCAACGGGGAAAGACTTTGGTTCTCAGGGGTTGAGGTACCAGTTATTGTAGTACTTCGTTGCTTTGCGTTTGGACATTTTTCATCGGCAAGCTAACAAGCTCGTGATATTGATACATATCGATACAAGCTACGCAAGATATTACTATTCGCCGCTGAGAAGTGAAATGGGAAAAGCAACTTGAGTGCGAATCGAGGTGAAGAAGATTCTGTGGGAGTGATGGTCTCGCTTATGTGGTGTGTGAACGTAAGTCCAAGCGAAAATGAAGCACTCGCTCCATTTGTCGTGCGTTAGCTGATCAATGCAAACATGTTAGGGTAGTAGTAGTTGGTTCGTTTTTTTTCGCCTACAATTAGATGCAAGAGCAGGTCATTTGTTTCCGAATCGTAAACGTCAAGTGACTTCTGCGACTGCATGTCAGCCCCCGACCCGGCCCGCCGTTGCGCGGGCACGTCGCCCCCGCGCAGCAGAATCAGGTGCTCGATCAGAAATCGACAAACGCAGCGAAGACTCGGCGAGCTTCATCTGGCGTTCTTGCGAGGGGAGTTCAAACCGGTTCGAAGTTGCTGGCAGGGTGTAATGCAGTCCATCTCTTTGCCGCCGTCGCTGTGGCGGACGACGTGCAAGACAACATGGGAAAAAGCAAGGCTGCGGTCGACGCCGGTGGAGCAAGCGAGTTTAGCGACGAGCGGGAGCAGCAGCCGGTGGAGGAGGCTTTTTTGGAGCAGGACCAGCAACTACCGTTTCCCTTTCGCCTTCCGCTTCCCCGCTTTCCACGAAGGGAGATACAAGTTTCCAATGGACCAGAACCGGAGGCGAAGCCAAAACCGAAGGCGAAGTACACGGTAAATTGAAAGAGTTTCGGTTTTTTGTTGTCCTAGTCCTTCTTGTCGCGGCTCCCACGCTATCACAGAATTTGAAATGATTCATTAGAACTAGTGCGCATACATCCAAAAAAGCTTCTTGATGTAATCTGTGACTTTCTGCGGCCTTACCGGTGAGGTAACGAGGACGACGAAACAAGAGAGATATTCATGGTTGTGCTACATATACCTCGAGTGCGCTTTCAGATCTCAACGTTGAGACCTCCTAGCTCAACGTTGAGAAATATGTCTCAACGGCCGGCGCACCAAATCGATGCCGCCCGCTCCACTGGTTTATGGTTTCGGGTTTAGGGCTTGGGGTTTAGGGTCGTCGGGCAGGTCGGCCGCCGCCGGCCCGGCGCTGCTCCTTCATCGCTGCGCTTGTGCTGTTTCTCCCCGGCCCGCGTGCCCGCCTCGTTGTGCCTTTTATTTTTCTAAATGTGTGGCCTTCGTTGCCTGCCCTGTGGCTCTGCTTTTCCCATAGGCTTACCGGCCTTCTCCCCGGTAAATTCCTGCGTGTGTTTTTTGTTGAGGCCAGTCGTTAAGGTCCTCGGAAAGTCGCGGAGGCCTCCCAGGCCGTTGATATGCACTCGTTGAGACGCAACCGCTTTACAAGAGTAATTTGGAAGGTTTTCGCTCGTGTTTTAGCATGAGGCCGTGCATGGTATTGAGATGCAACCGTTGAGATTTTATTCATCTTGCTCAAGACAAGAAATGATATTTAAATTTATATATTCGAAGTGCTACGCAAAAGTACTGCACATCCATGTCATGAAGACCAGGAGATAGCAAAAGCACTGCACATCCATGAAAGAACTTAGCGCGAAGCTACACGGAAACGCCACGGAGTAAAGCAGTTGATGACGATGATGATGATGATGATGATGACGAAGGCCCATGCATGAGCTAGAAGACTGAACGCATGAAACGAAGATAGAAAGGGACCAGGAGAGAACGGAAGAAAAACAAAAATGAACCGAGGCACACCGCTCGCCGCTTGAACAAAGTTTCATCAGGGGATTGAAGAATTCTCACTATTTCTATTTGCACTAACCACAGGCGGCGGCTAGAGGCAGAGCGTGGACCCTGTCAGACGAGGAAGTATTGAAACTAGGGGAAACAGTCATGGAGCCGCAGGGACGAACTGACTTCGAAAGAAGGAAGGCGGCTCAGCAGGCGGCTCGAAAGCTGGAGCTTTGGATGGGGGGAACAGGCATCCGAGCCCTCACGAGTCTCCGGGAGCAACGGATGTTCGAAGGACGCAGCCTCGAAGACGTGGAACAGATGATACGCAGGGTACAAAGAGGATTTCCGTTGGATATTGATGTTCTTGCAAAAACGATGTAGAGGACAATTTTCTGTGTGTACTTCTAGTGCAGCGGCTAGCTGTGAGATAGATTCATTTTTATGCAACTTCTTTGGCACTGCCGCTGCTCTACATCAGAACTTGAACTGGACAAGAGTTTTTCTTAAAATGTAATTGAAAACTACTGGAGGTGAGCGCGGGGTTGCCCACGGAAGACATACACGATTGAGCGGCGTGAACAGATTCCCGGAATCACAGATTGCCGGAATCGACATGCATTTCTATTTCCACACTCCATCGAAGAAGTGGAAACCACGGAGCAAAAACTGCACCAGCAAACTCTTGCAACAACTTGAAGCCTTTGTCAATTGCAGAAATCGCATTGAACGACCGAGATGAAGAAAGGAGAAGGACAGTTGTAGTTTTAGTTTAGTAAGTTTTACTTCGTGGACAAAAAGAAACTGAAACACTTCTTTACACTGCTCCTAACGCGACTGTAGCAGCAACAGAAACAGATGGGAATGTGCAGAGGAGCACGTAGACATAGAGATACGACTAAATATGCAGTGTGTGCAGCTGTCCTGTGTATTGCGTCGCCTTGTTTATTTGCTGTCAAGAGTGGTGCGCTGTAGGAGGTAATAGCAATTCATTGCCCTCATTGGTAACGATACATCAGTCTAAAACTCCATTCGGTCGTCGAAAATACCGCAGCATGAGGATGCTTTTTTTTCGTGTGCAGATGAGTCCCAAGATCCTAGTGAATCAATATCACGCACATGGTCCGTGGCTTGATGTACGGGCGCAAGGATCTGCTCTCGTACCTGCTACCTCTGTCGCAAACGCAAGCCATTAACATTATACATGCTCATCGACAAGAACATATTAGAATTAGCATCTCCCTTTCTTCGTGTGTACGTGTAGTGAGGTTGAGGTCGCGACCGTTCTATCCTGGCGGTTTTTTTGTCATATCTCATGCAAAACGTAAACGGCCGGTAGAGTAGTTTTCAATCGGCCGAGCCTGTCATCTCTTCACAAAAAAGATTTCCGCTCTATATAATATATAGAGCGGGAATCTTTTTTGTGAAGAGACAGGCTTAGGCCTTCTTTTTTGATATATTATATCAAACGGCCGGGGCTTAGCCATCAAACAAGCTCGAGGAAATGCGATCGACTGCTGCTTGAGAAATCGACGCCGTGGAGCCGGCAAAAGGAGCGCCCTTCTGAGGCGCCGACCGCCTTAGTCTCTGGCGGTTTGGGTCGCCCAGTAGAAAGCGGCACCAAAAAAATGCGAAGACGACAAAATGCAGGATCGGGAATCCGCATGGCATGGGCGTCATTTTGGCCCAACTCTGAGCTCTGCTAACAAGGCCGCCAACAAAGGCGAGCTGAGCATTTCAGAGGCGGGCCGAATGCAAAGAGATGCGCTTACTTTCTGACAAAGAAAACAAAGAAAGCGGGTGCCGCCAAAAAGTGAAAGCTAATCCGCATGCTACGGGCCCGATCTGGGTCGCCCACGGGGCCGGCCCGGGTGGAGGCCCAGGAGGGGCCATGGCATGCGGGAAACAAGGGCTTCCTTTTCGAGCCCAAACGCTTGGCATCTTTGGGCCGCGATTTTTATCGGCCGCAGTACCATCGTGCACAACATGAGTCGTGGAGGCATGGTGGCCATACTTACATATCGCGTTGTTTTTTGGCATAAAGACAAAAAAGACGACCGGCGTGACCTGACTGCCCCCGCCGCTGACGCGGCTTTATTTATTATTGGCATTTCTTTACATCCGCGTCCGCCACGCGGAAGATGCTTGAACATGAAAAGTAAAACACCCTTTTCTTATTTTTGCAGGACCCCTGACCCTATCGCTTTAGTGAATAAGCAATCTAAGAGCCCTATAGCTCCGTGCGGCGCACACCGCATTTGTAAATAAGTGGTTTATAATTTTTGAGCTGCGCTGCACTTAAGTAAATTTTGTGTCCTCCTTCTCTACGTCTAGACATTGTCGCTTTTTCCCGTTCCGCTTTTGTTCTCCGAACCATCTTAAAAAATGAGGTAGCCTTGCGCGATCATTAGAAGGCTACATCAGGAGGAAAATGGCGAGCAGCGGGAAGCTCCCCGCGGCGCAGGTGATTGACCTCATGTCTGACAGCGACGAGGAGCCGGTGCTGAAAAAAGCAAAAACCGATAATAACACGGGTGCCGCAGCTACAATTACCGAACAAGAAGTCGCAGAAAAAGAGTTAAAGCTGGACGATGTCGACCGCCTGCTTGATGAAGCGGAACGGCAAGCGAAGGCGAAATCTTTGTCAACATCGGGCCAGCTGCAGACAGCCGTAGCGGAGGGAGAGAAATCAAAGAACGCAGGCATTGCCACACTGCAGAGCCAGCTGGAGAAATACGCGGCAAATTTCTATGTCCGGGAGCTCCCGCGCGAAAGGCCAACCTACACAGGCTTTCCAGAACTACTTTCCGCAAATGTTCAGGGGGCGCTGCGGGAGCAGATTGGTATAGACCGGCTGTATTCGCACCAGTCTGAAACATTTCGGCAGGTGGTGGAAAAGCACGAGAATGTGTTTCTCTGTACGAGCTTTGCCTCGGGAAAATCTCTAGCCTACACCCTTCCGCTTTTGCACGAGTGGGATCTGTGGCACGCACGGTTTGGCAACGGTGTTGGAGCATCAACAGCACAGTCAGCATGCAGCTCCAGCAGTGCTTTCGATAACCGCCCTCGGGCGTTTCTGCTTTTCCCAACGAAAGCCCTGGCCCAGGATCAGTGCCAGAAGTTGAAGAAATTCGAGCAGTTGCAAGGGAAACCCTTTTGGAAGGTGACGACGTTCGACGGAGACACAGCTTTTTCCACACGGAAGCAGCTCTTGCAATCCTGCGACCTTTTTCTGACAAATCCGGACACGTTGCACTGCTTCTTTCTGAAGGAATTCAGAAAAAACAAGGAAGTGCAAAATGTGTTGCTGAACTTACGCTTTCTCGTCCTCGATGAGGCGCACGTCTACACCGGGCGGTTCGGTGCGCACGTCAGTTGCGTGCTGCGCCGGCTGCGCAGAGCGATCGAGAAAACCAAGCAGATGCATGGCTTGCTGGAGGAAACAAAAAATGCGGCTGGGAGAGATGGCGCTGCTGGCTTGCAGCGGGGCCAATCTGCGGCCAGTGGCAGCGCAAGAGCAAAGGCCAAGGCGAAGGCAAAAGCGAAGAGTCGGGCTGGAGCAGCAAGAAACAAGGGGCCAATCGTCAAACTTAATGGCACTTCGGCCAGTTCTTCTGCTGTGCCTCCTACTAACGCGGCAACCGCAACAGCTAGCTCTGCGACAGGGTCGTCTTTGCCTTTCGCCGGCCTACCGAAATCCAACAGTGGTCCACCTGCTCCGACTCTCGAACCCGAGCAGTCCAAGCACTTGCGATTTATCGCGTGTTCGGCCACTATGGTTCGCCCGCTCGAGTTCTTTCACGAGCTTGTCGACCTGGATGTCACCGTAATCAGCGACAGTGGTGCGGGCCGCGGGTCCAAGCAGGTCTGTTTGTGGACGCCCACGATGCGCGCCAGGAACTACGAACTGTACGAGCCCGACGCGGAAAAGCGCAAGCGAAATTTCGCCAAGCAGAAGGCGAAAAAGATCGAAAAAACGAACAAGCAACTGAATTTGCTTGAGGACCCCACGACAGTAAGTAGTGCGGCCAGTACGGCTGTTGGAAGTGCGACTACAGGGTCCTCCGCTACGACCGCGACTACGAGTTTGCACGATCCGATGACTGACAAGGAAAATGTCGACTCGTTCCATCACATGAACGACGGGATTTACGATGATATCGCGTGGAGCTTCGTTCAAGCAGTGAAAAAGGGCATCAAAACGGTGCTGTTCGTGTCCGCGAGAAGCTTGGTGGAACTTATGCTGGACCGCATTTGCGAGCGTATCCGAAAAGATGCGTCTTTGGTCGGAAACAAGAAGAGTACCGCTGGGGACGCTGCTGAGACGGTTGAGGATTTCCTCAATTACGACGGACGTCCGTCAGAAGAGGAAAACATGGACGAGGGTAACAATAACTCGGCAGCTGGAAGAGTGCGCAACATGAAGAGCCCGGAGACGAACAAAAGGGGTCAGCCCGGAGCGCTGGCAAAGAAGACCACAGCTGCAGCCAAGGCCGCTGCTTCAAAGCGGAAATCTGTCTCTTCGGCGACTGGGCCGGGGGCACAAGCTACCGGACAACTTGGAAATTCTTCATCGTCAAACAATGCGGTACACTCCGCCGCAGACGAGCTGATCGGCCGCATTGCGTCGTACCGAGCAGGTTACTCGAAGGAGATCCGGCGCGACATCGAACAGAAGTTTTTCAACAACAAACTCATCGGTCTGGTTGCCACAAACGCCCTGGAATTGGGTATCGACGTCGGGGACCTGCAGTGCACTATCCACTTGGGTATTCCAAGGCAACTCAGCTCTCTCTGGCAGCAGATGGGACGCGGTGGGCGCGGGTTCGAGACGGACAGCTTGGCGATTGTGATTACGTTGCCGATTTCGGGTGTGGACGCGTATTACATGGAGAACCCGGACGAATTCTTCAGCCGGCGGGACCCGGTTTGCGCCCTCTTTATCCCACCAGACATCACGCGGGACCACCTATTTTGCGCCATGAGCGAGTACCCAGGGAAATTGGAGGACTACTTGGAACTGTTCTGGAAAGAGAAAAGCTTCAGGCCAATGCTCGACAACGGCAAAGGGACACAGACTGGCTTGGAGCTACAGCAGCAGGACAGCGATGCCGATATCAATCCTGGCACGACCAAAGCGGCACTCGCGACTATCAGCAGTACAAGTCAGAAAGCAGAGCAGTCCCTTACCCCCCTTGTTACTTTCGACGATATTTACGCCGAGTTTCCCTTCCGTTTCTACCGCGACCCGAAAACGCAAATCGTCGACTACTGCGCCCCGCCAAAGGAGAAAAATGCGCACTCGCGGTTTAACATCCGTGAGATCGAAATCCAGTACGACGTGTGGGATGCGGAGGACTATTCCTCTGCCGCTGTTCCGCTGGATTCGCTGGAAGAGTCCGTGGCCTACGTCAAGCTGTACCGCGGTGCGATTTACCGTATCCAACGGGAAACTTACATTGTGGAGGACTTGGACACGACCAATCAGTGGGCGGTGGTGCGGAAGCACATTGGTGAGCCACTGAAGTACTACACACGGGCGAAGGACCGCGTGGAGGTATTTATTCACAGCCAGATGCGGGAGGTGTTGGGTGAAAATCTACTGGAAGCGGAGAAAAAGACCAACCCGAGCACCACGACCATGCTCAAAACGACAGCCAATGTTCCTCCAGGCACGTCTTCCTCCTCGACGGAGCAGCAGGACCAGAATGACGCAAACAACCTCGCGGTAGCTGCGCCAGCTGCTGGACAGCTTCCTAGTGATGCCTCGACCGCTCCTGCGCCACCAGAGCTGCACGACGAGAACCTGCAGAAGAAGCCTCAGTCGTACGTGAAAATCTTCAACCAACTGCATGTGCTTTATCGTGGACCCTTGACGACGTTTCTCTTTGTCACAGGGTATCACAAGCTGAACAAAGCGGATGGGCAGGTGGAAGACACGATTGACCTGAAGATGGCACCGCTAAAGCGCTACCACACTGGCATTTGGCTCGACTTGGGAATTCTGGCCCGGTTGCACCCGGCGGGATTGCACGTTTTGGAGCACGTGATGTGCCTGCTCGCGCCGGTGTTTGGGATCACCGAGCCTCTGAAAGCGCAGCACAATCGCGGTATGAAGAAGGGGGGCGACGGCAGCGGCGAGAACGACCATGGGGAGAAACTTTTGCTCTACCCCTACAGCCGCACGTTAGCCGAGAACTTCGCGCTACTGCTAGAGTGTTCCGCAGAGCGGATTTTCACGTGTGAATGCGAGAAGGGCTGCCCCAAGTGTATCATGGACTCGAGTTGCTACCAGGGCGGGTTGGATAAGGAGGACGGGAAGGAACTTTTGCGCAAACTAGGGTACGACGAGTGGCGGGCGCAGAGAGAGGAAAAACTCGGAAGTGGCAGCAGTTTGGCAGGCAGGGTCATTCCCGATATGCGTGTGGAAACCATAACAAGATCTATGGCTTGAAGAAGAAGCATTTTTTGGCGATTCGCCTGGCTATTGTTTGAAGATGAAGCAGATTGTGGCTAATCCCCGCTTCCACAGGAAATTTTCCGTGCCTGTGATTTTCCCCCGCGAGTGATCGTGTTCGTTGCCTTCGTAGAATCAACGCAACTTGACAGAACAATGAATGGCAATGCCCTTAGTTCTCTGTCGTCCTTTCATGTGTCCAAGATGGTCGCTCATTGGTGATGGTGTCCCCTGGCAACAGTAATCGTTGGCAAGCCGACGATGAACCTAAATTCATAGTTGAGTCTTGGAGTGAAAGGTTGCGTCAAGAACGTCTTTGTGAACGTGCTCATAGTGTGCGTTCGACCTACAAAGTCTTCAGAATCAGAGGTAGGCTCATTATTATATAAAACCGACAATGTGCTGCGTAGCAGAAGTAGTAAATTCAATGAAGTAGAAGTGCTAGACGAGCTGGTTCTGTTGGAGTATCATGTTGTAACCACGCAAGCGCAACGACGCCGACGTATTCCTGTTGCTCCCCGGAACGTACCAACTGGTGTCTTCCAGGAAAACGCAGCTTTCGTGTTGAACATACCATCCTGGCCGTGCGTATCCCGATTCGTGTCTCGGATTTCTATAACAGACGCACCTCGCGCGTCGATAAGAGCGGCAGTGTTGCAGTGAAGCTGACGTTCCTGAAGAACGTGACTGCCACGGCAAATCCCGCAAAATGGTGCAGTATCACCGAGTGGATGCAGAGAACCCCGCAACGGCCGACCCAGCCAACAGTCCGGGCAGCGCCGCACAGCAAACCAATCTGCAGAGACTAGCGACACCCGTACCCTATGGCGTCCTGTTTTTTGTCGCAGGAGTCAGCGCGATGTTTAGCGCAGTACTGGCAGCGCTCTGGTTTTTGATCATTCCTTTCGCCTTCGTCGCCTTCCCGCTGGATTTCTTCTCGGAAATCTACCTGTTCTTCGGCGGAGCGGTATAGATACATACACGGCATTTTCCTCAGTGAGTTTGCTCGCAAGATCAACGATCTTTTTATCTGTATACTATTAACCTGGAGATTAACAGACGAAAGGCGCACAAGTGGAAATGCAGCATTGCAGCGGGGGATACGAATGCGCAGATAGGGAGCGAAAGATTTGGCGATACGATAATACATGGCGGCTACGGGCTACCGCACACAAACGCGCGCGGGCGGGACTTCGCCAAGACCTTGACCGCCGGCAATCTGGTGCTGGTTGGGACCCATTTTCCGCCGGGGCAGGGAGCCACTTCGGCAACTCGCGAAGGCAATGAGATCGATCATTTCATTGCGCCGGGGCGGCATTTGGCGCGGCACCGGGCGTACGCACGATTTGACTCGAATGGGAAGCTGCCAGACGGGAGCCAGGCCGCGCCGCGCAAACTTGACCACCTGGCGATCGAAGCAGCGGTGGACATCAAATCGAAGGCGCAGCTGAAGGTCGAAGGGCAGCAGCGGCGAACGGCAAGCATGGAACTCGACCCAGCACCGTCACCCAAACTTGTCGCGAAGTTCAACCACGACCTGCAGACCCGAATGACGCAGTTAGGCCCGGACGGATTCGGCATGGAGGAGTTTCAGAACTTTCTCATTCGGACTACCCCTTGGTTTCTGAGGAAGAAGCGACCGGGAGGGCTTCGCGTTCCTGATAGTGACAGCCTTGTTGAATCAGCAAAGTCGCGATCGGAGTTTTGGGAGCATTGCAAGACGGAAACGCTGAAGAAGACTGACCGGTGTTGTGAAATAACACCGCAACAGATGAAGCTGCAGATGCTCTCCGTGGGGTCGTCTCCAACGCTGCCGGATGGGGAGGAGCTACCGATTGAGGCGCACATACCGAGACTGGTTCAGAAACTCTCCGCGGAAAATCTTGCCGAGCTAGATGCAGAGATTACGCCGGAGGAGCTTGAGCAGGCCGCAAAGGCACTGAGAAAAGGCGGGGCAGCGAAAGACGCGCATGGGCTGTCGGCGGCGATTTTCAGATATGTAGATAGCGACAGCCTGCAGATGGTGACCACCTGCCTGAGCAGCGAGCTGAAAAGGAAGAAGATGACGAATCTGGGGCGGGCGGTGAACCTCTGCAAAAGCACGCCGCTCTGGAAGGGCCGGGGATGTAGGAAGGACGCCGACAACTACAGATTTCTCATCGTGTCGCCCTGTGTGCAAAAATTGGTATGCCGCGTCTACACGCGGCGGCTTTACGAAGTGCTGGAACGTTGTGGATTCTTTCCGGAGGCGCAGCACGGTTTTCGGCAAAACCGCGGCACGGTGGACTCGATTGCTATCTACCACAAACTGCGCGAGGACTGCCAGCACTATGCCAACAGTGTGCCAGAGATGGCGGCGGTTGTGCCGCATTTGGTGGATCTTCGTAAGGCTTTCCCCGCAATGGATTGGAGGTGCATCACCTCCATCATGCAACAACTGGGCCTCTCTACGACTATCCTCTGGGCAGTGCTGCAGAACAGCCATCGCGGGGCCGTCTACAACTTTGGAGCGGAGGACGTGTTTTTGACCCATGGGTGTAAAGAAGGATGCGTTTCTTCGCCTTTGCTGTTTCTGATAAATTACTGCGTGGTGATAATGCGGCAGAAAGAGTTGATGGAAGCGAAACAGCAAGCAGCGCGGGCCGCAGGTGTTGCCATGAAGCAGACGGCCGGCGTCGTTTTATGGTCCAAGCCGTCGGGGATACATTTGAAGCGAAGTGAAAAGGTCCACGACCTTATTATGGCGCGGCGGGCAAGCAGACCGATGGCAGCAGACACACACCTACATGCGCAGCTCACAAGAACCGATCTGACTGCCCTGCTTTTTGCGGACGACACGACCTTCATGGCGGAGATGGACAGGCAGGCCGTGCGAGCCATGGAGGAGAAAGACAAGCACAATCTCAACCAAGACCCGAAGCTGCCACCGGTGGATTTGGAAGTTATGGAAGCCTTCACGCAGGCGCTTGCTGATTCTGGCATGCGCGAGAACAAGACGAAAAGAATCCAGGGCGACGTGACCAGGATTGTGGCGAAGAACTTAGGGGTGTGGACGTGTCCAGAGCGTGACATCAGCGAAAAAATAAGAAAAGCATGGAAGGCCTATTTTGCACTCTCCTCGAAGCTTGCAGGAGTTGGGGGCGTGTCAAACGCCAGGCGCGGGGAACTAGTTTTGACATTACTCCGCACGATCCTCTGCTACGGCCTTCAGTGCAGAGCGGTGACACCGGCGGAAATCCGGCAACTAGAAACCGAAGAAATTAAGTTTGGTTGTCGGCTTCTGGGCCTGCCGTGGTGGACAAAGAAGACGGAGAGGATCAGCAACGCAGAAGTCCGGCGCAGATTACAGATTCCGCCACTCGCTACGCACCTCAAGTTTCTGCAGTTGCGCTATTTCGGACATGTGATGAGGAAGCCGAAAAGCGATCTGACCCGCAAGGCGCTGGTGGGCCAGTTTTTTCCTACCCTGCATCTGCCCATGGACCAGAACCAGCCTGACTTCCGACCACGACACTACCTGCGCAGTGACAGCAACCTCAAGGAGCTCGATCCGAAGCGCAGACACATCCCGTCGTATGTGGAGGATTGCGCGGGGTATTTGCGCAAGGAGTGTGGAATAAGCAGTGAGATTCTTGATAAGTTGGTGATGTCACCCGATGAATGTGAAGCCCTGCGCCCAGACCTCAAGGGCCCAAATTCGCTCTACCACAAGAACAAGCGGACTTTTTACGTTCTAACTCGCTGGGCATACATTCGTGAGTGTGTGAGCGATTGGACGCAGCCGGAGAAAGACCAAGGACGCAGAGAGGAACTGCGAGAGGAGTACCTTGACAAATTAGCAATGAAGTATTTTGGCTCAAACAGCGGGGAGAGGCGCACAAGGGCGCAAATCCGGCAGGACGCAGTTGCGCAGGGGCTTGATCCGGCGGTGGACACCATTGCAGCCCTGAACGGCTATACACGACCAACCGGCGCTATTCCAGAAATCTTCAAGCTACGTCGATGTCCCTGGTGCCCTGCGGATTCGCCGCATTTTCAGGACCCGGAGGAGGAGCCACTGAGCGGTGAGGAGATCGCGGGTGTTCCGGACGCCTTCCAGACGCATTGCAAAGATAGCCACTCGGTCGCGGAGCCTGACCTTCAATGCCGCAATGCTTTGATGGAGAGGAATGAAGAGGATGATCACGAAAGAGCTACCGCACTCCGGGCGGAAATCATTGCGCGCCATCCTGGTGTCCTCAAGGAAAAAGCGAGGAAAGGCAAACCACCGGCGGGAAGGAGGCGCGCGGGGCACGTGCCGCAAATAACCTGCGAGATTTGCTGTGAGCATTTTACTTCAAGCGCTGGCGCGATGGAGCTGCACGCGCTTGCACATACCCGCGGCGACTATGTCAAATACGGGCAGCTTTGGCGGTACGGCGATGGTGGCGAACGAATTAAAACTAATGAGTTCGTGCCGAGCGAACACATCTGGGATAGCAACCAGGGGCGATATTTTATGGGCTCCAACGCCTACGTGACCAGGTGCCACGTTCCCGAAGATGCATGCTACATGACGCGCAGCGGCAAGTTCGGAATCAAATGCAGGAAGTGCGGAACATTCAAGAAGCAGCTGCAGGAGGAGGATCAGCAAGTCATCACGGAGTTCACCCGCTCGATGATGAAACAAGTTGACGACATGCAGAGACATGAGATGGCCTGCAAGGGAAAGAAGGAAGCAATGCCGCCCCAGCAAGCAGATGCAGATGGCCCGGCAATTCCCCTGCCACCCAACAGTCTATAGAAACAAATAAGCGCTTACGCTATTGCTATAGACTATTATAACTCCGTAGTTGAGTAAACCTACCCTACCTACCTATGTTTCATTTGCAGCAGCGCGTCCTTGAAAGATGAAAAAATCTTCGCCATCGAAAATCGCAATTCAAATCATAGATGATCGCCGTACTGGATGCACCGCTGAACTTCCGCTGGGTGGTAAAGGCAAAAATTGCAATTGGTAAGTATTGCCGGTTGCTCACGAGAATCAGTGGGCGAGGGATATACCTCATGTTCCTCTCCGGCCTCGAATTCTCAGCCATGTATACCGAGGATATTGCAAGGACGATCGGCATCCTGATTGCCCTTTACATAGCAGCGTTGGGATTAGTCACGCTTCTGCTCGGTGCTATCAAGACACGGAATCTGAATGTGGTACTTACATACAAATCTTCATTTCTTTCTTTTTTTTTCCGAAAAGGTTGCTCTGTCGTTTTGTCAAAGTCGTCCGCTTTTTTTTTTGCGCTCAACAATGAATATTGATATTCGATATCGATTGCTTTGCATGTTGATCCTCGTTTCCCATCTTCAGGTCCGCACCGCAATCCGAAAGCGCATGTCCAGTCCCGACGACGTGCAAACAATACTGCAATTTTGTCGCAGTAGCAAGGAACGAATGACCATGGACGAGTTTGTCGAGATGAGTGGCGCCGTGGCACCATCCTTGAAGTGGTCACAGAAAGATTTGAAACACTTGTTTACGTCCTTTAACTGCGAGGCGCCAGAATCAGCCCCAACGGACACGGTCGCGGTAGAAGATTTGCAGGCGTGGTTGCAACCAGGGGCGCCGATGATGATGTGAGCAACAATAGGGGTGCTTTTCGTTGGTAGGCACATTTTCAATATCGCCTCCAGGTCCAGCGCAATGACCCGTTGTTCCTCTGGATTCCGATTGTGATACAAACTAATTTGAGTTTATTGAATTGCGCCAGCTGTCAATCATGAAGATTCACACATGGAGCACTTCTCTCCCGCTTGAGTCTTCAACATAGAGATGTGGTTCTTGGCACATGGCTATGGCTTGAGAACGAACTTTTCATGTCTCTTTCGGCCTTGCTGGTGGCTCTGTCTCTGTGTTCTCTTGAGTAACGACTGCGGTTTCCTCGTTGTTGCGTCTTTTATTCGGTTGGAAGCGGAATCACGTTTTCAAGTTGGAATCACGTTTGTGGAATCACGTTTACGGCCGGCCGGCGGCGGCTGCCCTGGCCGGCGACTCTCTCTTCTCGTTCTTGGGAGGTAGGTGGCGACCCCGCGCCCGGCCCGCCTTCGTGGTTGTTCTGTCGCTTCCCTGGGGGCCCCCTGGCTTCTGCTGGCCAGCTCCTTGGCCGGTGGGGCGCGTCATTGATCCCGGCGGACCGCTGGGCCCGCCCGCCGTTCGTTTAAGTGCGTTGTGGGCATTTCGGCGTCGAAGTTGTTTCACTCAACTCGATTCGACAAACGCGATTCCGTCGCAAACGTGACTCCGTTAACGTGATTCCATGAGTAAACGCGATTCCAAAAATGTCAAAACGTGATACCGCCACCTTCCCTTTTATTCTGAGAATTAGAGTGGCAGCTGCAGGTGCAGCTACTTAGCCTTTTTGTTGGAGATCGACTGGAGGAAGTGTTGAACGCGGAAACATGAACAGGTCGGGCAGTCAAGGCTGAGCCGGTGTGGTTTGAGAGATTTTTGTGATAGTGTGGAACGAGATCAAGAGCAGAATAGTCAGCCAACAAACGTTACTCAAACTTTCTCCATGCTTTTCCCGGATGTGTCTGTATTTCTTTTCGTCTGTCCTTTGAAAAATCGAGAAGCCTTGTGTAACCTCTCAACTAAGTCCTTGTGGATGCTATTCGCTTCGCCTTCGGCGAACATGGAAGCGCGACAGTTTCGCGGCCGGCTGCACGAGCGACGCGCCTTGTTTCCGCCGAGTCTGCCTGGGCCAGGGACGTGAGCGGTGGCGCGCTTCTCCGGGGGCTCGAGTCAGTTTCGGTCTACGATCCCGGCAGCTTCGGTCTGGCCTCATGCGCGTAAAAATTTATGGTGGTGATCGAAGACTGCGTCGGCGCAGGCCCTGAGGCATCCGCCGCGCGACGCTTGCCCCGGCCCTCTTTATCCCTGTCCCGGGCCCTTTGTCCCGGCCTGGCCCGCAAACCTTTGCGGGCGCCCGGTTGATGCAGCCGGCGCGGCCCGTGCAGCATGCGCCGGGGTGTTGTTGCCGGGCCTGCTCCCCCAAGCGCCCGCGCGCGCGAAATGGTGGCCCCTGCCTTCTTGGGCTCGCCCTGAAGTGCCCTCGACGGATCGCCCGTCCCTTAAGAGTGTCTGTGAATCTCCGGGCCACAGCAGGGGCCGCCCGGGCCTGCTCTACTTTGTGGCCGCGCGCCCCTTTGCGTTCTGTGTGAGGCAGGCCCATTATGATAGCCTGAGGCTGTTAGTTTGGGCGTGTTTGATTGCGCCGTGGGCCGGCTGCGTGTGTGTTTGTGTGTAGCTGGTGCGGGCCGTAGTCATGCCGATGTCGACGATCGCAGCATCGCAATGGAGATGCTCACGTGGTTCGCGTTCAATTAGGACATTGGGTTCTGCACCTGCAGAAAATATCAATTGTTGAAGTCAGGGGGCTGGTGTGTTCTTGTTTCAAGTGTCTTTTGATCGACATCGTCGAGAGAAGCTGCAAATAGTGTTATGGTACACCAAACAATAATATTCTTTTACTTGACAAAGACAAAGTGGCCGACGTTCTGGTAGTAGTAGAGCAAGCCGCCCTCGCTGTTGCTGCGCCTCTATGGTAATGCTAATGTTGATGATAAAGTACACACTTTGCTGGTTGAGAGAGCAGTCCTGCACAAGATCGATACTCATATTCCGATCCGAGTTGAGGAGCCTAACTTCGTTCGCCTGGTTGGCGCACATCAAAACCGAAACGTCGAGAGTAAGGCGATGTAGCTTGTCCACATATTGGAATAGATGACCGAAAGCAAGTCGAAAGCAAGGTTGACATTTTGCCAACAAAAAGGAGAATCAGTATAAACAAAAACGAATATGAACAAGTTAGGACATCAGAGCGACGACACCGCCAAACCGCAAAGGGCCACTGCATTAAACATATGCATTACCATCAAAACTGATTCAGTAGAGCTGCTCGAGCGCGCGCTCCTGACGAGCATCTTCTATCATGTCGGCATCCGGCATGCACCAGCTGCAGGTGCACCAGGCCCGCGCTTCTCCGTTGGGGAAGGCGTTGGAGGCCTCGGGATTGCAGAACAAGTTGAAATCCGAGCTGCGATACCAGTTGATCGAAAACTTGAAGTCCAAAAACCAAATCAAAATCTCCGCGGACCAGGGGAAAAAGCACGATCTTCGGGAAAAGGCCCTGTTTTCCCTGCTACTCGAGGCATTGAAGGTGAAGAACAAGCTCTACAGCATGAGCGTGCTGACGCCGGAATGCGGCCTCCGAGACGGCGAGATCATGTCGAAGGCAGACATCTGCAAGGTACTCGGAATATCACTGGCCGATGTGGAGTTGCTGGGAAATGGTGGCATGCCGCTCTCGCCGACAGATGGTAGGATTTGTTTTCTGTCCTTCTGCTTTCGCGATAAGCGACCTTTATCTGGATTATGTTTGATGCCAATTTTAGAATTGGCCTGGAAACAATCGTTGAGTCAAATCGAAATGGAAATCAGACGTTAACATGACCGGTCCAACGTCGACAAGCCCCCCGACTGCAGCGTCTTTACTTGAGTCTCTTCTGCTCTGGGTCGAGAAGCAGCAGCAGTCGCAGCAGCAGAAAAAGCTGCAAAAACGCGAGTCCATGTGTCAGACGGACGCCGTGAACATAGTCGGCCCTGGTGGGAACGGCGGAGGACCCGGCGGCTACAATTTGGAGTACAAGCTGAAAAAGCTCGAGGCCGACAGCAAGCTGGATAGGAATAAAAACATGACAAAATATCTGGAAGAGAAGATGTTGCTCTACCAGCAGCAGTGCGAAAAGCGGTACCGCCAAGAAATGGACGCCGAGCTGCAGCGGGTGAAGGCCTTGGACCGGCAGCAGATTCGGTTAGAAGAGGCGCAGAAAGCGCGAGCCGAGTACCAGACGCGCCAGCTCGAGTCCAACAAGGCTTTCTCGGAGAAGGAGGCACGGCTCAAGACGAAAGAGGAGCAGGCCTTGCACCGGCTGCAGCAAAAGGAGATCGAGCTCGACCGCAAGGCCACTGAACAACGCACGCTGTTACTGCGGAAAATGGAGGAACAAAACTTGATTGTACAGAGAAAAACAGAATGGGTCGCGCTCGAGGAAAAGCGACTTGCGCTAGCGAGGGACGGCGTCGAAAGCGAGAAGGTATGTTTGTGGTTTTTATTCTTGAGTACAGCGACCTCCCCTTCCTGCAAAATCAAAGTTGGTTCCAGGAAGCAATGAGTGCCGAATTGCTCATCCTTTCAGGAGCATATAGGAATCGACATTCCACCTTGTCAGTGATGTCCACAACTAAAAAATCAGAGCAAGTTCGCTGAAGAGCGCCGAAACTGGGAAGCTTCGCGTAGACAGTTGGAAGCACAAAATCAGGCTGTTGTCGACAGACACAAAATCGACGTGGAGAAAAACCTGGAACAAGACATGGTACAAGAAAAATTTGTGATTTGCCACGAAGTGGAAGTTGTAAGGACGCGCATTGTGGGAAGCGATGGCGATTCAAAATGAACACCATTGCAATTCAAATCTTATGTTATTCCTTGCAACATCCGGCGACGAAAACCCCCTCAGGTCAAAGCGCGGACGTTTCAGCTGAATCTCGAAAAGGAAAAGTGCCAGATCGATCTAATCAAGCAGCAGCGCGACACGGCTTTGACAGAGAGTCGGAACTACTTCGAGCAGACTACTACGCTGAAGAAAACTGTTGTGGAACTCGAGGACCGGCTGAAGGAATTCAAGATTCTGCACGAAGCGAGCCAGCGCCAGGTCGCAATTGCCGCCGAGCAAACGAAACTAGAGCAGCAACAGGTAGAGAAGTTGAAGACGGTAAATCAGCTCCGGGAAGAGGAGTTGAAACGGCAGGAGGACGTATTTTCTGGACTCAGCAAGAAGGAGCAGGCACTTCTACGGCAGCAAGAGGAGAACCAGAAACTTCTGCAGAAGCAAATCGACGACTTGCGCAGGGACGGATTGGTACGAGTGGATTCCATTTTCCTTTTTGCCGATTTCTCCGTACTTGTCCTGCATGTCATGGAGCAGAAGCCTCTACGCACTTTCAGTTTCACTTCTTCAGTTCATTTAGAAACAAGCATATTCTGTTCCCAAACTACATCCACCCTAGTCCAAGCAAGACGATCTGGAGCGCGCCGTCTCCAGGCAGACGCAGAGCGAGAAGGACGCAGAAGACTTCAAGCAGCAGATGCTAAAGCTCCGCGAGGATAACATCAAGCTGAAGGTCGAGGTGGACCGTTTGCAGCGAAGGAACGAGGACGGCGTTTTGAAAGAGAGAGAGCTCCGACGGGTCGAGCAGTTGCTCCTGACGCAGTCAATGCAGCAGGGTACGTACTTACAACTGAAGCAGTCGGCTCCCTTGAATATCTAAGTACCTCATAGTCTTCCAGTAGTGCCTTATGAAGACCACCCGGAAACGCGGTCGGAAACACCTAACGACATACCGTGGATGCTGGAAGAGCTTGAATTTCAATATTTTCTTGTCTTGTAAGATCACTACGCCTGCTTTCAGGTGCTCTTTCCCCGAATACCACCGGGCATGCGGGCGTGCGTTCCCAAGACCAATCCCCCAACGGGACGACGCTGGATCCCGAGCGACTTTACGCAAAGTGGGAGTCCGACATCGACGCCGAGCTGGCCGCGACCAAGCAGCGCTACAACGTCGGCACCAGCAAGTCTGCGTCGACCACCGGCGACAGCTCTAGCTCCAATGCGCACTTTGGACTTGAGCGGAAAACCCGAATGCTGAACCAGGAAATTCAGGAATTTGCTAGGCACGGGTTCTTTAAAAACCCCAATCCGAACTCCATGCTGTCGCAGTCCGTTGACGTGGACGCGATTTTGAAAGAAGCAGAACTTTTCGACGGCAAGTCCTACGTGGAGCGGTCCAGGAACGCGTTCCAAACGGGCTTCGGGACCTCGCAAAGCCCCCCGCGAGCCAGCCACTCCGCGCGGTCCTCCGCGGACGGGGTCGTTCTGTATGTGGAGGACGACGTGGCCGGCACAGCGACGACCAGCAACGGGCCTGATTTCCGCTTGAGGCTGAGTGCAGAGCAGCAGGCTTTTCAACCAGCGGACCGAGTTGTGGTACAACAACCTCCAGGGGTCGTTCTTGGGAGTGCGGCCATAGGCCCGTCAGCGTCAACCACAAACGCACTGCCTCCGGTCTCGGTTCCCACGATGACCATGACGGCTTCAGCCCAGTCATCGACCGCAACGGAACCCGTCGTCGACCAAGACCCAGGCACGAATCGAAGCCTGCTGGTCGGAACGGCTCCTGCAGCGTCATCTTCGTCTTCCAAAGCTGCTTTCGCTAGCACAGATGAACAACAACAAAACCAGAACATGATAAACGCATCCGCATCGGGGAACAAATTTTCCTCTGGCGCAGAGAGCAGAACTTCGTACCCCGAGCAGGATTCCTCGTCTCTTGCGGTGTCACAAGCCAGAGGGATAGACATTTTGAAGCCCCCACCCGCGGAGCAAACAGCGGATGACGAGGAGAATGGCGAAAACGACTCATTCCGCCTGGACGATTTTCTTGGGCCTGCAGGAGGGTCTTCTTCGTCGAACAAGATAGGTCTCGATGATCGATTTGACGACGAGAACATCACCGATGCCGTGCCTTCATCTTCCAACAACAGCAAGGAGGTGGAGATTCTCGGGCTTGGTGCAGCAGCTGCACCAAGCACGAGTAGTGCAGCAGCAGCGGGAGACGGTGCGATAGAAGCGAATGCGGGAAATCACGAAGAGAAGCCGGAACTTGCGTTCAAACTAGACGACGTGTACAACGACCTGCTGGACCGCAGGAAGCAGGAGCAAGCTGCGAAGAAGAACGAGGATCCCTTCGGCGGCGACAACATTCCGGAGGAGATCGACGAAGAAATCGAGGAAGAAATCTTCTCCCAAGGCGACGGTAGCAGCTTCAAATCGGACGAAGATGCGGGGTTCTGATGAACTAGTTCTTGCTCTTGGGAGCGGGAATATTGAGCGCTTTTCTCACGGATACTGGAGTGGTGCCGAGTTTGACGCAATTGTTCAGATGTCAGATGAACACTTTGACAAGGATTGTGACTTTCATGTTGATTTTGTTTGCAATTGGACTTGCATATGGGTTGACGGTGCGGGTACTATACTTACATATGTCCGCTGTTGACTACAGAGTTATGTGGAAGTTTGATTTTGAACATTTGCCCTTTTGCTTATCTAGAGCTGGCATTTCGCGCCAGTTCGCAAGGATAAAGCTGCAGAACTTTTTTTGTGACGGTTTTTTTGCAAATAAAGTTGATTGAAAGAAACAGAAAGTTAAAGGAATCACCCAATTTATCATTTGCGTTTGCGTACGAGTACGACCTGAACTACAACCAAATTATCCTCGACTATGAAGTGGTAAGGTGGATCTGGAACATTCCGCCGATCGGTGGACCCAGTACCAAGTGGACTAGGAGCGAAAATGAAAATAAATGAACGCTTTTTGTGCCCCGGTTCGCAGCTGCGCGAACAACACTTGCAAGCAGGAGGAAGTGCGGGAGTGAGCAAAAGTGGGACCAAGAACCAGAGGGAATACAGTTATACCGATTTCGATCTTCTTTGTTCTTGTTCAAAGAAAAGAGGGCGAGAACATGAATAAGGATTCACTTTTTCGTCTGAGTTTACACCGGGGATGCGGGGTTCATTTGCATCGTCTTGCTCATTTTGCGAGTTTTTTTCTTTCTGTTTGAGTCGAGTCCGAGTGAGACACCCGATGTGCAGCAGAGGAGGTGGACACTTCTGGAGTTACTTGGCGAAAGCGCAGCAACCAAGTGCTAAGCTTCTCTCATGCTGTATGAGTGGATCGTGTATGTAGTTGCGGCGCGAAGATTGACGTGACGACCGAACAAATGTGGCTTACAAAATGAATTTGTCCAGGCAGAGGAACGCCGACGCTCCGCTAGCTCTCTCGATGCGATTACAATTAAACTCATAGCTCCTGGAGCGCGTGTGCGCGTGATAGTGATTGTTCGCCATGGCTCCTGGCCCGTCGCTGACGTTGCGCAAAGGCCGACAGTTTCGGTCGTTGGCGAGCCGAAGGCCGGACGGGGAGTGCCGTGCTGGACCAAGGATCCGGACTACTGGACGACCTGCCGGATCGCCCAGCGATGTGCCGCCGCTGCGCTGGCCCGTGTGGTGTGGCAACTCTTGGCAGAGCCGCAAGACGAGGGCGCTTGACGGTGCCGCAGCGCCTGCACCACCCCGCGGACCCGCCGCATGGTGTAAGAAGTGCATCGCTTGAAGGAAAGGAGAGCCCGCCACGGTCTACAGGGCTGCGCTGTCGTCTTCCTCATCCTCAAGCAGCAACACGAATAGCGATCCTTCGAGCAGACCGCCAGCCACTGGCGCGGCTAGTAAGTTCCTCCGCCCACCGTTCGGATTTACCGCCTCAGCCGGCCAGTGATTGGCGCCCGCTGCGCGGCGTGGCGACCCCGACGGCATTGGGCGGCGAGCCGTTCGCCGCCCCGTGCGCAAGATCGCGAAGCGCTGCCCCCCGCAAGGGGGGTGGTGGGGACGCGGCGCGAGCCAGGCGCGCGCCGTCTGTGGTTCGCCCTCGTGCCGTTGGGCTGTGTGCCCCGCGCCCTCGGCCCGCCTTTCTAGCCGCCCGTCGTGGGGCAGTGGCGCCGGCCGGCGATCCCATGCGGAGCAGGGCTGTCCAAGTAGCCTCCCCGATGCCGATCGTCGTTGGCAGCTTCCACCCCGCCGCCCCGGTGCTGGATTCGATTTATGGCATTTATGGGCGCTGGCGCCTTGCGCCAATTGTTGGAAGGATGGAGGTGGAGTGCGCGTTGCCCCGGCGTCGTCAGCGATCTGGCGCAACGCCCGCACTGCTGCGAGTGCTTCGCCGGGGCGCATGCCGGCAACGAAAGAGATTTTGAAGTATTCACAAGTCAATGTTTTCTTCGTTGATGCTGTTCGAAGGGCACTGAAAAAGTGGTGCAAGATGAGTTTGAGAAGGTGATGTGATGGCGACACATGTGCTAGACGGTGACATTGAGATTTTCTGAGAAAGGCAGGACCAAGACGACAACAAAAATGATAAAGCACGAAAGATTCGTCCCTGTCATGCGGATACCTTTATTCGAGTGAGCGGTTGAGGGGCAGAATTTCAGCGTTGCGTTTTTATCAGCCAGGTCTGTCGCGGAACCGTCAGCCCAGGCACAGCTTTTTGCTTTGTTTAAATTGAAATGCAATTATTTGCAATACGAAGGCAAGAGGATGAAGTAAGAGACTAGCATCTGTGTGTTTTCCAAACTTGCACATGTAGTCCCAGTGTCTAAAAACGGGTTTCGGTTGCGGTTGGTTTTTGTAGCAGAGATGCGTGCGCTAATTCATTTCCTCGACCACGGTGAGAAGGCAAACGCAACGGACTTTGCGTTGCCGGTCTGGCATTCCTTCGCACGAATCCGCTTTCTTATCACGCAGCAGTGCTCAGGCTCGAGCGGAATCCGACATCATCATCACCATCACAGCAGCACCAGCATGAGTAGTACAGCAAGGAAAACCGCAGGCAGATGCCTGATGGTGTTCCTGTTTCTCGTGCAATTTTTCTGGATGGTGCAAACAGACAACCGCGAGGAGGCTAGACAGGCGGAACGACGTGAGGCGCAGCCGGACGAAGCAACCGACACGGAGGAACCCGCTCCGGTCGCACCTGCACATGAGGGCACGAAAGGGAAATATCTCAGACGAGCCCCCGGCGCTTCAAGAAAGCCGACGAAGCCACCCATTGCTGTATTTCTAGAGCACTTTGCCGAGGCAGTTTTTGGGCCGCCAACCTCTACAACAACGGCGAAAAGCAGCCTGGACACTGGGCAACCTACTTCTACCGGCGCAGGAGCGTCGGGGGCACGTCGAGCTTCTAGCCCCCGCGAGGAGAACGCAATTCCAATCGATAGCTACGAAGCTGCAGCCACCTATCTGCCTATGCGCGGAGCAAGCACGACGAGGTCGAGGATGACGACGAACGTTGCCGCTCCAGCAACTACAGTTGCTAGCAAAGAGAACAAAGAGAGGAAAATGCAAGGAGCAGCCTTACTAGAGAAGCAAGGCGATACCGATATTATGGGAAAGCCCTTTGATGATCCCGGCGGAACTGGCGGTGTATCTTCCGCTTCTAGCGTGAAGATAGACAACATGTACTCAGGCCAGACGAGATCAGCCGCATCAAAAGGACACCCACCACCTTCGTCTTCTCAAGAAGTGAAGCGGAGCGCGATAAGGACTACAAGACCAGCATCCACAGTACTAGATACAGATCCGAAGGATGACGTCAACCCGACGATAACACCAGCAGCTCCGCCGCTCGAAGTAGATGGAACAAGAGCGAGCGCCTCGCAGTTGACAGGAGCTCCTTCTACTTCCTCTTCAAGCGTGTTGCAGTTGAACGCTGAGCAAGTGCAAGTAGGTCCTCCTGTGGAGGAGGACGAAAGCTTCGACCTTTCCGGTGCAACCCACGACCAGGTACACGGGTTCGTGCCGTTCTCCGTTGCCCATGGCGTGTCCGAGGCCGCGGACACAGACCCGCTCCTGGCTCAGGACCATAGTTTCGTGATGGATCTGAAGGAGAAAAAGCTGCTGAAAGAGCGGGAAGAGGGCAAAGCGCTGTTTCCCGGCGACTCCTCCAAGATCGAGGAGGCGATGAACTTGATCTGTCCCCCCGGGTTCTACGCGATCAACAGTGAAGCGACAACGGCTGCCGCGAAGGAGGCCAGCGAGGGGAATGGGGGCGCAAAGAAGAGCCCGACGAAGCTGTTGAAAGCGCTGGGCTTCGACGACATTCCAACCGAGGTGACCAACGCCATGGCGGTTTACGTGAAGGAGCCGTTGTTGAGTAACCGGCCGCTGATCTGTCCGAAAACCACAACCAGGTACGACGAGGAGGACAAAACAAAGGCGAACAACGGCATCATCGTCAACTACGTGAAAGACAAGGACGCCAGGCGGAAAAGGAAAGCCCTCTCCGTCGACAAACGGAACAACGCCATCGTCACCTGCCGGCTCTCCGCCGACCGGGACATCAAAAAGGCCTCTCTCGAATACCACCTGAACGACAATTCTCCGCTCCGGTTGCGCATGACACGGGTGAAAACCGACGGGGATTTGAAAAATCCTTTGAGGCCGGCGGATTTTTTCCCGATCAAGTATCGCTGTTCCAGTCAGAACTACGAGGCCGCCAAAAACGCGGTCGCGCCCTACTTCAAATTCGGGATTCAGGCCGGCGAAGACGCGTTCCAGCGGTACCGGAAGTTGAAGATCGACGGGGAGCAGCCCTATTACGTCGATTTGGTGAATTCGGAGGACCCGCGGTACAAAATGACGGGGTCTGGAGCCTCCTCCACCTCCGCTTTGCAGGTCGAACCCCACATATTGCTGAACCTGACGCCGGGCGTGGCCGAGCAGGCGCACAAGCTCGCACGCTGGGGCGACACGGTAAAAGGCCGGATGGACGCCCAGAAGCGGTGGGTGCTCGCCGACCACGAGGACATTGTCGGCCACTCGAAAAAGAACCAGCAGAACGGGGCCGTGCCTCACATGGTGGTGTACCTTCCCGCGGTCGTGCCTCTGCGGAAGTACAAAGGGAAGAAGGTTCTTTTTTCCGTCGCGCTCGCGGGAGGAGGTGGGGGCGGTGGAAAGGCCAAAAGTGCGAGCGCGGCTTTGCAGCTCGGAGCGCAGGAGGGGGGAGGTGGTGCCGATGAGGGCGGTGCTGACAAAGAGAAGAAAGAAGCGGGGGGTGATAATGCAGAAGAAGGTGGGCAAAATAAAGCGGAAAAAGCTGAGGAAACGAAAGAACCGGAAGAGACCTCCGAAAAAGGCGATGAATCCTCGAAGGAAGAAGACAAAAAGGCGGACGAGGACACGACTTCTAAGGAGAGCGAAGCCGCAGCGCAGGAGGATGATGCAAGCAAGAAAGAAGAAAACGGCAAAGAAGGGGGGGACGAAAAAAAGGACGAAAATTCTGCAGCCCCTGGAGACGACAGTCACGCAAGCAACGATGAGTCAGCTACAGCGGACAAAAATAAAGACTCGGTGCCAGATGCTGAAGAAACAAAAAGCGGTAACGCTGAGGCTGAAGATGACAGCGACATTACTAAAGAGAAAGGCAAGGAGGACCGGGGCCCGAAAAAGCATCTCGAGGAGGAGGCACATGTCCCGAGTGCGCCGCCAGCAACGGGTGACGAAGTGAGGACGCGTGCCGAGAACGTCATCAGTACGTTTCCGGAGGCGGAAAAAGCGAATGTCCGGGTGGAAGTAGTGCCTGGCGTGAACGGTAAAGGGCAGCGAGCGCAGGTCTACGCAGACAAGACCTATTTTCTCACGCCCAAGGTTCGCGACGCGATCGGGAAGGAATTCGACAACGCTGACCTGAAATACGCTGCGACAAAGCTCGACGCGCAAATCCAAGTCGTGACGGAGGCCGAGGGGCCAAGTAGCGAAATCGAGTACGTGCCGACCCCCGACAGCAGCTACGAAAATTCGCTGGACGCGCATTTATCCGATTCGTCGAGTGTCGTGATACGTGCGGTCCCGCCATCGGAGCTGCTTTCTGCGTTTTCCGAAGAAGAGAGGCACGGCTACGAGAGCATCCAGAAAGAAGCGCTCACGGGAAAGCAGGTCTCGATGGCCTCGGGCGGCACGGGCCAGTGCAACTTTCAGATTGCGGACGTGCAGGAACGGTTTCAGACGAAGTGTAGCGTGGCTCTGAGTCCCAGTCCGTACGTGGGGGCGGTGACGGATCAGGACGAAAAGGCCGCGGAAGGAACAGCTGCGGAAGGAGCTGCTTCGTCGTTGCAGCTTCGGAAAGAAGCAATTCAGGCAGAGAGCGAGGGCAAAGCGGAAGAAGAAGGTGAGCCAGCGAAGAAACAGAGTACACCAGATGAGCAGCCCAGAACTTTTTCTCCCAAGGAGGCCGACGCCTTAAAGCAGTTCGGTATCGCGATTGACAAAGCAACGAAACAGCCCAAAAGCACCCGCATATTGCTGCGCATGGCAGTTTATCCTGTGCAAAAGTATCGTACTCGTAGTAATTGCAATCACGCATTACAAATTTTTTTCTCAAGATAAATCCGCATTACAAATTTTATGTGTCGTGCTAAGGGAATTTGTCATGCATTTATACGAGTGCGATACTTATTTTGCACTTCATACAGTTCCACCTGGCGGGTCGTACCAACGCGATATGTACCGGGTGCAGTCTTATCAAATGTAAAGATGTCTGGGTCTGGAAGAATGCAACTTGTGATGCTGCATTTCGATGACTAAAAAACTTGTGTTGCATGAGCAGCAAACAGAGTCTAATTTTTGCTACGCGGAGAGGGCATTTGTCATGCGGAATGGGCATCGAGAATCCCTCAAAAAACCTGTGATGCTAGGGCATGCATTACAGGCATCATGGGTCATGAGAAATATGCATGACAAATCTTGCATTCTTCCAGACGCAGACCCAGACATTTTTACATTTGATAAGTCTGGAATGAGCGCGAAAAGTGAAATCAAGGGCCAGGCGCGCGCAGCCATGCACCAGAAGAAACTGGACGAGTTATTGGCAATCGCATTGAAGACCTCCGGCGAAAAAGCGATAGAAGGCGGGTCGAGCGCGTACTAAAAGTTATGCTTGCATGAATTTGTATTGGCATGTTTGCCGTTGCTTCTATAATGAGAACAAAATTAATAACTGTTCTTCATTTTCATCGAAAAGTGAGTTGGAATGATATCTTGCAGGCCTGTCTTCCAACAAAATTTTCACGGTTTAGAAGAGTAGCACCCACGTCCTCCTTTACGACTACAAATGTTTTCCAGGTTGCAAGCCAGCGAACTAGGGTTGCGGTCGGTGTTTCCGGATCTCGTCGCCCCCCAGCTCCACGTACTGAACGTGGAGCAGGAAGGCGAAAAATTTGATGCAGCGGCCACAAAATTTCGTGTCGGGTTGTTTCGGAATCCCTCGGACTTCCGAGAAATCATTGCTGAGCATGCGGAACCGAGCTTCCAGGCGACCTTACCCTCCTCGGTTTTCGTCCCGTACAAGGTTCCGCACTTCGGGAAAAGTAAGCAGGCAGAGCACACGACGAAATGGTTTCGGTCTGCGCCAGTAGCGCCCCCGCCGGACGAATCGGGTGAGGGCAGTAGCAATTTGCAACCGGGCGACCGAGTAAGGGTGGTGGGATACACGCAAGCAGGGGCGGAGAGCGTAAACGATAAAATCGGTATCGTGAAGGTGGTTCCGTCCAACAAGAACCAGGGCAAGTACTCTGTGGCTTTGCTGAAGCCGCCGACCGAAGCAAAGACCAATGACGAGAAAACCAGGCTTGGCGACAGCGGAACAGTAGAAGAGAGCGGCACGAAAAACGAACAATCCGAGGGCAGTTTGGAAGACGTGATTCAGCTGGTGAAGTCGAATTTGGTGAAGTTGCCGAAGTTCAATTTCCAGTCCGTCGCCACATCCGGAATCGAGGTGGAGCCGCGCGACGTGTACTTTCCCGACAGTGACGAGTTAGTGCAGGAAGCTCAGGACAGCGCCAACCGGGAGCTGCGCGCCTTTCGCGAGGACATGAACGGGCCGCGGTTCGTCGCGATCGCCTTCAGCTCGAAGGGGGGGCAGAAGGACTTGCTGGAGCAAGTGAAGCACAAGCTCGAGAAAGTGTCGCTCACCGACGTCGTTAGCGGGACCGATACAGAAACCACCAACGCCCTGGATGTGGTTGAGGATCGGGGCGTGATCTCCATCAAAAAGCCAGACAGTGCCTCGTCGAGCAGCGCTAGCCCGAATTTGTTGACCGGGGACGAATGTGACCGTATCATTGAGGCGCTGACCGGAAAAATGGACTTCGTCACGTTCGATGAGACCAGCGTGGAAAGAACGGGCGAAAATAGCGAAGGGGAACAGGAGCAGGAAAATAAAGAAAATACACCAGAGATCGACCAGGAGAAACGAAAGAAGCAGGCCACGCTGTCTGCCGGACTGGTGAAGACACTTCGCTCAAAGGCGCAAATCGGAAAAGTCTTGCAGAAACTCGACCTGCTGGGCAGTTTGGATCTGCAGAACCGAGGCGACGGGGTGTACCAGCTGCAGAAGTCCGCGGACTTTTCCAAGGCGGATCCAAGCGACGCCCAGAAGGTGCAGAAGGAGCTTGAGAAAGACGATGAATCGACGGCCAAAGACTCCTACGGTAAGTTCTTACTCCTTGATGGCCGCGGGTTCATGCGGTCAGACGTGAATCACCGGGCGATCATCATCACGGTGGACAAGAAGACGGGCAAGGAAACGCATCGGCGCATTTCCGACTGGCACTTTTTCCGCCCGAAAAACGTGATCAGTACATCCAGTGCCCACAGCTTCGACCACGACGAGGATGAGCATGAGGGAAGGAGATCATCGTCAGACGCCAACGGAGAGAAAACCTACATCGTGTCGCTCCAGAGCGGCGTCCGGCCGGAGGACCTGGAGTCAGAGTTCCTCGAGGGAGTGCCCTTTTACACGGCGAAGAAGATCTCCCCGGCTCTGGAAGTCGACATGCCGGACGTGCATCGGTTGTCCGGCGACGTGGTGTGGGGGGAGATGGATCCGGACAACCCAGGGTGGCTGAAGATGAGCACGCCGAGGGGCGTCAGGTACCTCCCCAAAGCCGTTCTCCGGCCGCTGATCCAAAATGTAGAGGACATGCCGGCTGCGGATACCCCCTCGAGCCTGAACGAGGTGAGGATGGGTCCTCTGCGGGGGGTGATGAACACGCGGCCGCTGAACGACCGGCGAGACTACACGCTCAAGGACTTAGCCCGGGACGTGACGACGATGTTTCCGCACTTGCTCCAACAGCAGAAAAAACACGTGCTCGCCATCGAGGACAAGGCGCCAAAGTTCAAGGAGATGGCGGAGTATCTCCGGGCCCGGACGGCGCGGCTGAAGGTGCTGTTGCAGGGCTACAAAAGCAAGTACGCGAAAGACGCGTCCGATGTGGTGTCGTTGGCGATGAGTGAGTTCTCCTGTGTGGAGCGGAACAAGCGGATTCGGGAGGAGGTGTCCATGTACTGGGACCATCGGCAGGGAACGACTTTGGGGCATTTGCTCGAAGATAGTCCCAATCCCCCGACCAGTAACGAGGAGGAGGAGTTTGTGCGGGAAGCGAAGAACACGGGTGAGGACACGGGAAAGCCCGAGGTCGATCAGGAGCCGCCGCCGCTGCCAGTTACTACCAAGAAGTCCAGCACGTTGGAACGGAGAGAGCGAGAAAGCGACGACGGGACGGCGGTCGGGGACGGGACTGAGGAAGACGCGATTCGCGAAGTCGGCGGAAAACTGCTTCAGGCGATATCAGGTGCTGGAGGTGGCAGCAGCACCAGCAGCAGCACTGGCGGCGGTGGAAAAATTCTTGCGGAGTCGTCTACGCCGCCGGTCGCGTTAGCTGAAGAGTCACAAGAACCAACCGCATCTTCACATATGTCGTGGAACTTTCCGAACAGCGGGACGGCGAACAAACCACTAACAGTGTCAACACAAAAATTGGGAAAATCCAGAGGCTACGAAGAAGCTGAAGTAGCTGGCGCACGAGTTGGCACGCACGTCGAGAAGCAGCAACCGCAAGCGAAAGCGAATAGCAAGGCACAAGATCATCCCGACGCCCCGCTTTCCGACGAAGAGATTCTGAACTCGGTCTGGATGAACCCGGGCGAAGAAGACAAGTTGCAAATCGAGCGCGAGATGGAAGCAGAGGGGGGTGGCCGAACTACTAGTAGTGCATCATCGGATCATTCCACTTCGTCTACGACAGCATCCGATGTGGAGGTGCCGGAGCTGGATATAGACATTGCCCAGGACGACCTGGTTGACACGTCGTCTTTCCTCCAGCAGCAGGTTGTGCAAAGATACGCAGCGCAGGAGACCGAAAAAATCGACGAGGACGAGCAGATTTTGCGATCGTTGGGACTGGGCGACGACGTGGACATGGAACTTATTCGCGGCAGTGTGACGAGTGAGAACGACGACCACGAGGATGCGTTTTACAACGATGAGAACAAGGAGTTTGCAGACCTGCGGGACGTGCTCCTCGGGAGAGCGGTTGTGGTATCAAATGCAAAAATGTCTGGGTCTGGAAGGTTGCAACTTGTGATGCTGTCTTTGGAAGGTGAAAAAAAATCTGTATTGCATGACCAGCAAGAGGAGTTCACTTTGTGCTACGCGGAGTGGGCGTTTCTCATGCGGAATACGCATCAGAATGCCGTTTGAAAATCTGTGATGCTAGTTAATGCATTTCAGGCTTCATGGGTTATGCAAATTATGCATGACAAACCTAGCAATCTTCCAGACCCAGACATTTTTGCACTTGATATGTGGACGCGCCGAACTACATCGCGGACTCGGCAGCCGACCTGTTTGGCGGAATTCTCGCTGCGATATCCAGGAAAAAACACCCATGCCCATCCAATTTGTCATGCAAAACATGTATAAAATCCACTATTTGTCATGCAAAAAATGGATGGGGATGGGTGTTTTTTCCTGGATATGCGAACGAAAAATCCGGGAAGCGCTTGATGTTGATGGAGAAAGATAATGGTGTCGCGCCTGGACGACCTGGCGAACAGGATCGCCAACATGCAGATGCAAGAGCAAGTCGAAGTAGAATGAAGCGACACCGCTATAAAAGAACGCCCTCAGCGTACGGATACGAAAGTGCGGCCGAGCGTTGGAGTGAGGGGGACGACGACGGGGACGAGTCCGCGGATTTGGAAGACAGCGACAGAGCAAGCATTTTTCGCTCTTCAACTGCATCTTCCTCTTCAAACTCATTTCTGGAAATCGATGATCCGGAAGATCTAGATCATGAATCGCTGTTGCAGCTTGATCCCGCGGATCTTCATTTGGAAGGCGCGACTGGTCAAAGAAAAAGTGCTAAAGCAGGTCTGGTTTTTGGCTTCGCTGGAGGCTTGATGCAGGAGAATGAGGACCTCTCTCGTGGTCAGCAACAGCAACCGTCATCAACGTCCGGTGAAGTAGCAACCGACGTCGATTCCTTTCTTCACGACGCCAATGACGAGAGTGACACAGATTTGGATGACGTACTCTTCGAGTTGTCGGAACCCAAGCCACAAAATCGGCAGTCGCAACATACTTCAGTGTGGTTTTCTCGCACATCTGCTTTGCAAACGGCGGTCCTCGCGAAGAACGCACCTTCCTCGTTCCTAGAAGAGCGGCAAAAGCGGAACAAGATCGCGACACGGCACCATCGTGCATTCTACGAGACCGACGCCGGCGTGGAGCGCGGCGATACGCACGACAAGCTGGCGAAGTGGGACCCGAAGGAGAAGCTCACCTCTCTGTACGACAAGTGGGGCGACTTCTGCACGGACAATTATCCGAAAGAGGGCCAGTACGCCGAAGACAGTGTGAATTTCAAGCACCAGTGTCTGTACCTCCCGCCGGTGTCGTTCCGCCGCATCCCCCAATGCGTGTCGACAACGGTGTCCGACGCAGAAATCATGCAGTTGGACAAAGTCTGGAACTTCCGCCTCCGCCGCGACAAGCAAACGTACAGCCAGGAGCGGGCACTAGACGACTTGACGATGCAGTACTTCGTGATCAAGAACGACCTCAAAGCGATCGAAGCGTCCATGGATCCGGAAAAAGCGAAGAAGGCCTTTGACAAGGAAAACGCGAACAAGGGGTGGGGCAACATCTTCAAGCAGCAGGTCATGAAGAGCTACGCGAATTTACGGGATATGGGTTACGGCGACGCTGCGGGAACAAACGGTGGTGTGGTGGCCGTGGCGCCCAAAGTCGATTTCCGCTACCAACCCGCGCCGCTCGTGAAGAACGTCCTGTCTCTACTGCAGACAGACCAACCGGGCAAAATCGTGTCGCAAAACAGTTACCTGTACCAGATGGGCGCGTTTCTGGTCAAACACACGGACATGGAGTGGAGCAAATTTGTTTGCAGGCAAAGGCCGCTGATGACGAAATCCGAGTTCCGGGAATTCTACGACTTCGTGAAGGTCAACACCATCCGGAAACGGGATCGAATCATGGCGAAAAACCCTTATCTCACGGGGGAAGAGGTCACAAAGGAAGCGAAGGGCGGAAAGCCCCTGCCCGACGACATCGACCAGATGGATTGCCCGATCCCGATCACGGTGGAAGTGGTGGGCGACTTTACGACGAGTGACGCGCCGCTGGAAACCACCTTCAGCATGAACGCCTTCGAGAAAACGAAGATGAAGGACCTCACCAAATACGCCATCCAGGAGTTTTTGTACCGCAACCCCTTCCTGAAGAAGCAGTTCACCTCCGGCAGGTACCGGTTCAGGCTGTACAAGCAGGATATCAAAAGTAAAAATGTCTGGGTCTGGAAGAATGCAACTTGTGATGCTGAATTTGGATTCCAAAAAAATCTGTATTGCATGAGCAGCAAAGGGAATGCAATTTTTGCTACGCGGAGAGGGCATTTGTCATGCGGAATAGGCATCGCGAAACCCTCAAAAAATCTGTGATGCTAGGGCATGCATCACAGACATCATGGCCAATGCAAAACATGCATGACAAATCTCAGAATCTTCCAGACCCAGACATTTTTACATTTCATACAGGAGCCGGTCGTGTCCGAGGGAAAGGAAGACGACATGAACGATGAGGAGATCGTGGACGAGAAGGCTTTGATATGACAGTGCACAACTCCCCCTCCCCTCATTTGTCATGCAAAATACCCAGTCCACCCTTTGCCTGCTCTTGGCAGTGTTTGCATGACAAGTTCTGGCAGCCCAAATAGCCCTACACTCCAGCGCAAATTTCTCATGCAAAACCGGCACTCTTGCTGATGCTTGTATTGCCGTTCATGCTGTACAAACGAGGGGGAGGGGGAGTTGTGCACTGTCATACTTGAGCGAGGAAGACATCGTGAAGGACTGGCAAGACCTGGCCGGGTTGAACAAAAAGCAGCAGGACCAGGTGAAGCTAGAGAAGCAGCAACTCGACAACAAGCGCACGGGCGCGAGCATCAGCGCGCTGTCGTCCGGGGAGAAGCAGGAGCGGATTCTGGCGAATATGGAAGACTTCTCGTTCGACGAGGACAGGATACAAGATCTGGGGGAAACCCTGACGGATTTGAAACTTGGACCGCACTCAGTAATCACCTTGCGCGCACTCCCGAAGAAACCGGAGGCGAGCAAATGGATCGGGCCGGAGGGAGACCGTACTATTAGTTGATGACTTTTTTTCTCAATGGCAACTGCAGTGACTATACGAAAGTAAGTAGGTAATTACGGTATTTTGGTGTTGTTTTGTTTTATTTCCCCAAATCATGAACTGCACCAGAATTCCGCCCCGGCGACCTGATTGTCTTCACCAAACTACCCTCCGACGCCGCCTGTGGATGCGCAAACGTACCCATGGAGCTCGTGGACGTGAACGACGACGTCTGGGAGGGGCGGCAATGGGTCGTGAAGCGACCGAGCAAGAAGGGCAAAGGCGACTTTTTTGCACAAAGCGAGGACAAAATCGGAGCAGCGACGTCGTCTGCAGACGCGGGAACGCTCTACCGCATCCGCTCGGACAAAGTCATCCCCGCTGCGAACAAGAAAATTCTGTCCCAGGCCGAGCGCGCAGAGCAGCAGGTTAAACTGGGTGATATCCTCGTGAATGACGACGAGGTGGCGGTGAATAAAGGCGGCAGGAGGCCGAAGTCCGCATTGGCCGGTGACGACGACGACCTGGCAGTACCGCATTCGGATGTCCACAACACCGACAGGGCGGAAAAAATCGGCAAGACGGATTCCGACGCAGCAGGAGCCGGCAGTGGCAAGCTGGTGGATGACACGACCGGTAGTGGAGTTGCGGGCAGTGGAGAAGATGAAAAGACGGAGGATCATGGCAGCGCCACAAAAACGTCGAAACCACCGACGGAGAGCTACAACCCTGTCGGAATCCCGGAGGAGTCTCCAGTGTCGAAAACCAGCAACGCCGAATAAGCGCTCGTGCGATGAGCAAAGAAAAAATGTAAAATTGATGCGATAAAAAAACCTACCAGAAAGTAAAGAAACCGAAAATGTTTCACGTTTCAAGTAAGATTGGTGCTACCGCTTACTTCTTGGTTCCATTGGCATGAACGAAGGCAAGCCGAGCCTCTCTGCTCTCAGTTGCATACGCATGATCCACTACTTGTACTTGCGTAGCGCAATTCTCATATGCGCTAACAGCTGTGTTCAGCTCGGCCAAGCAAGACGCTTCGTGGTTTGGATGCACTGTTCTAGCATACAACATGAGTTCCGCACTGAAGTAACTATACACTAGCAAGGAAGAAATGTCCACAAAACGCGTTGAGTTCTCGATCTACGACAGACCCAGACATGTGATGTCGATCACGCTTATCCGCGCACTACGATCTTTTGAGCTCACAGACACACACAAGTACTAGCAACTGCAACGGATCTCTCCTTCATGTAAAAACAGCAAGCAAACTCGTTGAAATCTAAATCAGTACAATAGATGCCACTAGAAATGAAAATAGACCAAGACCCTTGAGCATACGCGGTGTGTGGTAGTGCTAGCAGATCTGAAAATCAATGTATGAGCATTATGAAAAAAGCATAACTAAGAATAATTTACACTTACCCCCCAATCAGACAAAAAGCAGAGGATCGTCACGTAACATCGGCAAATAAACGTAAGGATTTTATTACTTGAAGCGTCCGAGGCTTTTTTTCAGCATTGTGGTCATTGTGTGAGTAGGGAATAGCGATTTATAGGTTTTTAGAACGTTCCACCTTTAGCTTCCTTTATTATCTCTGGTGCTGTAGCTGTTTTTCTATCTTCTGTGTACAATTTCAAAAGAGACGACACAACTATTTCATTTATCGACGCCAAAACTTGCTTTTTTTACAAGTTTTTCACGTCCACCTACCACATTACTTTTTTTGCTTTGTTGTCTCTTTCTGCTTGCGCTTTTCCAGGCTCTCCAGTTTTGTTTTACAACCTGCTTTCTGTAATACGTGGCGCGCGTAAAATAAAACTGGAAAAGATTTGCCGGCACCATCAACTAGTGGACTCCTTGAAACCAGTACTGCAGAAACTGAACCACGCTAGAACTTTAATTGGCAAAGTAGATCGTCTCCGAGAAAAGCAAACGCAAAACGCTAATTGTGCGCACAGGCAAACGCACATCGACAACGCAACCAGCCGTGGTTAGATACGGCAGGTGCTATAGCTTCCATGGTTGACTAAAGACAAAACACGTGGCGGATAAAAGTTTTTGCGTAGCTAGACGAGACTGTTTTCGAAAAGAGGTGGCAGACTGAAAGATAAAGAATTTTCCACTCCAGCGCCACCTTTTTTAGCGCATGTTGTTACAACCTAAAACCGCTATTTAATGATAATCGTTGTTTAACACAATACTGATACGGATATGCCTCAAACGCCAAGTCAATTGCAGTTTTGCAGCGGCTTGTCGTAGTTCTACGACAAGGGTTCTTTGCCCCAGCGCACTAGCGTGCCATTTGATCTGCTGCGCACTAGTGTCGCCGGGGGTAAGTAGATAAGTGCTGCACTGGCAGGTATTATTGTAAAGTATTGCCTCAGGAGTAGAAGTAGCGTTCGCGCGAAATAAACACCAAACAATAGAAGCTACACGTCCGGAAAAAACACACTGAGGCAATAGCGTGCCGCAGCTCTACTGAACACAGAACAACGCTTCAAAGATAAGCATTCGGCTGCTAAGAACTTCTGGCGTCATCAAGTTTAGAACGAAAAAATAAACGCAAAAAACTAAAACACAATTTAAGAGCGTGGTAATTTCAGTAGTAGTTTTGAGATGAAAAAGAAGTAGGAGAGAACAAGCAAATACAATTGTACTTGGTGGGTAGAAATAAGAGCTTCTGAAAAGTGCCACGGGGAAGAAACGACACGTCGTACTTTCTTCTTTCCAACAATCAAACTTTTTGTTTTTGGTTGTGGAAGAATTCCAGTAGCAGTCCCGAGAAGCTTCGCAACCAGCACCGGCGGGAGAAAGAAAAGACCATAAAACACCGGACGTTCAAACCCGCGTCGATATTGAGAACATCAGTACATACTGTGACCACGCCGAATCTTCTCATCTTCAAACAGACCACGTAATAAGTGGATTGGACGGCTGCATAAGCTAGCATAAGGAACACAATTACAGACTAAAGTATGGCGACTGCCGACGTGGTAGCTCCGGCCTCGGACGACAACTCCGACCTTGCAAAGAATGGGGCGTCACCAACGCTGCACACGCCCGATGCCGCGACCGCGGTGAGTGACTTGCAGAAGTCCGTGCAGGCGGCTGCAGGAGCAAGCACCGGGCCATTACCCGCGAGAGAAACGGACGAGACTTACCTGCAGGGCCACGTGAAGACGTACTCCACCAGAAAAGGGTTTGGGTTTATCACCTCCGAGCAATTGCAGTCGATTACCGGCGATATCTTCGTTTACAACACACATTTAGTGGGGCGCATCGGTCTCATTGCCGGGGAGCGCGTCGAATTCATCTTATTTTACGACCCCCAGACGCTGCGACCCCAGGCCCGAAATGTGCGCGTGCTGGAACCAGCACCATCCGGGGACGCCGCCCCCGCGATGGAACCGCCCGCGACTGCGGAGGAAATCGAAAAGTTGAAGAAGTTGAATGACGAAGCCAAGAGAAAGGCACAAATTAGCGGGCCACCGGTGCCCACCAACAATCAGATAGGAGGTGGCGGAATGGGAGCTGTACAGGGAATGATGGGCATGGGAGGTATGTTCGTTACTTTTGTATTCGGCGGGTTGCGCGCCAGAGTAAATCCATTCAATTCTTTCAGCAGTATTTCCTCTACCTAATGATCCCTTACTAGTATCCAACAGAACTCTCATACATGCCATGGAAAAGTAGGTGAGACTCGACAAGACGCTGGTACTAGTTTCTTCAACAATGTTTAAGGAGAAAAAGTACGAAAGTGTCAGCCTTTTGAGCACAGGACAAGTAACTCATCACAATACTCAAAAAACGAAAACTCTAGACGGCGACAACAAATTGACGTCCCCGGCAGGCAACACGAGCAGTGGCGGTGGCAGCGCGGCAAAGCCGTCCATGAACGAAACAATCCGAAGAGCGCAAGAGGACGCGGAAAAAAAGGTGAGACAGGAAGCGGCACTGATGCAAGAGCTAAGCCACCATAAGGACGACTACTTGTATTACCCGCAGGCATACCACGCGCCCATGCAAAGCGATAGACCAGGTATAACTTTTTGTTTCACGACATACACATACGTCCAAAAACACATGGACTGCGATGGTGTTTCTGTTTCCAAGTTTTTCGAAGACCAATCTATTATGCGACATTCGCTGCACGCACTCCCATAAACTGATTCTGGAAGCAATCTTTTCTACAGTTCCACCAAAGTCACTGATCCCGGTCGGTAGTGAAGTGACCATCATCGACTTTCCAATTCGAGAATTGAATGGTGCCAAGGGAGTTGTGAAGGCCTTTGACGACAGTTCCTGTAGATACAAGGTGGAGGTGAACGACGCCAAAAAAGGCCCACAAGAGTTCTTGATGCCCAAAGACAAGCTCCGGATCGACACGCTCACGTTACCGGTAAGATGCTGTAGTTTTTTTTTGTAAATCTAAATTTGCAGCCTTGCGGTTCCGGCCTAGAGTAGATTAGAGAATGTTTCTATTTCTTGCTCTTACGCTGACTCTTAGCAGCGTAGTTGGAAAGATTTTCACTACATACAAAATAGAGTTGGGTATGTGTCACTCCTACTAGAAGTTTCTTCTCCACAACTTGTCCAGGCCAACGCGGAGCACGAGAGGCAGATGAAAGAAAAGCAGGCGGCGGCAAAGGAAATTTTAACCGCTGCAATCAACGGCGGGCAACAACCCGGCAACTCCTCTTCCTCCGCGCCGCAGGCCGGCACGCCTGGCGGACAGCAAACGCAAAGTCGACAGTACGGTGGACCCTCGCCCACTGCCGCAAGTCCGGGTTATGGCACCACACACACGCTGGTCCACCAGCCAGTCAACGCCGCGATGCAGGCGCAATTGCAGGCACAGCAGCAACAGCAGCAGCAACAGGCCGCCGCGCAGGCACAGCAGCAGGCCGCGCTCCAGAACGCGGCTCTACAGCTTGCTGCTGCAGGCAAGATGAAGGGGGCACTGCCACCGATGATCAGCCCCGCACTGCAAATGAAGGGTTTAGTGCCGGCGATGTATCAGCCGCAGCTGATGGCAGGTCCGTTGAAGGGAAAACCTCTTCTCGCGGGCGCAATGGGACCCAAAGGATTCCCAATGCCGGGGCAGCAACCGGGTGCCGCAGGAAAGCCCGGCAGCCCATACGATCCGGCCAATGCGCAGGCAATGGCCATGCTGTACCAGCAACAGAAGGCTGCAGGTATCAAATGTTTGTTTTTTTTTGACGGCGCTGCAGTTGGTAGACTAAAAAAGTCAAGTGAGTAGTCGCTCATGCTCTACTGATGAATATTTCATCCATTTGCATACGCGACATCACTTCAAGTTCAAAGTCGATCTGCCATTCCGCATTGTGCAAATGCTGGGCTGGTGCAGTATGATCTTCTACATTGCACCGCACTACACAAACTTCCCTCATAACAGTCATCAGACAACACATGCACAATCAACAATTTCCGAATCCGAATGTTGTAGCTGCCAAGAGTCCGATGGATCCCATGGCCGCGGGCAAGCAGGGAGGACCATTGATGGGCGCCATCGACCCGTACGGTGGAAAGGGCCCCGGAAAGATGAAGCCAGCGAACGCGGCATCCCCGGTATTGGCAGTCGGAAAACCAGAAGAAGCACCCGGAAATAAAGGCTCCCCGGCCGTCGTGCAGCAGGTTGTGGCCGCCCCCGCCCCCGCGCCGCCCGTTGCCGCCATCAACAGTCCCAAACTGCCGCCACCAGAGCTTACGATTGAGGAAAAATCAGGAGGCAAAGGCACCAAGTGGCGTGTCCGCCTCGGAGCAGAAGACTTCAAAGACGCTATCGTATTGCTGTTGGTTTTACTTACAATATTTCCGCAGTGCCGAGTCCGAACTAGACCCCGTCTTCACAACTACATTGTCCCCGTATGCTACAAATGTTCACGCCGACGACGCTCGCGCCTTTGAGTGCAAATTGGTACATATCTTTAATGAAAACGGAAACGAAATAAACCAGGTCCGCGAAGCAGCCGATATGTCGTCGCTGGAAACCCGTCGACTCTTGCCCGGCGATACCTGTGTGCAGGCGGGGGAGACGATTCGTGTCGACCCCGGCGTGGTTCGCATGCCGATCGAACCGGACGGGTGGGTCACGGTTCATGCGCGCGCGATTGGTGGCCCGACCTTTTTGGAACTTGCCCCCGAAGACGAGGTCGAGTCCGAACCAGACTACGGGGATGTCCCAGGTACTAGCGAAACTAAATGGAAATGCATAAAAAATTTTACGAACTATCATGACAAGGAGCATGTCTACATAAATCTATCGACACGCAAGTAGAGCGTGAAGGGCCTCCTGATGATGAATTTCAACTGCTCATGTTGGTCGAGCAAAATTTTGCTGAAGCAATGCGGAGCGAATGAGATTCCGGTATTTGTACGTAGAAGTTAGATCAGCTGGTGCTGTCGTTTTAGTTTTTCAAACTAAAATTTTTCGTAGGTCTGGATGTTGAGCAGCGCATTTACCCATTGCCATTTCTGCTGCGGTTCAAGCTTGTTGCCGCTACACTTGAAGGCGACAATCCCGCGAAGGGACTTGTCACTGCCAAACTCGCGGAAACGCGACAGGGTGGTCGGGTCAAGGACAAGGAGTATTACAAAGAGAAGCACGAGTATTGATGTTTGGATATGCTGTTGCAGCTTTATGTTTTTTCTTATCTAAATGTTACGATGCTTAACACTTTAGCTGCATTATGTCGTGTGTCAAAAACAAAATATGAAACTGAGCGCATCGTGCTCACAGTGTACGTATATTCGGCCTGGTCGAAAGTAGAAACTCATTCAAATTCGACGCTACCCTACTCACCTTAACGCAGGCGCCAGGCACGGGAGGGTGGTAAGCGCGGAAATGGCAAGAAAGGCGGTGGTCGTGGTGGAGACCGTGACGGTGGAGCAGGCGACCGAGACAATAACTTTCAGCAGAGCTCCTCGAAAGAGCCCCAGGACGCGGAGCAGAGCGAAGAGCAGCCGTACAGCTCTGCGAGCGCCGAACACGATAGCAGGGAGGTTCCGCCCGGGAAAGGCAAGGGCGAAAACGGAAAGAAGGGCGACGGTAAGAAAGGTTCCGGAAAGAAGGGCAAGGCGCGATACGACGACCGGGAGCCGCGAGAAGTGTACAGCGAGGAGCGTCGGGAGCGCGGACCGATCGGCGGCGAACTACACATCGATGACGGAGAGGGAGATAACAGTAAAACAAATAAGCAGGCCGCCCAGCATTGGGAGGAGGACTGGAACAAGTCGTGGAAACAAGACAGGTAATGAAGCATGATGATATTCATTCATATTTTTCGTACTAGGTTGAGGTTGTTTTGTAAATGGCCGTCGAGGAAGTAGAGTTAGTTTTTCTACTGCTTGAGTATGCAGCTGTCGCTTTCCCCCGCCCTGGTCCTTTTTACTTTTTCGGTGTAGTTTGTCGATTGGCCGAAGGGTCGACAACTCTAACGTGCAGATTATATATTCCTCCTTCGTCCTTGCAGGGCCTACGACAAACGCGCGTACAAGGAACAGGAATGGTGGGGCGAGGAGCGAACGAGCAAGCGGGAACACAAGTCCAATTGGTACAATGAGCAGGGCTACAGCACGAGTGGCAAGAAGCAGTACGACCGGTACGAGGATTATGGCGCTTCCAAGTACGATAAGTATGGCAACGCGAGTAGTGGAAAAGAGTACTACGCGTACGACAAAAATTACGCATCTCCCTCGGACTACAAGCCCTCCAAGCGCGACAAGCACGGCGAAAAGTACTCGCATGAGAAGGAGAAATCTCATTCGGAGCACAAATCGCCCAAGTCCGGCGGTGGAGCTGTTGACAAAAACGGCCACAGGAGCGGAAAGGGCTCCGACCAGAAGGAGTATGGTGGTGCGGAGGGTCCCGCCCCCGTAGAAGGGAGAGATCAGGTAGATGTTGTTTTCCATGCAAGTCGAATATAGATTGAAAATCATGAATGCGGGCATGATCGACGGCGTCAAATATCAAATTCTCGGCGTTTTCCCTGAGTGATTCGGATTCTTGTTCCTGTTTTACATCATTGTGACGAGGAGCAAGATGTTAATCATGCACGATCTTTGATCTGGCTCTGGGTTTGGCGGGTTGTTTCACGTACTTCATCTTATTTAGAAAGTGAAAGACTGTCAATTATCAATCGACATAACACGACTCAAACAGACCGATGCAGTGTCGACATCGAAAAAGCACAAGACGCCCGAGAAGTCTGCGGAGAAGCACCAGGAGGCCACAACCACAGCGGAGGAGCCTGCGTCTGCCTCTGCGGAGCAGGGCCAGGCGGTCGAGGCTCAATCGGGAAATTGTACCCAACAGTGAAGAGAACGAAGTAGAAAAGTAAATCTAAAGAAAAAAAAATCAATTCTGAAAAAAAGAAAATTGCAACGCGTAGGCGACGCTTGTGCATTACAGACAATACTACGGCCGTACTCCAACCAACGCTGGTGCCGTCGAGGTAGATGGTGTGGTAAAACCAAAAGATATGCAATTCGAAAGAGCAAGATCAAACTGGAGCAAAAAAGGAGCGGCACTGCGACAAAAAGCAGCGCACCCCTATTCCAGGAACAGGAACTCCAGGCAAATTAATATAGAAGGTGCCCGCTGCTTGCGCCGCATGAATCCCATCGCCATCAGCATCGAAGTGCATAAGTATGAGTATCCGCCTTAGATTTGATGCTGCATTTGTTTCTATGAAACTTGCTGTAGGGTCAAGAAGGTAGAAGTATGCTGTCACTTATGTTGTCGTGACGCGTCCGTGGAAAAGGAAAAGCACTAGGGCATCGTCTATAAATATGCACGAATCTTTCGAACTTTTTGAACGCCTTGATAGCGAAGGCGTGGCTGCACATTTTTTTCCGCTGTGGCTTTCCCTAGTATTGCAATTGATACATAGGTGAAAGATCACGACGTTGGTCCTTCTTTTTTGAAACAATTTAACTTTTTTTTTCTTCCTTTCCAGTCAGTGCCAATTCTATTCAGAAGAATTGAATACTACACCAGTGTAGATGTTGTTTCAACGAACCATTTAATGTCTAGTTTCCTTTTTGTGTTTGATTTACTCCAATGTCCTGTTGAAAGCGACTGCTTTTATCTATTTATTTTTCGTTCCTAAAAACAAAAAGTTTCAAGAAAAAAAATCCTTGAGTATCTACATCATGATGAGTCGTATCTACTGCTTTGTCAAGAAGAAAAAAAACGCAAAAACGCACCTGATGATGGAAAGATGTATTGATGGGGCAAAAGCTACCTCCTCGGTTTGTGGATTCTTCATCTGTCTTTTCGTTCTCAGGTTGCACCAAAAAAACGATTTTAAGTACTACTATCACTTTCCGTCATATATTCCATTCGTACTAGAACTAGGCTTGTCCACAACTATGTTTATGGTTTTTATTCGTTGGTAATATCAAAGATATATTTCGAAAACAGAACAAGCGATATTTGTTGCGGTCTGAATATCGTTGGCTATTACAGAATCGAGAAAATCTGAATCAAAGCCGTTGCCTTGCTGAGTCTCGTTTGGAGATAAAAGCAGCAACAGCAAATAGATACTTCTTCGACATAATCATTTGTTGTACCTATCTGACTGTACATGTGTACTGCTGACCAGGACCTGCCACCGAACACGCAGGACAGCAAAAAAAATTATAGGCCGAAAGTCGAGGAGCGTCGCCGCTACAAGAATTGACTCTAATTCTTTCGCAGATTTTTTTACAACGAGGTGGGCTAATTAGTTTACCGCAAGGGTCGGAGAGGTAACAAAGAAGAAAAAGTATAGCAGGCATTAAGTACAGTGGATAAAACGAAATCCACAGATAACGACAGAAGTGGCCTGCAAAAGCATCCTCGACGACGTGAAACCAATCAATGGAAGGCGAAGTAGTCCTAGTCCTGTTTGACGACCTGGGACGCCTCGCTCGATCGGTCGTGTTGAAATCGTACTCGATTCGGACGAAGCAGACTTTCGCTTTTACACCTGTACCTATTACACTGTCCGCAGCGAATCATATTTAAAAGAACTACATCATGGTCACTACCTATTTGAACAGTTGAACTGAGTAAAATTGAAATGAACCAATATATTGATGCCTCTCGTCATTCCAATCGGAAATGGCAGGTTTGACCCATTTGACAACAGATTTATGGGAGGGGAATGTGGGTTTGTGAGATCAGCTTCATAGCCTTCCCTTAAGATTTACGACACTCATCAACAATCTAGTTAATATGTTGTGTTTCCATCCTTTTTGTCATTACGCGACGACCAAGTCAGATAAGAATCCCTGACTGACATAACCCAGCAACAAGGACTGCAATCTCGACACGAACCGCAACAGCATTGTTGTGACGCTAGCATGTGTAGAGCAGTCTTCCATCGGCCGCTAGTGTCTATTATTTCCGGACATGAGGCGCGCGGCAGGAAACTCTTGAAAAACTCGCGAGGAGAAGGCAATGTCAGACCGGTGTCATCAAATTCAAAGTACCGATGACAACGCAACTTCACTTCTAGTACACAACCACGCCGGTGCTGTCTGCTACGACAAATTACTACAGCCTCTAGTAGAGTAAGTAAAGAAAATTTTCACTTTTTCATCCTTCAACAGCAGCCGCATAAATTGGCGAAAAAAACAATGTCAATCTCCGTTTTGTAGTAAGGAGAACGAGAAATTGAAATACAGTTGGTCGCTGTTGTGTGCCCTTCGATCCGAGCTCAGACAAGATGAGGAAATGGAAGCGAGTAAAGACGAGAAATCCTGAACTTCTGCTAGACTGCGCTTGCAGACCACTTGCCGTCAGTTCTACTACTTTGTTTTGTTTGTTGCACGGAGAAATTCATGCCATTCGTTTTACCCCGTCCCCTGCCTCATGTTGCATTCTTTTCGTTGTGTACACAACTGAATAACCATCCTGATTTTCGAGGAGAGCGAACTCACCCCGGCTTCCTTATGTTGGCAGGCGACGTTACCGTCGTGTTGCTTTTCTTGTTCAGTGTCTACATCTTGGGGGTGTGAAAAGTCTGATGAGCAACATCTACGTCACTGTATAGTGACGTAAGTACACCATCGCAGCTTCGCAACCGTATCTACTTTCGAGTAGTACCTGATGTTACCAGGTCATGAAAATATTGATATAGAAGTGAGGCACTGCAAACGCAAAGTGCATCAAGCATCAAGCTATCGAAGGAGGAGTACTTCTACGAGCACAGGTAGGACGTCGAGCGACAGCTTCGACGTTTTTGAGAGCATCGGAAGTTCAGAGCTATTGAGAGAACACGAAGATTATTTCGGAGAACGTGAGCGAGCCAGCCAGTTGAGTTGGTGTGTAGAGACATCGAGTTTCCTGTTAAAAAATGGTCGGATAGAATTAGACGACGCGCGGTGCTTGTGATTTGTCCGAACTTGAGCTAGAGCAACTACGTGGTCAGGTATCTACTCAGTCTCAGTCATTTCTTGACCTTGGTAGTTTGTTTTTGCGGCCAAATAGTTGGTTTTCAGAACAAATGTTGTCCTCCGGTCCTCCCAGCGCGGGCAACGCGATTTCCGAGCTTTTTGCGGCCGCGGCGAATCTTCCCACCACCAAAGACCCAGCAGCGGAGCAGAGACATGGCAACTTGGACGACGAGCTCACCCCCGAACAGCGCGAGGCCCGAGCCAAAGACCCGTTGTTTGATAACACCGTTCCCGAGGCGATCCGCTGCGGCGCACAGTGGGCCGAGGACGACGAGAAGAAGTTTGTGGACGATGACCGCGAGCTATCCACAGAAAAAAATCCATTCGCATCCATTTTTTGCATGACAAACACAGAAATTTATTGTTGTCTGTTGTCTCTCGGTAGAAATCGTTGTCGCTCGGTAGAAATCGCGTTGTCTCTCGGAGTCTCTCGGTAGAAATCGTTGTCTCTCGGAGTTTCTGTTGTTGTCTCTCGGTAGAAATCGCGTTGTTCAAGTTTATGTTTTAGAGTTTACCTGACCCTTTCGGTCGTCACCACTCCGCCGGTATTCGTGCTTGCGCGGTACCTCACGATTTCCGCCGGTATTCGTGCTTGCGCGGTGCCACACCTGAAGGACCTGAAGGTTTCAAGTTTGTAGCTTTGGTTTACAAAGGGACGCCCTGCCCTTAGTTTCCCAACATGACAAACACAGCAATTTATGTAGGTTCTGCATGACAAATTGGATGTTTTTTCGTTTTCCCTGGATACGAGCGCTCCAGTTTCGGACGGTCGATCTTCTACGCCGAAGTGGATTACACGGACGAAGCGGACAAGGAAACCTATGGTATAACCGATCAAGTAAAGAAGTTGACCATCACGGACTCCTTCAAAAACAAGTTTGAGGTGAAACCCTACTCCACAAACGTGTCCCTCGCGCCGGCCGCTTCTTCGTCGTCCACCGTGCAGGAGCAAATGCCACCCAGCACGGCGCACGAGCCCTTTTTCCACGCCAAGCAAAACAAGTCCAGCCCGAAGAAAACGCAGGCGCCAGAACTGCTGTGGACCTTGACGTGGACGCCGGGCGCCATTGACAAGTACCAAACAGCGACAATAAAGTCACACGGCCGTTTTCCAGGCAAGAACCTGCAGAATCGGACGATACGAAACCTGTCGCAGTCACTACCGTCCAAGCAGCAAAAAGTGTTGCGAAAGGAAGACTTTGAAATCGTACTGAGATCATTTTACACAAGGACGGTGACGGATTTTTCACATACAACAAAATTGGTTTTTCGTAATCAAATAGATCCTGTGCCTGTCCGTCATGGAAAGATACCTTTGTTTTCAAAATTAAGAGTATGTACATGTAAGCTTTCTCGCTCTCACACTCACTACAAATTAACGCATAACCTTGATCAACAAATGCTACATCAGGTACGGCATGCCTTTTCCGCGACCGTGGGCACCGAGATTGGTATGATCGGAGAAAAATTTAGACTCTGTGTCAGGCTCGTCGATGCACGTTCACATTCCTTCGTGGTTGCGTCCTGGGACTGGCATCCGATAATATGCTTATGACAAAATAGACATAGATATCATGTATGAACCAAAGCAGGTACTTATTCTACCGAGTCAGGATTTTCCCCCAAGTGCATATCCGAGCGCAAGGACGTGGACCCCGGGACAGATGCGTTTGCGGGAAAGATCATGGTGAATGTGACAGAAACCGGTGGCTTTTCTGACAAAGCAGTCATGTTGGACGAGCTGAGTGAATCCGCAACCAAGTTGATAATGCTTTTAACAAAAATGGTAGAGGCTGCTTGACATTCAGCTTTGAACCATATCTCACATGGCGCTACCTGTCTTTTGCCCGGACGTCTTTATGGGCTCAGAGAAATTCATGTCTAGTACCATGTTCGAAAATTTAAATTTCGCAGTTTTCGAATAGCGCCAATGGCAAAACATTGCGCGCCTCCTTTGCTTGTGCAAGTTGCCCAGCCACGGAGCTGCTGCCAGAGTCGAACCGCTACAGTTCTGCAAGAAGTAGCGACGGCAGCGCCGGCGCCGCGCTTTTTATTTCGCACGTTAAGCGCTTCGGCCCTCTGGGTTATGACCTCACTCCTGGCATCCTGCTCTGTTGTGGTCGTCGCCCGGGCACAGGCCTGCCGCCCACGTTGGGGCCTTTGCCCGAAGAAAAAACTGGAGCAGTTGCACTGGTCGCCGGCTTGTGTTTCTCGGTCTTAGGTGTTTCGGCTCAGTTTGGTGGCTCTGCGTGTTTTCGGTTTTCGGCGGTTTTGTCGGCCATCGGGGGCCGCGATTTGGGGGCAGGGCATAGGGGTTCTGGCCGCCGGGAGCGTCTGTAGTTCGCCCCTCTGAGTGGCAGAGCGACACCTCTACAGACGGCAAGCATTCACGATCGGCACTGGCACTATGAAGATTGTGGCTAAGAAACCAGCTGAGTGGAGTGCGTTGCGAACCACTTTAGGGCATGTTCTGAATAGTGAGGGGCCCGGCTCCGGTTTTCAGGGGGTGCGCTCTGTGGTCCCCTCGCGGTGTGTAGCTGCAAGGCTTTGCCGGAAGGTGGCTGCCCGAGCCCTCCTTCCGGCGCCCTCCAGGCATTCTCTTGTGGGGTGTTTTAAGTCGTCGTCGATGTGGCGCCACGCTAGGGCCAGCTCGGAAAAGGAAGGGCATTAGGTCCGCGCCCGGCTTCGCATAGGCCAGGGCGCAAGAGGTTTCGGGCCGTGGACAAGCAAAGCCAACAAAGCTGAGCGCCTTCGCCGTGGTTCGGCAAGCTGGTTGCCCTTCGTGAAGTGAAGCGCCTCAACTCCGGCCATTTTTGTAAAACCCGCCCCCGACTGCGAGGTGGCTCGAGGCGAGACAAATGACACGGCCCCACGTGGATGCCAGCATAGGCAGGCTCCTCCCGCTTCGGCCTCTGGGGCAGGTAGGTCTGCAAGGGTTGAGCGGCCTCAGCTCAGAAGGGGGCGATGGGCTTTGCCTTCAAAGCTGAAGCGCCTCGGGTCTGGCCATTTAGAAGAAAGCAGCGGGAGGGCCGGGGCCGTTTCCGGGTTGGGACGAGGGGCGCCTGGGTTCCGAAGAATGTGGCGGAGGTTTGGAAGGAGGGGGTCCAGGCTCCGGATGAGGGCGCTTGGGCTGTGGAAGAAGTGGTCTGGGTTCCGCGTGAAGGGGGCCGGGGCCCACAGGAGAAGACCTGGCTCCGGGAGTAGGCGGCTGAACTTGTAGAGGAGGTGGTCCGGGTTGGGAAGGAGAAGGCTCGGGCCCCAGGGGAGGTAGCGGGGGTTGGGGGAGGAGGTAGTTGGGACATCTGCTGGCGCTAGTGCAAATTGTTGGGGATGAATCGTTTTCGTTTTGGATTTGCGTTCGACTCTTCCGGCTACACCTTGCAATGAGTCCAGGCAGGGACTCCTTGCAAGGACTCCTTCGAAGGAGTCTTTTAAATTTACGCACTTGAATTTATTGCCATTGGCAACAAATTCAAGTGCGTAAATTTAAAAGACAGTAAATTCAAGTGCGTAAATTTAATTATGAAGAGAAATAGTTGAGACTCTATTGAAAGAGTCATTGCAGTGAGTCGTTCCAGTGACTCTTTTAAATTTTCACACTTGAATTGTTACCCATCGGGGGTAGCAAAAAAAAGAGTGCTGAAAGCGACTCGTTTTTCGAGACCAATAACAGCCCCAACAAATTTTCACACTTGAATTAATTTCCACCAGGAGGAGTCGCCTTCGTCAGTGGCGAATAGATTTTCAGTTTACAATGGGCATTTTCACCTCTAGGTGAGAGGCGAAAGCGCTGTCGCCTCTCACCTAGAGGTGAAAATCCTCATTGGTAACTGAAAAGCTTTTCAGTTACCAATGGGGATTTTCGCCACTCGGTGAGTGGCGAAAGCGCTTTCGCCACTCACCGAGTGGTGAAAATCCCCATTGGTAGCTGAAAAATGTTTCAGTTACCAATGGGGATTTTCACCAGCCGGGGGCCGGCGAAAGGCATTTACACACTTGAATTTCTCAGGCTCTAAAAGAAAAGCGCCGTTTTTCTTTTAGAGCCTGAGAAATTCATGTGTGTCAGATTTGATTACTTGAAAAGATTGAACCTTTGGCCGCCGTGATCCGGAGCTGGCAATCAAGCCAGCCCAGACGGCCGGCGACCAGCCGCCCTTTTGATGGAAGGGGATTGGCTCAACATTTACACACATGAATTTCTCAGGCTCTGAAAGAAAGACGCCGTTTTTCTTTCAGAGCCTGAGAAATTCATGTGTGTCGAATTTGTTGGCTTCGGAACCTCAAAGCCGTGGTGGCACCTCATGGACTAGGCAATGGAGCCAACCTCGGCGTTCGGGGATCAAGCGGCTCCGGATCGAGGGCCGGCTTGTTCGAAGTCCACAAAAGAGAAGCTCCAGAGTTCTGGAAGAAAAACGGCGCGTACCTTTCAGAGTTCTCGAAGCCCCCTTTTCGGGGCCTTGTTGACTTTGGAAGCTGAATGGGGTTCGCCGGGGCCGGGTTTTGGGCGCGTGTTATAAGATTCGCAGAGGGTTTCGAAGTTTGCGAATTTTAAATTTTCAGAAATGGACTCTCACATGAATTTCCGAGAGCCTATAGTCTTCACGGAGGGAAAGCGCAGATCTGCTTCCGTTGCTGTTCCTTGCTTCCGCTCTGTGTGTCTTTCGTAAGTGAGAATTACGTTGCTTAATATATATTCATTTTCACATCAGAAGTCGTTGCGCAAGTGGTCTCCACATGTAGAATCACTACGAAATCTTTCTAGAAGTGTCTTCCTCCGTGTCCGTTGGAATTGGAGTCAGAGTGATTACAGTTGAGGCGTGTAGCCTCCTCGCTAAGTTAGTATCATCCGCCTCAATACAACCCGTGGCAGCGACAGGGGCTCATCGGAAGCTGAGTTGTGTTCAAGATGGGCCAAAGCGTGGCGACTCAGTTTCTGTTCCCCCGGGTGGACAGCGGGCGGGTGCCTTCCACCGGGCTGGAGCTGACCCCGTGGGGCACACCGGTGCTGTATTTGGACTACGCGAAATACTACAACCCGGCGGAGTACCACCTGGCCGAGCAGCAGGAGACCCCGAAACCCCCGGATTCCGGGTTTTACGTACCCGGTTCGGTGTTCCACGATTGCAGCGGTAGCTACCGGCGCCGGTGCGTCATCTACATGCACGCAAACGGGGAGGACCTGGGGCAGGTGGAGGTCCTCGGTCACCGGCTGATGCGAAGTCTTGGCGTTTCTGTCTGCATGGTGGAATACCCCGGGTATGGCATCTTCAAACGGTACTGCAACTGCACCGAGGAGGAGTTCCTGGAACGAATGGAACTGCTTAAACGGGACAGGGAAGTACTGCAAGAGGATGCTCGTGAACTCGGCCTGGTGTCTTCCTCTTCCCCTATATCCACCTCGCGTCGCAGCCGAGCGGAGCAAGACATCAAAAAATTACGGGTCAAGGGCAGCAGTCAGGGATCACCAGGGGAACACGAAGCAAATGCTTCACCATTTGAGCGCATTTTCGATAACGAGCATTACGAACAAGCTCTGCTAGAGGAAAATAAGCAGCATGTTGATCTTCATGAAGGCAGCACAATGGCCGCGCAGCGACAGGCTGCGATGAAAGAGTTTTTCTCCGCATCGAGCTCCTCCTCGAGCAGCTTCACGTTGCAGAAAGATGGCACAGGCGGAAGTAGCAGCTCCCCTACGCCTTCTCAAGGGCGTAAAAGCATCCTCTTTCCTGACGATGAGATTCGAGAGGAAGATATTATTCGTCCGGAGACAGGGCCAGGTGGCTGGGGTGGCGTGGATCCTTCTCTCGCAAAAATGGTGCCCCCCGCGAAAACAAGAACTCGACAGGAGCAAAAGGATGACGAACGGCGACGGCGATTGAAAGAAGAGCCTGCAACAGCAACTACCTTCTCGTCAGAGCATCTTCGGCAGCAACCGCGACCGCAGCCGTCATTTCGTTACGGAGTCGTAGACGACACGCCCACCCCGACACCAGCGGTGCGAACGACCGGCACAAAGCCCCCGATCTCCGTATTTTCGCAAGCGGAGCTCGACCTGCAGTTGCGCGAGTCCGTGAATTCGAACAATGTGTTCGGCTTCTTCCAGGAGGTAGAAACCAGTAGCGCCGCAGGCACCGTGACGCCCGGTGGGGGAGGTGGGACAAGTTCCGCGGCCGCCTCAACTGCTGGCCCCACTCCGGGTGCAGCTGCACAAGGAAAGTATCCTGTCATTTATGGTCGCGAAATCGAGAGAGTGCGACGGGAATACATGCTGCGGCAGTACCTAATGGAGTGCGGCGCGATCTCAAAATCCAGCGTGGAAGCAGGCCAACTAGGGCAGAGTGCAGCTGCTGCAAGTGGCGACCAGATCAATTTTTCCACTACAGGCACAAGCACGTCCGCGTCATCATCCTCAGGAAATCGAGCTGACAGTTTACCGCTTCTTCATTGTTCGTGCACTGTTGTGGACGCGGTGGTCTATGCGGCGTACGAATACGTGAAGCGAGTCAAGCAATTCACCAAAAATAGCGACGTAATTCTCTACGGACGCAGCATCGGCACTGGGCCAGCGTCGCGGCTGGCGGGCCTTTACGGTTCGGGACAGGATCCGTTCCACGCGGTATTCGCGATGTTTGTGATGCTGATATGCAAGTTGCAGTTGCTCCCTGTTGATGCTGAATCGCTTTCCGCTCGGGCTTTCCATTGAGCCTTGACGTGTTGCTTACACAGCAGAAGGCTAATCAAAATGCATGGCACGACGCAGGTGATTCTCCAGTCGCCGTTCTACTCGGTCGAAACCGCTGCCGCTGGGTTTCCCTTTGGGGGCATGATATCTTTCGACGACACACACTGGGACAACGCGAAGAGCCTTCAAGCTTGTCGAGACCAAGTTCCCGTCTGCATTCTGCACGGAGATGAGGATGATGTGATCGACATATCGCAGAACGCAGGACGGCTGTACAAGGAGCTTCGTCCTCCCGTAGACGATGACGCAGAGCAGGACGACCGGTGGCTGCGGTCGAGGAGCAAAAGAAAATCCGAACGAGACGCAAAAATGACGAGCTTCAAGAAAATCTTGGGGAAGAAGCATAACGACGTCGAGTGGATGGTACCATATAAAAAGATCATTCGGAACTGTGTAAGCCTCCCTAGGCATGTTTTATAAATCTTCCGATGGATGATCATGCACAAAGATTTTTGATGTATCAGGCATTCGCATGAAACAAAACTATCAAAACAAGGTCGATGTGCTCCCCGCGCTCAATAAATTTTTGCGGCGCAAGCGGCCGCACGAATATCAGAGGGATAAAGTTGTTCGACCAAGTCCTAGCGGCGCAGCGCCGGCCGAATACCTAAATTACCGCCTCACCCCACCGTCGCACTCTCGGCCTCGGAAACCCTCACAAATTGAAGACGAAGAGGAAGTACTGGACGATAACCTCGATGAAGCGCACACTACTTCAGCGACGGATAGACATCCGCGTCCGATCGGCAGGCTTGAAGTGGTACCCCGACCCGGCCCCGTCCCTAAGTCGCAAATCAATGCAAACGCTTCTACTTACCAGCCGATCCGCGCAAGCTTGCCTACCGGATTTAGTCCGCCCGGGAGCGCGGCAACGTACTCGAGTCTTGCAATTATATTTTCGCTAAATATAGTACCTGGCTGATGAAGCGGGAGGCCAGCTCGCCAATTGAATAAATTCTCTAGCGAGCGCGCCGATAAAAAGAGAAAATCTGAAAACGGAAATCACAACATCCACAGTTCCGCCGCTCGCAAGAACCGGTCGTCTCCGCCGCGTGCCACTGCTGCTTCTGATGCAGTGTCGGGCTATAACGCTTCCGGGTTCACGATCGTGACTACATCCCAGCCACACGATCGCCGAAGCAACAAGCCTCGCTCAGGCGGGCAGACGAGCCACCTGATTCGTGACCTCCTTCCTGAAGAGCAGCGCTTGCACGAAGAAGACGCGCAGTTTTTGCGTGCGCCATCTTCGCCGACACAGAACCAGGACCAGGTTGCTAGGTTGAACCGTGTCCCGACGCCTGAGTTGCTGGTGCCTAGGCTAGGCTCTGAATCACCGCCTTCTCCATATAACGGCGTCTCCGGCCTTGGCCAGGAAGAGCTCCTGGGGTAAGTTCTAGGTGCGCATCATGTTTCCACTCAGCGCGCGCGAGGTCCTTCCAAATGAACAAGTCCCACCTAGCTGTAGCTGTCGAATAAATGTACGTTCATTTACACTGAGATGGGAGTACCAGAACTTTCCACCCAGAACTACAAAGCAATTTTTGAACCTCTAATGTAATGAGTGAAAGCCTTGGCAGCTTCTGTAGAATATGTTCCTTGAGCTGATTGATAGCTTGACCTGTGCTGGTGTATACACTGGACGCTGTCCGTTGTGTCACCCATGTAACAAAAGGCGCAATAGTTTTTTCAGTCCTACTTCTTCATGATGCTGATGTAAGATTGGTTTCACAGAAATGACAAAGAGCAATTTTGTCGACCGGCAGTTTCGGCTGGCAGTGTCAGCGTACTGCTCTCGACAACTTGCACAGAAGAACGAAGCCGCCAAAGTAGACACATTTTCGGACGGAAGTGCTCCAGTCCACCTGCACTGCAGCCAGGAGATGAACAAGTGCGGGCCTACTTTTCAGTGTTAGTTTGTGTCTTCGCCTTCACATTGGCGACAGCAGGAGCGCACTGTTTTTGAATTTCTTTGCATTGCAACATAGATGTGATGACTGCGATCAAGATGCAGAAGATAAGGATGATGACGTCCGCTTTGGCGATGCACGAAGCAACGATGAAAGAAAAAGATCCTCATTCGTAGTTCTCAGCTCCTTGGTTGCACAGGGACAGGTTGCAGATGATCTACGTTACGTTTCATGATAGTCATTGTTTCTCACACCTGAAGCCGAACCTTTTCGGAATAGGTTCACTGATCACGATCTTCCTTCTAGTATGGAAGTTGATGAAGTGCTGCGGAAACGGATCCCGCCCAAGCGCGTAACCATGCCACGGTCATGCTCTTGATCATGCTGATTTCGTCGTCAGTCCGAATCGAGAAAAATTTCACTGTACGAAATAGCCACTGGAGAGGACGAGTTGACTACAATACACAGTACACCACTCTTGTTTGTTCGACCCTTTTCCATTTCCTCGTTTCTTCGAGTATTTTCTCAGTCTTCCCCCACGCAAACGAACGACACGCGCAAATAAAAGATGCCTTCCTTCGGTGACAGTGGCGTCTCTTGGGAGTGTGTCGCGCGGGAATTCCGTGCGAAGTATACTGGTGCACCAGCGGAATCTGCTTCGTTGAAGGCAGCCAATGCTGCCATTGACAAGCTGTTGCCGGAGTTCAAAAAGATCCCGGGGTTGAAAGAGGTAGAGTTTCGTTTTATTTAAAGCTCACCACCACCTAGCGCCAGCCATTTTTTCGCCTGTGCACTGCAAATTCTATTTCGCAGGAGCTAGTCTCCAGTACTGGGTGAACAAAATCAAAGTATTTTTTCCTACCTTTTCCAGGTCAAGCGCGCCGTATGCGGTGAATGCGGCGATATTAAGCTCGTCATTTCCGTCCTGGATGACAAATTCGGGGATTGGGCTGGTACCAAGTTCGCCCCGGAGGAGGCACTGCTCGCGGAGTGGAAAGCAATCGATGGGATCTCGGCTATCGAAACGCAGAACATGACGTTTGCTACATTGTAGCAGGGGACTGCAAGAAAGCTTAACGAGACGGATCACGGGGAGATGGGTTATCCGTTTCCGAGAAACCGATGCCTCAGGTCAAACTCAAAGTACTAACTAGCAGCAGAACGTGGACGCAGTGACCCCTTGTAGAGCTGTAACTGGATTGTATACGCAGTAAGTTTCCTTCGGTTGCTGTGCCTTGCCGTGCGTCATACATTGTTTGATAGCACGAGTAGCCGAGGCAACAGCTGAGTGGTCCATATAGAAATAAGCAAGTAGAGCAGCAGGCTGCAGGCCGCCTCATCCCGACCGATTGATACCAAAATGTTCAGAGACAACATACACAAGGAAAAAAGAAAACCGCACATCAATATGACTGTCGTGAGATGAAACAAAAGTAGAGATCCGTTTTGCGAAATAGCAAATAAAATCCGTATACAGGAAAATGACACTGATCTAAAGATCCTCGGGAAAAATTGAAGAATGATCCTTAACCAGCACAACCTTGTAAGTCGCATTTGCTTTGTATTTTTTGTTTTATACAATTTTAAACTTTTTTCATGTGCTGAGCACACGACCAAGGAAAAACACTTGTTTTCGTCCGGACCACCAATCAAAATCGAGTCAATCGCATTCAATTGCAAACAGTTCGTTTTCAGGACCACCCGTGAATAGAACAAGTTGTGTTTATCCCCCAGCAGCCCCAACGACATATATTGAATTCGATCTCCCATGACTGAACTATTTCCACGTCGCACACAGAAAACGACAGCTCCATTCTAGAACAGACAAGCAGCAGTTAGTTTGAGTAAGTTTTTTTTCCTTTTCAGACTAAGAATCAAACAAAATGGCGGACTTGTCATGGCATCAGAACCGCATTCGGGATGGTGCCCGTGGTGGTACCGAGAATTTCAACTGGGACTCCATCAAAAACCACGCATGGAAGGACCGGGAGGCCTACCTGGGTGCCTCAGTCAAGGTGGGCACCATGGGAAAGATGAGTATAATTTGACGTTTTCTATTGTTTGTAGTTGATGCGCTGATCATCTCAAGTAAAGAGCAATTAGTGCTGCGTGAACGAATTTTGCCTCGGTTTTTTTTGCTCCGCATTTTCCCATTGTAAAGACCATTTTACAACTCATTCAGGCTCGTTCAACCGTTCCGATTGGTGGCAGTACAATCGCGGGGACGCGAAATCGAGACAAGAGGAGCAAAACACGATCAAGGAGTTCGAAGACCAGCTTTTCGCCGAAGCGTTGGGGCAGAAGCCAAAGAAGCTACTCCTTTCCAAGCAGCGGCTGACAGCGGAGGAGATGAAGCAGGCACTCTCGAAAGAGGACATGGAGGTCGAAGACCCCGATGGCGCGCAGGAAGGCGCCGACTTTACCGTCAAGGGGCTCGGTTTCGCCGCGCACCGAAGCGAGGAGTTGGAGCTGAAGAAGGCGAAATTGTATGGGCTGACGGACGCCCTCGTCGACGGCGAGACTACCGGAAAGATGACCGGGGTTGAGGCGCAGAGGCACGGCGCGGCGCTGCCACCAGGATTCGGTGGAAACGACGACGAAAATTCGGAAGCCGCGGCGCGAAAGAAGAAGGAGGAGCTGCTGCGCAAGTACGGCGGGGGCGGGTCAACGGCATCTGTTCCATTGGGCACCATGGCCGCAGCTTCAGCGAACGATGAGGACATGATGAAAGACCTGAAGAACGACCGGAAATCGCCGAAAAGACTCGGAAAGTCTGGGAATGTGAAACCAGAGGAACAGCAGAATGCGAACAATGGTGCAGGAGGGTCCTCGTCGTCCTCGTCCGCAACGGCAGCGGCAAACATCAGCAGAGACAACAGCGGGGAAAGTCGCGATCAAAACACCCCGCCACTTATTCCTAGGAAAGCCCCCCATCCGGACGCCATGGCCCCACCCGCGAACGCCTCGGCAAAACTCCCCGTGCAGAAAGTACCCGATCCGAAACCTAGGCTGACAAAGGAGGAACAGAAGAAATTGAAGAAGGAAAAGAAGGCGGAAAAAAAGCGCCAGAAGAAGGTCAAAAAAGAAAAGAAAAAAGAAAAGAAGCGGGAGAAGAAGGTTCGAAAAGATGAGAAGAAGGCAAAGAAGAGAAGGCGCGAGCAACTAAACCGCTACCGGCGTGACAACTCGTCCGATAGTGACAGCAGTTCGGATTCTAGCTCCTCGACGGGATAGACCATTTGTGAAGAACAAGCACTTCCACACCACGGAGCTGGATTCATTCGTCCTTTGAATCTTGAACTTCATCTTGGTAACCAAAAACCGATTTGTTGATACACCACCTCAAGCGACACGAAGAGCAAGGTTTTATTTTGAAGCATACGCAAAATTATATGAATATGTGTATGTCTTAGTCTTACAACATGATAACTCTCTCCTCAACGATCTCAATCGTTATCGATGGTCCTCAGTCAAGCTCATGAGCAAGGCAATTGAGACCACATTTCAACTTCTACCGAAGTGCGCCATGCTCTTGTTCATCGTTGGATGAAGCTTTCCCTGCGACGTGCTCTTCGCTCCGCTTTTGCAACGGAAGTTTTCGAAATTCGACACAAGTCGAAAACTGTATGAAACCACGGCCTCTATGGTATATTGTCATAATCGCCACTCTTTTTTCTACTTTCGGTTTCGTTATTCTTATTGATGTCTCGCTTCGAAATCGAATAATGGTAGCGCATGAGATAGTCCACTTACAGATCGTGAACGTGATCCACTCGGTAGCGAGACAAAAGAGGGCTTTTTAGAACTGAGAGGGCGCACTTTCTCATTGTCGTTGATTTCGTACTTCGTGTTCGTTTTCTACTAGCGATCGCATTGTCGTTGACTCGTCGTCCAGATCGTGGAATCGCGTCTCCGCCGTGCTTTGATGGTGTATTTCTGTTTACCACAATCTGTTTGCAAATTACAAACGAAACAAAAACTGTGGTGAAAGTACACAACCGATGTAGTTTGGTTTGTATCTTCTATGTATTCACACAATGAATACATAGCTTTAGTTCCTTGTGCCTGATCGAACTAGTGCTGTCTTCTGCATGTTTGTTCTACTCTAAGCAGAAAAGACAAATCCACCTCAAACATAAACAAATGATGGCTCCCCGCTCTTCAGCAGCTGCAGCCAGTCGCAATCTTAGCGTTCTGGCTCGAGGAGCTCGGGCCTTGATGGCTGTGCTCCATGTTGCTGTCATCGTATTCCCTTTGTTTGTTGCAGGCAGCACAGCATCAGTGGAAACCAGGCATGCATCCGAAAGCGCCCACCAGACCGCGACCGGTGCATCGACAGAAGCGAGCGCTCCTGCCGCATCTTCTGTTTTGCAGCTCGTGAACTCGTTGCAAGAGAAGGTGAAGCGCGAACGCAACCCGGCAAAACGAAAATCACTTGCCAAGTCCCTGTTGCAGGAGTTGCAGAAAAAAAGGGAAGCAGTTGCGTCTTCGGCGAAAAGTACCTCCCCGAGGAGGACTACGGGCTCTACCAGCAGTGGCGCAGCAGCATCGAAGAAGACTAGTGGACCTGATCTGAGACAGGAATCTAATCGTCTCCCGGTCAGATCGACTGGCAAGGCCGGCGAAAGCGCAGCTCCATCTCGAAGTCGGAAAACGGATGACAGCAAACATGGTCCTCGTTTGGTCGAAACAAGTAGTAGGAGCAGGACGAAGTCGAAGGTCGGTAGAATACAAAACCATGAAACGAAAACAGGGCATTCAACGGCAGCGCAGGTTACAAAAAAACAAAAATCTTCCGTAGTATCAGCGGAAAAGACAACGGCAACAGCAAAGAAGTTGAAGTCAGGAAAGAGGCCTTCCAGTAGTCTTTCATCGAATTCCAAGAAAAAATCGGCCACTGGTAGGACACAAAGTTTGAACTATAGTGGCAACACCAAAGGTGGAAAAGTGGAGCACGTAGTACGAACAACCAGCAGTAAGAAACCGCACGAAGTGATAATAAAACCTGCAGGAGTGCGGAAAGCGCAAAAGCAAAAAACTGCAGATCTGTACTCTAATTCGCTTCTGCAGCCACGGTGGCGGCGACGAGACTACGACGAAGATCCTTTACCCGACTATGAAGAGCCAGACGTGATGATCTTTCCTGATTCGTCTGGCCCACAGCAAGACGTTGAAAGAGCAGCTGAGCGAGAAGCGAACATGCTGCTCCAGCATCGCGGTGCAAAAACATCTCTACGAGCATCTTCATCCGGACACCAGGCCACAAAAATCACACTCGGCAAGAAAGGAATCGCAACAGAAGCGTCACCGAAGCCACTGCGAAAACTAGTGCGTCGAGCTACTTCATCAAAATTTGATGAGGTGGACGAAAACGAAAATCGAGATGCAACAATGAATGTGGATGTTGACTCGCAAGAGGAGCTGTTCCTCAGAGACCAGGAAGGGGCGACAGCATCTGTAGCTGTACGAGAATCCGCACGGACGAGAGCAAAGTCCCTCTTACGTGGCTACCGCAGCAAAGAGAAGGAACATCACGATAATCAAAAGGGAGACGTGTCCGTGTCGAAAGAGACAACTTCAACTGGGAGTGCGCCAGCCGGGCTGCGTGGTCGGGACGGACAGGCGAGGCCGCGCTCGCCTCAGAAATTGAACCAAGCAAAAGCAAATCAGCTGCTTGGAAGTCGGCGACGGGACGACACAGAAGATCGTGATCTAGATGAGTCAACAGCCTTGGACAGCCAGGGCGACGTCGTACAGCAAAGACATTCGAATAGCGACGAGAGCGAAGCGGCAGACACATCACGAGATTACGGTATGTTTGATCAAGATGACGAGGAACAAGAAGAACAGGAGGAATCAGCAGATTTTGTGCGCGACCAGAACGACGACGACGAATATCGCTTTTCGGAAGAGGAAGACGATAAACAAAATAGCAGCCCCAGCGGAGAAGCTGAAGCGGAGCAGCAGAAGATCATGGAACAACCCGGGACGGACGAAATGACCGACGCGCCTACGCCGGATGAGGACTCATCAGACGAGGATGGCATCATTGATTACCCAATTGTCGCAGAGAAAAAAGCGGGGTCTTCAGTTGAACAGGAGCTGCTGCCTGGTGACGTGGGAAGTGCAAGTAGCAAAACTACCTCCACAGCGTCCTCTCACGGAAGTGATCAGGATTTCGATGCAGACTCCAGGCGAAGCTCTATTTCAGCGGCACAGAAGCAGAAGCAGAACCAGAACGACACAAGAGACGACACGGAAAAATCCACGGCCGACCTCGAATCTGGCTTCGTATCACAGCCTGCTTCTAGTGCTAGTCTTGATGCAGAAACATCTCGACATGCCGAGTCTGCTGGTGCTCTATTCGGGCATACGGGACGAACATTGATAGAAAGGACGAAGAACGCATCTTCTGCAAATAATACGTCCAATTTCAGTAATGCAACATCTGTCTCGGCCTCGCCGGCTAAAGTCGCACTCGGGTCTCTTCCTGGTGGGACACGCTTGATGCGATCGCTGGTCTACCACACGATCTGGAACGCGAGCACGTCCACGTCCGCGAGCGCGCACTTCTACTCCGACGATAAATGCAAGATTACGAACGACAAAATGACGCCCGCCGTAGAGGCGCACGCGCTGCATGAGTGCGCGACGCACCGGCTGGACATGGCAACGCCCGTTTTCTTCTCTATGAAAGTGAACTTGTATAGTCTCTACATATGATGTTTTCGTTTTTCTATTGCTTCAGTGTTGCATTTCGTCGTGTTTTTTCGTCCAGCAGCAGATCGATCTCGATGATGCGACTCTGATCCCCAAGCCCAAGCCCTTCACAAAGACAATTTACTTTAACCTTGAAATACAAATACAGTTGCGGCGGCACGCGGTTGGATTTCCAGCTCTGGAGGGGTCCCGGCTGCGGGCTGCTAGTAGGGGCTGGCTCTGCCCAAGTGTCAGCGAACCCTGTGTCGCCGCCGCCCGACGTCACGTTCCACAACGAGCGGCTTGCCAAACAGCATTGCATCCCGATCTCGGAGCAGCTTTACGTGCGCTTCGATTGCGACAGCGCTGGTGACGAGGAGAAGCAGCTTCCGGCGTCCATCGCGAACAGCAGGCTGGTGTCGTGGCGGAGCAAGACGAAATTCGTCGAGGCGCAAGCCTTCCACGCGCATTTGTTTTACTGTGTAGACCAAAAGACCCTGAAGTACTGCTACCAGGGAAAGCGCCCGATGCTCGATTTTGATCTGTCGGACGAGAAGAACGACGTGTTCACGAAGAACAGCGCGCTGCTGATTACCAAGACGAACGAAGTGTTGACCAGGCTGCAAGTGTGCCCGGGCATGCTGCCAACCTTCGACGTTGGTAGCAATAGCAGCACTAGCACTGGTGGTTATTCCTCCTCGGTCGTCGAGTACCCCTACCGGATGGGTGTGTCGCCCACAGAGACGCAGAAAAAGTGTCCGGTGATCGATTCGACCGCCGCAAACACGCTGCAATTCCAGGGCTGGACACTAAAGCCAGAGGGAGTGGTTCGCTACCCATCCGAAGTAGCTTACAAGGATCCGACGACCTGCGACTTGAAAGTGTCGCTCTACTCCAGCAAGTATCTGCTCGACACCAACGACCAGCTGGTCGGCCGCGGTGAGGTCTCCGTTGCCGCCAACGGCTTTCTGCAGGACGCGCGCAGAGTGACCATGACGGACCCAGCCGCGCTGAAGTACAAGTTCATCCTGCAGCCCAACCATCGGTACAGCACAGACACGTCGGCTAGCGCCAACATCCGGAATGAGAACGACAACTTGTACTGGATCGTGCGCGTTGCCTGTGTTCGCCCCCCCGATGGCGTTTTTGACGAGGACGGCGACGAGGCGCAGGACAAACTCCACTGGTCGGAGTACTACGGGTGCGGCAATTACCTGTGTCTCGACCAGTCCGCACCCGGAGAGTCCGCGTCGACCGAAACAACGAAGCTTGGCGCCACCCGCATTTCGGCCAGCACGGGGCAGGTCCCGACGATTGTGAACGACTTCTTAGGCATGCACACGTGCACTAGCAAGCTGAACGCAGCGAAGTTCGTCATCCTTCCGCACGACATCGCGGTGATCAGCAAGCTGTACCAGAACGAGATGCAGCGCATCCGGTGCTTGGACCCGACGTCCCTTCCGCCACAGTACGCGATAAGTCCCCTCGCAAACATGACGAGTCTGGAGGAAATTTTCTCTTCCGACGCAGCGCATTCGAGCAACGCCGCGAAGCATTCCTACAACAACCAAGTTGGCAGCGCACTGGTGTCGTGGCTCACCATTTTCCTCTACGTCGGCATGATTGTGTTTTTGTTCGTCTGGTTCTTGTGGTTCACGTTTAAACACGAGCATCACCATATGTACGAACGGAAGCACATCCGGGAACCGACCGCCATGCCGTTTCTGCCGCACCTGCAGCAAGACGTGCTCGGAGGCAACGACGACAGCAGCTCCGACAGCGATGAGAGCGTGTTTGACGCCGGTCTCGCGGACGAGAGCGACAGTGGCGATGACGACGACGATGGAGGAGGTGCTGATCGTCCTGCGGGCGACTCCAAAAATGAGAAGAGATCCACCAGGACGACCAGCGAGGAGAAGGAGGATAGAGCTAAGAGTCAGAACTCAAACTCATCCTCAGCTTCAGCCCCCAAGTCGACGTGGTGCCCGAGCGTGCGCTCTTCGACGAAGAAGAAGTCGGTGTCTGCGGAAGGGGAACTGACGGTCGCGGAGGTTGAAGAAGGCGACGACTACGACGGCAAATTCGCCAAAGGAAACAGCAAGAAGTCTAACAGCAAGGCTTCGGCGGCCTATCTGGCCTCGCAGAAAAAGATGACGGGCAAAGACCACATAGACCATCCCTCGGACGAGGAGCCCGAAGGACCAGTCCACCGGATTCCGGTTAGCAGCCAAGTTAGTGCCGACTTCGCTCCCGAAGATGCGCCGAAGAATCACTACGTCGCTCCGCACGGACTGCTCAAGCCAAAGCCACCGCCGCTGTCCTCGTTTCCGTCGCGCTCTGCGGCTCAAGCCGAAGCCACGGACAGAATCCGCAGCCTGGCGGATTTGAAAGCAAAGGAAACGAGGGAACAGGCAAAAGCCAATCCAAGGGTACTTGTTCGACTTTTTGCATTTTTAGTTCCACTTTCCAAACCACTGTTGATGTGCGCGTTTGATCCCACCTTGAGGTCATCGACCTCCTGCCAAAAAGGGTAGTTGCGTGTACAGGGATGAAGTAGATAGTATGTGAGATACAACCTTAACGTTTTTCTCCTGCGTTTGGTGTTGGAGTAGTACTGGTTGTGGTTTCAACTACAAAAATAAATGTTCTCTCAAAATGAAACTCAAACAGGAAGCATTGTACCCTCATGTAGCAGGAACTGGCGACGGCAGGCGCAAGGAGGGCGTTGATGGAGCGCGCTACGTTCTCAAGGGCGGGATGGACGAAAAGTGGGAGGAGTTGACCGGCTTGCAGACGCAAGGCTGGGGCGAGTCGGCCGTTCCGTTCGAGCGGGTTCCCAGTCACCAATCGGTGCTTCTGAACAATATGAACCCTAACAACGTGGAAGAAAAGGAGCTAACGCACCTGGAAAAAGCAGAGAAGCATTACAACTCAGGCGGTCAGATTCGGAAAGCCATGTTAGAGCGGAAAAAGCACGACGCACACAAGATGGAATACTCGGAGAAGGAACTGCGCAACGACGTCGAAAACGCCAGCGTGAATAACATCATCACCGTGCACGAAAACGTCGACACGCAGCATGGCGGGGAATATGACAAGCTGCCGTGGTTCTTCTGAGACCCCTTACAACTGGAATTCCAAAAAATGTAGGCTCTAGAAACTTTTCCGTGCGAGGATGATTTATTTGATTGTGATATTCAAAGACTAAGACATTGACATTCAAAACCAAAATCGCCGAGCGTGAATAAGCCGATGCGCGTACACTTACACAGATTTCACGCTCAAAATCAAAATGAATCTTTACCTATTCCGCGTTTTAGTTCCGATAAAATGATTTTTGTATGCATATGAAAACCTCCAGAAGGGAGCTGCCGACTCGTGCTCGCTCCTAGTTTCATTAGCCGCTTTGGTATGTAAATAAACGCTTTTCGCTCGCTGTATGGTATCTATTACTTATGTATGAATATTGTTTCTACCCCTGTGATATTGACAGATTTTTGCTATGCTGTATGCTTGTACAACTTTTACCCCAATAAATATAAAATTCAAATTCGAATCCGAGAGGCGCAAAAAATTGTACACCAAAATGAAAGGCCACCTGTATTGTCCGAGCGAAAACCTACTTGCTAACCTCAAAGTGAAATTACACTCTACAAATGGACTTGATTTTATCTTTTATGCAATGGATTGACATTAGAAAACTCACCACTTGCTTCTTGCACGTGCAAGAACAGGACCTACACCAGCAAAGAAAATCGAAATCGTAAACAACAAGTGGACGATGGCGCTGCACTTGAAGCAGCTAGTATGTGCATCGCAGACAGATTCACCGATGGAAATACTTCCGAGAAATAAAATGAGCCCTCTCTTGTACAATAGTTGAAGATAAAAACAAACTCTCCTCCCGGTCTGGTTCCGTTTCTGGCAGCTACCGTCACCTTCATCGGTTTCATCACTGACGTGCCAGATGAAAAAGTTTTTATTGAAACTTCTTCGTCAGTACTTGCACTTCGAAAGAAATACCGGACTTTTGTCCTTTTGCGGACCTTCTTCCAAACTATGGAAAGCAATTGTGTAGTAGTACGAGATGAAAAGCGAAGAGTGAGTCGATGGATTCCGGTTCGATTTCGTTTCTCGTCAGAATGGTGGAACTTATCGTCGATGCTGGCGGGAAAGCGGATGCCAACATAGCTCGCATTAAACGACTCCATCGTTTCAATGAATCGTCTTCGTTGATGCTTTTTTTGCATCGTCACTCCTCATCCTCTATTTCGCTTTAAATTTCGTGAGGGTGTTGAGGGACATTTATCGCGACCAGGGGTGATGTCATGGTCGCGCAAGTATTTGAAGAATGTGGCTTCGTGCTCGTCTTCGTGGTAAATTGGAAGCATGCAAAATTGATACCCAAACGCACAGCACAAGTAATTTATCACACAATTTGTCAGGCTCAGGAGCAAGCTACCAGAAATAAGAAGGACCATGTTCTGCTTGGTTCATCCCTATGTATTCATCTATGTCGACGTTTGAGTTCTTTGTCTGCAGAGCAGCAATGGGTAGTGATAGTGAGCGTTCACTTGGCGCTGCACCTCGAAGCGCTGCGTCGAAGATGAAACTGCGACGAAATCAGGGAAGAAGGTTGAGGTCAGTCTGCTTTCTGACAGCCTCCTTTCCCATTAGCTATCCTCACCAGGTGCTTGCTGCTTTGACACCGTCAAGCGACCAGCATCATGCCTCGCCGGTGAGTTCAGCAGCACAGCATCAACGTAAATCCACCGCAGCACAGTCGGCCCTGCTGTTGCGGCGACACAACTACTACCAGTACCGCGCAAAGGATGGCAAAAATAATCGGCACGATCCTCAGCAGGAGCAGGAGGACCCGCACCGTACTAAAAATACCAAGTTTGTTGAGTCGGGTGCCAGCGAGACGGCGAGCCTCCAGCACAGTAAACAAGCTGCAGCAGGACAACTACGAGACAACACCAAACCAATTGCGATTGGGAAGATGAAAGAGAAGCAAGGAGGAAGTGACACCAGCTCCAGCACCAGCTCCACTACGAAATTATCGGGAAACCCTTCTGCAGCTGATGTGGTGCTAGCGAAGCTCCGCCGGGAAAAGCCGTATTTGGTGTTCGACGACCGGGAGCACAAACTTCCCTCGCCGTTTGCCAGCTGGAGTGTTTTCCAGCAAATTTCTGCCGCGGTGGGCAGCGATTTTCTGCACGGGGTTCAGCTCTTGATTGGAGGTCCTCAAAGGACTAGTACGAAATTGTCGGGGGAGCAGCGAACAGAAAGCGCACATGATGATGCACCGACTGCCAGCAATCGTCCACCGGTCGCGGACGACACGACGCATGCTAGGACGGCGAGTACAAGTTCGCTGCAGTCGGCTGCAACCCCAGAAGTTTCTTTTCTCAAGATTACGGACAGCATCTGTTTGTCCAGGACGGCGTTCGTGCAAATGGTTATGTCTTGGACGGTCGTTAACATACAGAAGGGTGAATTTGCAGTGAATTTGTATTGCGTGGCATGATGCATGAATTAGAGGGCATATGAAGAGCGCGAGAAGGACGCCAGGCAGTCAGCGTTCCGTGTAAGTAGTTGAAAGGCTGTCACTTGGATGGTGACGCTCACTGTCAGAGCCTAAAGTAGAGACGCACGTCTTTGCAGCTGCCTGGTGCGTTGCCAAGAAGTAAAGGCGGCCTCTGGCGGTCTCACAATACAACACTGCCTCTGCGGAGTTCATAGTGGGTCGAGAGGGAGGGGGCCGAAGCCTCAACAGGAGAGGGGCACTGGGTGAGCATCTAAGTGGGTAGCTCTCACGGGTTCCGGCTGGCTCGGCTTGGATGTCTGGAGACATGTTGCAATGGATGCTAGCATCGCCTGCTTGTTTGCTCTGTAGCTTGCTTCTTCCCAGCTGTGTTCCTGCCTCATCTTGTTCGGGTCCTCGAGTCTTCTTCGACGTGATTCCCAGGTCAGGAATTCTCCTGGTGAATTTTGGGACTTTTCCTTTTTTTGAAACTTTTCTGGAGCTCCAAAACCCGGAGTTTCCCATGCGCTAGCGCATTTTGAACATGAGCCGGAGGCCAAAATTCACCGCCGCCCTTTTCAAAATTCACCCCAAAATTCACCGGGCGCCCCTTTTCGACCGTGATAAGCAAACTTTAGCGCAGAAAAGTGCTCAAGGAAGTCCGCAAATAGGCCCTGGGAAGTGGGGCCGAGGGGAAAAGGCAAGCGCCCTCTGCTGCCCCCCTCAGCCCCTTTATATTCTGCCGAAAAGGCCGGGAGAGCTCACGCGCCTGCCGGATAGACGCGTCAGAGCTCTTGGCCTGGTCCTTTTGCCCTTGCTTTCGCGCCTTCTTGCCTGATTGCATGTGCTTCGCAGCACTGTCTTTTTGGCGTCTTTGCCGCGGCTGCTGCAGTGCTCTTATACGAGCACAGGGAGACGAATAGACATGGCCAAAGAACGGCACCCAGGCCATGTCTAGAAGTTGCCCGCCGCATAAGCCTTGACTTTTGCGGTGTGCAGAACCCACTTCCCAGAAGGCCAAGAGGGACAATGTCCCGGCGGACTCATCTGCAATTTGTCATGCAAAATTCACTACAAATTCACCACTTCTCATGCTAACGGGTGTTAAAGCTCTAGGCAAATTCATGCGTCTTTTCTCAAGATTACGGACAGCATCTGTTTGTCCAGGACGGCGCTCGTGCAAATGGTTGGTGGGTTGTGCAGCTTGTTGATCCTTGGGCTGGCGTGGCACTTCTTCGGTAGCGGTGCGGAAAAAGCAGGAGCTTCTGCTGCAACGGTAGAAGCCGTACTGGATCTGTTTCCTTCATGGCTCATATCTTTTCACATGATCTTCTTTTTCACATACTAAGTAATTTCAATTCCTTCAAATGTTGAGTACAAAATTTCGGCTGCAAGCTCTTTGCTCTGGTCTGCCTTTCTGGAGGAGAAAATTGAAAAGAAAAAACGAAAATGGAAACGCAAAACGTCATCAGTCCCGTCGCCACCGGCACCATCCGGTGGGCTCCCTGACCGCCCGCGCGGAGGGCGAGCAGACCGCTCCGCTTTTGGGGCCGCAGGTTGTGGTCGAAGAGGAACCTACACTGGAAGAGAAGATCACCAAGTCGGAGATCGCGAAAATTTACCGTAACAGCCCCCCGCGTTCGTTCAGCAGCAGTCCGCTCTCGCAGCTTCGAGCAGACGCGGCCGAGCAGGCAAAGACGGTGCTCTTTCAGCTGGACGACGAGGAGGATGCGATAACAGTATGCGTTGCAACAGCATCGATATCGTATTCGTACAAACTGCAGTACAGTATGAGAGATTTGGTTTCCAAGCTCATGCACCATCACAAATACAGATTCGCTTTTTCCATTCGAAAAAATTATAGAAAAATGCAATTCCCACTCCTCCGATACGACTACGTTGCAATGCATAGACGAGAAGTTTGAACGCGGGGCGTGCCAGTGACCAGATGTTGAAGAACGCGAACAGTCAAGGGGGGATTATTAGTACAACTGCAGCAGCAGGAGCCGCAAAGTACTTCGACATGACGAGGGACGATTCCAACTCCCCCGCTGGGACTGAAGATCGGGACCAGAACATTTCCCCCGCCACCATGATGTCCAGCTTGCGTCAGGAGCTGGACGACACGGTATCGCCGACGTCACCGTCGGGACGAACTGCCGGCGCAACTGCGGCGGCGGCCGCAGGAGCCGCCGCGGGTGCATCGTCGTCCTCTACTGCGGTCGCAAATACAACGTCCTCGTCCCCGACGACCGGTGTAGTTGACCGCACGAAAGAGCTCTTTTCCTTGTTCAACGCGAAACTCGCCGCCAGGAACCTCTCCGTGAAAGTGGAAGAGCGGAAGAAGTCGCGACTGGACGGTGGAACAAATAAGAACATGTCCTCGGGTGACATCAATTATACGGTGCCCCGTGACCTGATCGAGCACACGCAAACGGAGGATTACGAACAGGAGGTGATGAAACAGGACCACGCGCTGGTCCAGGTGGTGCGCGCATATGCAAGAAAAAAACGTTGTTAGTGTAAATTTGTGATGCGCAACACTCAAGATGATTGCGTGTGTCAGTCATGCTTGGCATGCATCGTAGGGTCCATTAAAGGGCGTTTTCACGTACTATCTGCGCATGACAGGTTTTTGCTGTCATGCCAGACAAATTTGCAATGCTGTTCCTCCAAAAATAAAAAAGTCACACCTACAATGTTTTTTTCTTGGATAGCGCACACTCGCTAAAGAGTACCTCCACCTACGCGGTGATTAAGTTGGGCGATGCGTCGCGGCAATCGCAGGTCGTCTCCGGCACGACGAAGCCGTATTTTCGCTACACGACCCGAATTCCGTACGACGGCAAGTCACTGGAGGCGGTGTTTTATCCGGCGCAAAACTAATATCTTTTATCGTACCCGTGGTACTACTTCTTCAATTGCAGTTATGCATGAGAAATCTGCTCTCGAAGCTGGGTCAGCATGGCAAATTCCATTTTTCCCTGTTGCTGTTTGTGTTCTGAGAAAATTTGCATTGCAAGTTCTACCAAGCACCACTACGATAGATCATACGATTGCAATGCATATGGTTCAAGTGTACGACACGGGCAGAACAACCAACGACGACGAGAACGATTTGGACTTCACCGCGGAACTGACCCAGAAACAGCCCGTGCTGCTCGGCGAGTGCCGGTTGAAGGTGCGGAAGCACGCGAAGGGCGGGTGCCTTTTGCAAAAGCAGGACGAATTGCCGCTCTACCTTCCGAGCGATGTGGAGAAAGTCGAGAACAGTGAGAACACGACCAGTGGTAGCTTCGCAGAAAAAATGAAGGATATGCCGGTGCAGGGCAAGCTTGCGTTCAAATGGCAACTGTTTCGTGAGCGAAAAAAGAAGAGAAAAGGCGGCGCTGGCGAAAACGAAGACATCGAAGGCGAAGGCACGATGACTCGCGGCGAGAACAGCCGGACTAATGGTCGCGTCGACGAAGATGAGGACCAGGGACTAGCTGGAGGATAAAAAAAGGTGTTACGAATGACGAAGAACATCGGGGAACGAAGTAACACGGACTTGAACGAGCGAGCTGGTGCTCTTCATGCTCAGCAACTCTAAGCACACGAAATCAAAAGAAAAACATGTAATTATGATGTAACAACCGCGAGAGCGAGTGCGATCTGCCCCTCAGTTTGAGACGAGGACTTTGCTATATGTAACCTAAACGAAACCCACACTACATCAACGTATACTAATATTACTTGATATAAATATGAAATTAGAAATAAAACTATTCTGTAATAAATCGCTATGATGTAGGAGCAATCGAAAGCACGCCAGTGGTACGGATGTATATGTAATTATTTGTATGTAGTGAGGTCACGGACATGATTTGTCTTTGTTCGTAATCCTAATCCTGCTTGTGCCTGTTGTCAACTGCGCAAGTGCAAGTCGAGCGCATTGTTAGTTCGAACCAGCAGAGACGAAGACTAAGACTAACATGGAAGGAGTGTGCGTATAACAAGTACTGTGCGCTTACGCGCGACGACTGTTCAGAATCAGATTGACAGGAACGTGCCAGCTTTGTTTTTCTGCACGGTGCAGAAGCAGAGGCACGGCTCCAGGCGTGCGCCGAGAATTGGAAATTGCAGCACGTCGCGAGGGGGCGCCAGGATGTGAACTATTGTCAAGATTTTGCAGAAACGGCAGACGAAGTTCCCATCTTCACTCAGGATCTAGAGGATGGACGAGTTACTTTGTCAATGTCAGTGCTTAATATCAGGCGATGCCATAAAAATTGCAGTGCTTCGCTGTCATCAATGAAAATGAAATCAGGATCAGCTTCTGTCACTTTTCCAAAAGATACACATTCCGATCATAACCAACCAAAACTCGTCGGTCACGTGATCATAATCACTCGGCCAAATACAAAGACGCCTCGATCATAATCAACCACGAAATCGGTCGCGTGAGTTTTTGAAGCGGGGTCGATCGGATCCCGATATACGAACGAAGAATTTTCGTGTTGTCGGTAACCATAATCAATAAAAACAAAATTATCATTGTCCCGAGCCAGACGAAAGACAAAGAGTTCTCAATCGTCCAGTTTATAAATGTTTTTTCAATCGTCCGCTCTAGCTAGGGTCTATTTTCGCTTCGCTTTCTTCTCTTCAACCCAACGCGACAGGCTAAGCATACCAAATCTCGCAGTTCGCTCCGGCTACAGTGACCTACTCAAAATCCAACTTTGATTTTTTTACATTGCAATATAATGCTTTTCTGCAAGTAAAAGCTCAAACGAGGTACTTACTCAAGTTGTTATTTGGCACCCGCTCGTCTCTACTGCGCACCTGGCCTTTCGTCTCGCTCGTGCCTTCTCAGTTTTTTCTAGCACAACGATTATCATTGTACTCCATGGCTTAGTATCCGTATCGTTTCGGTTTCCTTGACTCAGTCTTGTTTGCTATTCCTAAAAAGTCAGAAGCAGAACAAGTAGAAACTACTGCGCAACTATTCAATTTTAAAGAGTTGAGGTTGGCAGCGCACGAATAAAATGAAAATGAGTGCGCAACAAGGAGTCCGCTGGCGTGCGATTTACTTTTGGTTCATTATCGTTGCGGTCGGCAGTTTTTGTGAAATGTTCCAATTCACCGCAGCTCTCCGAACGCAACTTCGGGCTCCGTCAAGGCCTGCGGGGAAACGTGAAGCGAGCGGTTGTTTGGGCAAGCAGACAGCCATTTTTGTTGTCGCCGCAGGCATCGCGGGGCTACAAGAACTAGCCGTTCAACAACGTCTTAATGTTGGTCTAAGGGAGGACGAGCCCCCACAGCTGAGACTGACGGACAGCTGCCCTACTGGTATATGAATCTGCTCAAATAATATGTTTCACAGAAGTAACACCGTCATCCTGAAATATTATCTCAGGATGAGGGTGTTACTTGGGTAGATGTCAAGTTGATAGAAGCAGCTACTGGAGCTCGAATCATTTTCATTTCGTGCTAGAAATCCAATGCACATCAGCAGCAGCTAGTATGTAGAACCAGGTCTAGTTGTAGAAGTCGTAAACAATATTTGTTAAGTTAATTGGTTGAGCAGCGTAAAATGGAATATACAATTACTTATAGGTGGTGGTCTGGGTCCGTACGGCGCTACACAAAGCGAAGGAAGACTCCACGACCTTCAGTACGCGTCTAAGGTAGACACAGAAAACGATATGATGCCGACCAAAGCCGCCAAGCTCGTTGCCGACAAGGCTTTGCAAGATTTCGGTGCGCGGGTGTTGTCTTCTGCGGACAATGCGACTTCTGACATCGCAGAAGTCGCTGGAAACCTTTCTACGCAGGGATGGGCGTTACTTTCCCGAGACATCATAGAGCTGCCTGACAACCTGGAGGGTGACAACTTCATACCTGCTGGCTATCCAAAAAATAATCCACCGGCTCGAAAGTATGCAAAAGGCTGGCTCACATCACACGCACAGAACATTGCAGCTTCGATCACGGACGCTCTTGCTGCACGGCAGCCTGCGAATAATCGCCGCGGAAGTGAAGAAGGAGAAAGCTTTCACAGTGGCAGTGCGCCCCCCCTTCTGATCGCGCTGCCACCAGCGAGACTAAGCCACGTCCTCTGGGAGGATGGCGAGGACGTTTCGATTACTCCTTTCGATAAAAGTTTCAGGGTGCCGTTTTTCCACAGGGACAACAACTACGCCGCGAATGCACAGTGGTTCAATGCAGCGGGGATTTCATCTCCAGGCCAGCGCCGGGGCCGGACCGGTGCCGCAGGCGGGGCTTTGGGTCAAGTAGTCTCGTGGTGGGTACCTCGAAGCAACGAGGAGGGCAATGTTGCGCGCCAGCTAGTGATTGCGAACGCGCAAACCTACAAGGGTGTAAACAATTTTACGGCGCGCGATGCTTCCGGGGCGCCAGTTCCGTGCAATATAGAGACGAGTTTGCAACACGGACCTTTGGCCCGTGGTGCGCCGCACATTATCCCTACTGCCTGTCTGGCCGACAAACTGCATCGCGAGGAGGGCGCCGACCTGGCGGTAACGCCACCTGACGGAAACTTTGTCTTAATGTTTTGGGGACACACAAATCAAGAGAAAATGGCGGAGCGTTACCGCGACGCTAGCCTCCTATCAAGTGATAGCGTTGTAGTTCCAGAAATCTTTCCACCCGGTCCGGGCATTCCACATGCGTCGCTTTGGAATGAGCAACAGAGATGCCGAGCCGGCCCGAGTTACAACGCGCGGTCGGCAGTCGGGTTGCTGCGCGATCTTGATGCTGAGAGGATGCTGCAAGAGTGGCGGAAAGCGAACGAGAGATTGAACGAGCACAACACCCAGATGCAGTCAGAAGGAAAGATGGAGCACATTTACCCGCAAGCCATTGGCGCGCTACCCTGGTACCTCTTGCGCGAAAAGTTTTCTTCGATTACCCTCGGCCCCGAAGACAGGGAAAATCTGCAGAAAGTGCGCGCCGCGCTAGAGGAAATCTACAAGGGTGATTTGGACGAGAAATCGAAGCGGGAGGTGCGAGAAATCGTTGGTGGTGCGCTCGATTGCAAAAGCAAACGTACGCGCAAGCAGGAATGGAAAAATAGAAAACATTTCAAGAAACATCCGAGGCGTGTGAAAAGAAAAAGTACTTGAAGAAGACATCGGTAGTGAACGCATTCAAGATGAACTTGGTGGACCACCGGCAGACTCATTTTCGTTTTTTTTCTACCGCTCTTTGTGGTCTTTCGTTTACATGTTTCTTTCAGAATATCAAAGGTGCGGTGCTGGACGTAGAAGCAGTACTCTAAAGAGTTGTAAGAGAGCCATCGCCATCAACATGCAGAGGAACCGTCCTATCCGTATCGGTATCCTTAAGGAGGCGTTTCAAAATGTGAACACAATTTCAATTTGAACGCTGACATTGATAAGCGCGTTGCAGCATGCACGAATAAATTCAAATGACGAGGAGAAAGCAACAACTGTCACCGCGATAGTAGTACGAATTTCAATTTGAATGTATAATGTGGATTTTTTTTTGAGCAGCAAGTCGGTGGTCTTGATTTTTGTGAGAACTCGGGAATGGAAGAAGGGCCGGTGCTGGGTGTTATCTCCCAAAAAGGCAGACACTCAGGGACCTGGACCACCGCCCAGCTCATTACCTGAACTGAGAGCCCCTGCGGGTGAACAAGGATAGTAGAAGTAGTACGCTTTACATCGCATACGAGAATTCACGCCAGCGATCTCCAAGTTTATAGTTGTTAGGGCTCTCAAAGTATTCTTCAAATACTTGAAGGCTTTCCAGGTTTCCGGTTTTGCTGTCTGTTGAAAAAGAGTGACTTCTAATTCTAAACGCGAAACGCGACAAACCATTTTCTGGCCGATCCTGGAGTTGCGAGTGCGTGGCTTCAGTTTTGAGCCCAAATTGGGGGGCAGAAAGCTGCCCACCAATTTCAACGCCCCAAGTCGAAGACGAAGTCCAAATGCAAGGAAGACTTTATTCGACGAACGCGATGAAACAGTTACAGTTGTAGTAAAGTAGTAGTAGTAGTCGTAGTTTGAGCAGCAAGATGATGATGGGGAGAGTGAGGTGGTGGCGATGGAAGAAGCTACATTTGCAAAAAAGTGCAATGCTGTGAACACACACCCAGGGCGCTGCTACCAAGAAAGTCAGTCGCATGCAGAGGGGACGTTTCCTCCTGTTTGCGCGTTTTGGAATGGGACTGAGTGCAGTCTGATCATGTATGATGAGTTATGGGTTTAGGGTTTGAAGTGAAGAAACTGTTCTGTAACTGGACGTCTTCGTTGTCTCGCCTTACTTTGTTTTCGCAATGTGCAGAAAGACAAAAACAATGAAATCGCCCCTGCAGAGCAGTACGGCGACATGGACAGATACGAGAAGGTCGCACCTCCTACGCTTGTTTGTTCCGCGAGTGTACAAAAAAACGCTCAATGCTAAGGTCGTGCCAGATCGTCGCGGCATTGGACTTCTCAGGTTCTTGGAAAAATGCCAGCATGCAAATTCAGCATCAGCTACGATATGAATGTCAAGAAGGATCTGGATCAACTGGGTCGCAAATGCTTCGAAAGAAGTTCACAAATGATCTAAATGTCAATGTTTTCGGAATCATTCGCAAAGAAATGAGGATCAACCGGCTCATACGCACTTGCACACCGGCTAGACCACTTTCACACACCGATAAGTACACGCAGACACATGTTGTTGACGACGCACAAGGGAATATGAGAAAGCACCAACAGCATTTCAACTTCTTCCATACTATTACAGTGTGTGTGCAGTTGATGGTCCTACTGAGGAACAACGGTTCAAATCCCGTAGGATATTAGAATTTAAAGATAACATCATCGGTTCAAAAAAAACTTAAGTAACCAAACTTACACATACGGCTTAATACTAGAAGCAAAACGAGTGCAAGTAGTGCGTAAATCGTATCCGATCGAGATATCTGTATCACAAGTACTGCATCTGCATGCGCAGAAAATCGAAGGTAAAAATTCATAAAAGATTGCACTAAGTAGTGATAATTTGAATTAAAACTAGCGTAAAAGTAAATGTCGTATCAACATAATTAAATTAAGCGCCAGACGCACAAACGAAACACAAACATAGAGATTTCGCAAGTAATTGTATTGTTCTTGTATTTCTTTTTCTTCAACACTATCAAAGAAGTTTTCTAGGAACTTAAGCAAGGTGGAAGTCTCGCAATCTTACCTTATTTAAATTTTCGTCACGAAGGAAGTATTGAGAAGGGAGTGTGGTCTAGTTTGCCGCCTTCGCGATAAGAAAGGACACAACTACTACCAGCAGGATCTTTAAGATGACTGCTCTGACACAATTTCCGTCAGCTCGGAAAGTCGGCGCTGGGCTTGTCAGCTTAGTCTTGCTCATCTCCACTAGGCTTGCACTCGTCGACCATGTAGCCTTTGGCGCTTTTGCCGCAGCACCGCATATTACCGAAAGCACGGACGAAGGGTTTTCCGTGCCTGCCGAAGCCGGTGACCCTGAACCGCAAGAAACAGGACAAAAACGCAAACAACACAAACGTCGCGGCGGTCGCAAAGTCAATAAAAATAAAGGCGTGAAAGCAACTACACTCGACGCGTCCGCATCGGCGGATGAGCAGCGAACTGCGACTGCAGAAAAACGCGCGGCAAGTGCACGGACGACGTGTCGCAGCCCCAGTCCTCGGTTGTTTGGCTTACCTGCCGGGCAGCAAAGCAGCACTCGAGCGACTGCGACTGTGACGGGCCGTAGAAGCGGGGAACAAAACGAGCAAGATGGAAAGCAAGACACGGCTGCCGCTGGCAAGATGTGCAGCAACGACGGCGAGCAACTCGCTCATCTAAGCGAAAAAGATTTGGCGCAGTTGCGAGCACAAACGTTTAGTATTCAAATGCTCGCGGCACAGAAAAGCATACTGCGAAACAGAGGCGACCTCCGCACTTATCAGGGATGCCTACAGGGAGACGCGCTTGGCACTGCGAGGAAAGAAATGTGGGGCAAAGCGATGGAGTATTTTTCAAAGTTCGTTGTCCCGCCGAGAGCGAATCCAGTAGATCGACAGACGGCCGTAGGGTCGTCGCTCAGGACCGCCGTAGGATCTCTGCCGGATTGTGTTTCAGTATCCCAGTCCCTTGTTGTGGACTTGTTGGAGCAGAAGTCCTCGCGAGGGAATAGCTCTGCATTCGTACGAAAAGCTTTCGAACTGGCGCTTCCCGCTGTCGAAATTAAAGATGTCACTGGACCCGAATACATACGTCTCGATCCTGCTAGACCCCGACTGGGACCGACTCGCGAGCGGTACCGGGTGCACTTTGACGCCGCGGACTGGAATTCTGTCTATACGCAGTTCTATCGCCCCTTTCGGAAGCTGCTCTTTCGCTGGGAATCCGCGTTGGTACAGAATGCCGAATACTTTCGCCTGGAAAAAAAGCACGCACACATGCTTCGCTCCATGGTCCCGGAATACCTTTTTCTTGCGAACCCGAGGACGTTGTTCAAGGATATAGAGGAATCGCAGCTCCTGCAAGAGGTGGAAATCGCAGACGGAGCACCAGAAGCGCAGGATCGTGCTTTGAGAGCGCGCTGGGAAGAGATACAGCGGTACGAAGCGGATCTTGCGGACGCGACCAAAGAGCTAGACTGGAAATGGAGCACCGCTGTGAAGGCGGCGATGGGAAACGATGAAGATGTTCTGAATCTCGAAAATCGCAGAATTGCCCACTTCGTCAAGTTTTTCCTGGCGTTTGCAAGTCAACTCCCCATCATTCGTACGGAAGATCAGCAGACGTTGATGGACGATTTGGCGTCGATGTATGCAACTCCGAGGGCTTCATCTCCAGAGAAGATTGATGAAGATCATGGCGCAACTTCTGAAAATCCTGATCCAAGTCTGGACGCGCTAGTACCCATCCTGGCACCCACACCGAAGTGGGCGATTGAGCCTCCCTTCGCGTTCTTGGAGCCGAGTGAAAGTACTAGGACCTCCCGCACAACCTTGCCTCCTTGGTCATCTTGGTCATCTAGTTCTCCTGCTCCCGCGTCGGGTATGTGGACTCGTAGTTCTTTGCGCTCCGCTACCAGTGCGTCACCGCCTCCAGGGCAGCATTCTGGAGCGGCTCATCATTCGCCTTCGCCTTCACCTCCAGGGACCACTGTGGAGCAACACTCTGGAGCCGCTTGCATGTCTTCGCCGTCGGAGACCAGAACCACAAGCATGGAGGATCTTGCTGAAGATGCACAGCAAATACGTACGTTGGCGTCACACGATGTCTTGCGCACAAGCATTGAGAGTGACCCATCCAGGGCCTGGCGCGATGTGTTTCTGAACAACTTCCTGGCGGACCCCGATCAGGATCGCATGCTCTTTCTCAGTCACCTTACGCTATCAGAGGAACCGTGGGGCCCTGCCGCGAAGACGGCAACTCAACTTTTCCAAAAAAATCTGCTGGAAGAGTTGAATCAAAATGGTCAGCACGTGGCGGGATTTCTTTCTAGTAGTATCCTGCGCAACGAAAAGGCTATGCATCGACTAAACAAGCGTCAGAAGCAAGCTTCTTACTTGCGCGCACTGCTTCGCGAGTATGCGGCTCCCAAGCATGCGGGTCCCGAATTGAAGCCGGAGGTCCTGGTTGGCATGTCGGTGGAGTTGCTGCAAAACGTGTGTTATGCATTGCAAAAGTATCGTACTAGTATAAACTGCATGACAAATTTGCTCAAGAACAAAAATGCAATTTGTGATGCTGTTTTCCCTTAGAAAGTAGATCTGTCATGCATGATGACTGCAATTAGTAAAGTACGAGTACGATACTTTTGCACTGGATATGTTGGCTTTTCTTCCCGAACTAATATCAGAGAGAGACGCCTTCAGAGCAAGTCAAGGCATCGAGAGAAACCCTCTCGCAGTTGAAGACGAAATTCAAATTCGCGGAATGTTGGAAAGACTTCTGGGCAATATTCAGGCTGCCAACGAGCGCTCACGACATCGGTCCTCGTGGAATATTCGCGGCCCGGTCGCCGCTATGCATTGCAAACATGTCTGGGTAAGTAATGAACTGGAGCGAGACTCCTGTAGGACTTGCAGTGCTTCCCTTGCATAATTACTCCACAAAAATCTGTTTTACTTGACCAAGAAATGCGCAGCGTTTTTTCTTCGTGCGATGAAAATGCAGTCATCATGTGGAACAGGAAGCGCCGTCTTGATCGTGCACAATTCAACATGACGCTGACGAGAGCTTTGCTTTTATTCCTTCAGAGAAACTCAGGCAGATCTGCAGTTCATAGCCGTTGCTCTGATTATGTTTCCGACGCCGGACGTATCAAATGTAAAAGTGTCTGGGTCTGGAAGGATGTAACTTGTGATGCGCATTTCAGAACACACAAAAATCTCTGATGCATAGGCAACAAGGCTGCTCACTTTCTGTCACCAAAATGGGGGCTTGTCATGCGGATTCGGCATTGCGGAGGCTTCTCGGAACCTGTGATGCTAGAGCTTCCATGCCAGACCTTCTGTGTCATGCAAAAACAGCATGACTCTTCCAGACCCAGACACTTTTACATTTGATAAGACGCCAAGGCACTCTTTCATTCGTCGACGCAGTGGAAGAAGGTCCACAACATTCTGTTCGGGCAGAAGGGAAAGCAATTGGAAGAGATCGTGAGCACATTCGTGACAGCGGAAACGTCAAAGTCAAAACCAATTGGAAGATTTCCGAGAAAGCCAAGTCAAAATCTATCCCACTTCGCTGTCCTCGTTCACAACTGGTTTAACTACAACGGATCAGTTTATGGGAGTGCCAGATTCGAAATCGATAAAGTTGAAACGACTTGCAATGTATAAAATCGATACAACAACTACCAGTTGGAGCCACAGTTTCGCATGACGGATTTTGGGAGCACGCAGATCCAGGGTGTCGTGCTGTTTGGGGCAAGGAGGGCTGCTTTTGTCATGCTCCTTCGCAGCCCTACTCCTTTAACGCTGTACCACCCGGCGCAGAATAGAAAGTTGACCAAATGTTGACGGATTTGTGACGGACAGGGTTTTTGAAAGTGGGGCGCTCTTCAGATGCACTCGGTGGCGTCGCAGGAGCTATCTCAGCAGTGCCTTCGGGTCATTCTCTTCCGCGTCACAGCCTCACCGCGGTAATGCGTTGACTACGCCCTACGTGGGTACATGGAGCAGCGCACTACCCTGGTGCGGGCGCCATAGACTTCAGCTTTGGCTAGGCGCCGAAGCAAGGTCGAGGCCTACGTGGTGGTCTGGGGATGGCAAATGTGGCAGTAGCCTGATGTGGGATGATTTGGGATGGAAGTCGTCAACTTTGAATGGCTTTCAGCCTTTCGAAATGGAGATCACCCATTTGAAATGGCGATCAGCCATTTGAAATGGAGATCATCCATTTGTGACGAAGATCAACCATTTGTGACGAAGATCAACAATTTGTGACGGAGATCAACAATTTGTGACGAAGATCAGTGGGCCTGATCCGATTTGTGACGAAGATCATGGCCTCTGTTCAGAATTTGTGACGGAGGTCAGAATTAGGTCTGATTTGGGTCAGAAATCCTGTCCCTATATTACATTCTGGATTTCTGACCTAAATCTGACCGAACTCTGATCGCCGTCACAAATTGACGAGATCGGTGCTAAAGTGAGAAAGATAGCGCTTTCCTCGTCGCGGGCGCGGTGTTTTCGCCCTCGGGACTCTCCCCATGCCCGTTCGGCCGGTTGTGTTTTTGCGCTTGCCGGTCGAGTAGCTGGCATGGGCGAAAATTTCTCGTCGCCGGCCCTCCGGGCCGTCGACGGTCTTGCGCTTTGTGTCTGCAGCGCATGTTGGCCTTTCTTTTACGTGGCGACCCACCTGTTGCCGCTTCGCAGCGACTGCGGTCCGGTTTTTAGTCCCCCCGGCCGAACTAGGTGCAAGCGGGTGCTTGCCGGGTAATGCTTTGGGAAGTGATGCCTTTATTTTCTCAGCAGGCCTTGGAAGGTCAAGCTCAAGGTCAAGCTCAAGGCTGCTTTTGTCATGCTCCTTCGCAGCCCTACTCCTACCTGCGACTTTATATCTACTAGCCCCTTAGACGCCGGCGTCCAGGACGCCGGCTGGGGCTAGTAGCTTGAAAAATAATTCTACACATGGAGCGCAAACGCTCATGCTTGGTTAGAAGGTGGAGGCATGGCACAGACAGAGATAGGCACAAAAGGCACCAGTATTCGCCTCAGAAGAAGGGGGAGGCGGTGCCGCAAGAGAAAGCAAAAGCATAGCGAGGACAGATTACACGGACCCACACACGACCTTCCGGCGCGCCCCCCCGCGGGACTGGTGCGGCTTTGCTTTGTGCATGGGCTGCCTCGAGGGAGATTGATGCGCCTGGGCCGGCCTGCGCTTGCCCTAGCGGCCTCGCCGCTTTAGCGCTTTTGCGGTCCGGCGTCCAGGACGCCGGCCCGGCGTCAGCCCCTTTTGCGCGCCTGGCAAGCAAAGCAAAGGGGGCCAGCCGCAAGGGTTATTTTGGGGAGGCTTTGGCGGCCGGCTGGCTTCACTTTTGGCCGCCCGGAAAGTGACAGCCAAAAGTGATAGCCAAGGAGTTCCGGGCCATCACTTTTGCCCGAGCGAAAAACGATGCCCACGAAGCTCTTGGCCATCCCCTTTGCCCTGCGGGCGGAATTAAAATGATGGCCAGCGAGCTCTCGGCCATCACCTTTGCCCGGCCACCAAAGAAAAGTGATGGCCATCCAGGGCGCTCTTGGCCATCGCTTTGCTCGCCCGGGCGAAAACTGATGGCCAAGGAGCTCGCGGCCATCATTTTTGCCCGAGCGAGAAGTGTGTGATGGCCAAGGAGCTCCGGGCCATCGCTTTTGCCCGACCGGAAAGCGATGGCCAAGGGGCTCTCTGCCGTCACTTTTTCCCGGCCGGGATGGAAGTGATGGCCAAAAGCAAATAAGCGACGGCCAAGAAGCTCTTCTTGGCCATTGCTTTTGCCCGAGCGAAAAGCGATGGCCATGGAACTCCTGGCCATCACTTTTGCTCGACCGGGAAGCCTGCCCGGCCGGAAAGTGATGGCTGAGGAGGCTGCTTTTGTCATGCTCCTTCGCAGCCCTACTCCTACCTGCGACTTTATCTGGTAACCAAATGCGTGCGCGCGCGCGCGCAGAGCGCGCGCCGGCCCACGAAGCCGGCGCGCGCGCTCTGCGCGCTTGCGATATTGCTTAGCAAACGCAGCGCGAAGGCAGTTGCCGTTACCATATAGGGCAACCGCCGGGAGGCGTGAAGGTCAGGGAAATGGCCAGAAATGAAGCGGGAGAAGGGAAAAAAAGCGGACCAGATGGGAAAATGGCCAGGAGGTCAAAAATGACGCAAAAACGGCAGAAACCAAGCGGGAGAAGGTGAAAAAAGAGCATTTTTGCGGTCTGGCCCACTTAGTATCTGAAAAAGAGGCGGACTATTTTTTGCTCCGCCCGCTGGCCAGCTGCGTTGGAGCAGCAGGCCCGCGACCTGTTCGGAAGCCTTGGGCCGCTTCGTAACTGGGAAAAGTTGGAAAAAAATGGCGAAAAATTGCTTTATAACGTGGGGGGAAGCAATCGTCGGATTTTGTGCAGATCACCCGGGCCACTTGGAAAATGAAAAAAGATGAGAAATTGCGCAAAAGCGCAATCCTTCCGCAGGCTTCAAAGCTGCCAGTCAGATGCGGGCGGTAAAAATGTGCAGGTCGCTGGGGCCACTTGGAAAATGAGAAAAGATGAGAAATTGCGCAAAAGCGCAATCCCTCCGCAGGCTTGAAAACTGCCAGTCAGATGCGGGCGGTAAAAATGTGCAGGTCGCCCGGGCCACTTGGAAAATGAAAAAAGATGAAAAATTGCGCAAAAGCGCAATCCCTCCGCAGGCTTCAAAACTGCCAGTCATCTGCGGGCGGTGAAAATGTCCAGAGCCCTTCGGCCACCTAAGAACCAGAAAAAAGAGCGAAAATTGAAAAAAATCGAGAACCCTCGGCAGGCTTACAAACTGGCCGCCAAGGGCGGTCCGGCGGGCGCGCGCTTGCGCCGTACCATCGCGATTGGGAAAAAAAAAACGCACTACAAGCGCGCGGAGGCATGTCCCAAAATCCCGATTTGGCCGGGGTTGTGAGCACCAATTCGGGACCTCCGCCGCGTCTGAAATGGCCGATTTTGGTTGCCCGGAAGGGTTCGCGGGTTTTCGGCTTTCCGCATACCTTCCTGGCCAGGCGGCCAGTTTGTCACGCAGGGGGCTAGAGAGGATGCCCCGCTGCGAAATAGCAGACCGGATTTCGCCTTCAATGCTTATCGCAGGAGCCTGCGGGCCGCCGCGGGCGACAGTAGTTGTCCGCGGCCCTTTAGGGCCGCGGGGAAGTGGTGGAGCCCGCGGCGGCCCGCAGGCTCCTGCGATAAGCTTTGAATGCGAATCCGGAAGCCCCCGATGACCCAGATACCTTCCTGGCCAGGGGGCCAGTTTCTCATGCAGGGGGCTTGCAGAAGAAGGAGTGGGACTGTAATCAAAAATAAATGTCATGCTCCTTCGCAGCCCTACTCCTACCTGCGACTTTATATCTATTCCCGCCAAGAACCCCAAAAAGGCTAATTCTAATATTGGGCCTCCTTTGCCTGCTGCTGCTCCCCGCCGATGCAGGCACTTCCACTTTGTGCTCTGTATTTTGTGCATGACAACTTTGTCAATTTCGAACCTCACACTTCCATACAGTTCCGCGCATCAACGAGATCGACACGAGCGCGCCCCACCATCAACGTTGCGCGAGAAGTAGCGCAAGAAATAGAGAAGCGAGCAGTGCTGCTCCGGACGATCGACGCAATACCGGGAAGAAAAAGGTTGCGCCGCCACGGTCTTCTGATCCAGCGGTGCGGCGGGTAGCAGCCGGTGAAACACGGCCAGACGTCGCACGTGCGCCAGATGTCCCACCTGGACTGGTTGCCGGACCTGGAGTACCCGCGAGCGACGAAGTTAAGTGCTACTTACAGCAGCCGCCTCCGCCGCCAGCAGCAGGACTAGAACTGCCATTTTGGTACAAAGGCCAGGAAATCAAAGACATAGCAGACGTAGCGAAATATGTGCTCTAGCTCCCGCTCGCCGGCAGTCCCAGTCGTGAGTTTCTTTGGCCGTATATTGTGCGTACGCGTAGTCTTTGAAGATTAACTTTAAGTACGAAACAGCACTATCACCTACAATACAGCTTTAGGATCATCCTCCGGGAGACGAGATCAAGTGGACAAGAAGTGCAGCCTGAGCATAAATTTTCCCAACTTCTAAATCAACATTTTACCGTAGAAAAGGAACGTACCTACGCGTAAATGAAAACCATTGCAATGATGAGTTGTGAGGATGGACGTTGAAATAGAAATAACTGTTTTCTGCTCTGTTTATCTAGACGCTGCTTGTCGAGTCCACACAAGGGGACACAGCCAATTTGGCGCCAATCGCAATCACGCAAACAATTTTCGCAGGAGCAGCAATCACACCAGACAGTAAAGTACTTTACTGTTGTAAAAGCTTTATCCGAAAAGCTCAGTGAAGCGGTCCTGTATGATGCTAGCTCCACCCTGTACCGCATCTTTATTCGCTCCACGAACTTATTCAACATTCTTTTTTTTTTCTCGAGCCCGAGCGTGAACGTGTCAAGAGCATGGCAGTGAGTGCTAGCTTGCTTGCAGCTTTTGCTCTCGCCTTGCAACAGACCACGGAACTACTACCTGTGTGTTGTTGTAGCGTGGTCGTGCTGTCAAAGACCGCGAAATGTGGGCGTAGTTCTAGTTCAGGTACATCGAGGACAGGAGTAACATATCATGAACATGAGTCGCAGGTATTTCTACACATTTCCATCTACCCAAGAAGAACATAAAGAACTACTAGAAGAAGTTGAAGGGCGGCCGCTGTTAGTTTTGCAAGGGGAACAACTCGAACAACATGAACATCTACCGATGTGGGAATATCCATTGATGCGAGTAGTAGTGAAGATATCCGAGGAAGCCGATCGCTAGAGAATCAGATCAATGACACGCCAGCTCCACGACGGACGACAGCGTGCGTGATTCTTTATGCAGTTTGCCCCTCTTCTTCGTTTGCCTTCGCAGTGGTGCATGCGCGCACGCATATTTACTCCACTTTAGCACGTCACGATAAACCCCGCATGCGGCCTGTCCTTCACGTCCGTATTACCTACGTCTATGTCTTATCACTTTAGTCAAAAACAAAATTGCAGTAGGTCCACACATCATAATCATTCTTCGTGTACAATTAGGGCAGGACCAGGAGCCTGCACAGTGCTGCCCTCACTTTCAGACTGACATGACAGGGAACAAGACCGAGGCGGCGTTGACGTTGTTTTTCAACTTTTTCGAAACGTTGTCAGTACCTTCATTTCCGCGATAGTGATCATGGACAGTGTTGCTGTTGGTGGTGCACGCCACTCAAAGCTAGAAAGTCAGTAAAAGACCTTATGAATTGAGCACTTCACCTGAATGTGTGCACTCATTATTCGTACCCACATGTTTTATGTGACTGCTGTGCTACAGACACAAGACGAGCATACACGCGAACTCTGGGTCAGTCTACGTTGCATGGTGTTCAACATCCGTAAAACTGGAGGGGCTTCGAAGCTTGGACCCGAGCTGCACGCTCGGCATGCAATGATCTTTTTCGTGCTCTTTGCGGATTTTTTCGATCTGCTAACATTATCTGCTGTCCTGTTCTCTTTTGTTGTGCATACCATCATCTGGGCGTCACTACCTCCACTGCACTGCAACTACTTACTTCGCATTATGAGCTTTCACCTCTCCTGCTCGTGAATGTGAACTACCTGCCTATCTTCTTGTTTGAGAATAGTGGCTGCTACTCGCGTGTCATGACTGAAAAATGCATCGTATTATTGTACCTACCACAAAAATCATTTTCATTACTTACTGAGTTGTATACCTCCAACGCTGCTACAACCCAGATTTTTGCACGTAGTGAGTATGGGTTACAGTCGCTGTCAAGTGACCTTGATAATCGCTCATGTTGATACTTATGTCAATGTCTTGAATGCACGTGCAACTGCAAAGTCATACTGCTTCTGTACTGGCAACAAGTTAATCAGCAGCGTTTGATTTGTTTCATGGAAAAAACAAAACGACAAGCAGTGCAGAAAATTGTATGTTATAATATATCATTTTCTAAGCCTTGTAACAAGCGAATTTATTCCGAACATGAGTTTCGTGAGGTTTGTGTCTCGCCCCTCTCGTTTGTCTTTGGTGTTGCTCTTCTTCACGTCACAAAAACAGCTGCAAGGACCCCTCCCGGACGTCACGATCCATCTTCCCGTCGTCGTCGCACAGGAGACCAATCCGCATGAGAGCTACCAGCTTTATTCTGCTGAATAAATCCACCTGGGTCGAAGCCAGATGGTCAGTGTAGTCAAAATTTGAATTTCTTTTTCTGCTCACGACAAGTAATATAAGCTAAAGAACGCGCACAGCTGCAACGGCCAACTACAAACAGTAGTGTCAAAGTCAATCTGTTGTTATGGGCAGGTATCCCCGATTTTGATACAAGTTGAACTTTTAACGGGTTGATGCTATTCATGCAAGCGCAGCTCAACTCGAAATGTGCGAGAGCAATAAAAGAAATGTAGGCAGGGTTCACTTGCTTCGAAGTGGGAACTTCTATTTCTGCGTCCTGGTCTGCGTTGTTCTTGACCAACGCATAATTAAGGCATGGGCCTGCGAGAATCTAGCTAACTCATATAATTTCCTTGAGCCACAGTTGTATTGTTGACCCAGGTCGTGTCTTTCGTCTGTATACACGAAACGAGAGAGCCTACCGCGACATCGACGATGCCGCGCCTTATCTCACTTGCAGTGCGGACCCGCGCGGCTTTCAGGTGCTGCAACAGATGCTTCGGTCCGAGGGGACTGCCCCGCTGCAGCAGGGTCTTTGCGCTGAGGCTTCCAGCATGTGGACCAATGCCGTGGTGCACTTTTGGAAAGGACGCAATTCAGACCGCGCGATTCTGGAAAAGGCTGCGAGCCTCGGCGCGCGATTCCCACAACACGCGGTTTTTTGTACCCACGGCATTCTTGCCACCACCGTCATCGTGTTGTGGGCCGACCACGTGCAGAAAAAAATGGACTTGCTCGCCAAATTTGCTCGTCGCGACTATACCCAGACAAACTCAAAAGGCGACGAGGATCAAGACAGCGGGACAGAGAAGAAACCTTACGGTGAAGTGGCAGTGATGGCCCAAGTCACAGGCGTGATGCCAGTTTCTGTCCCGCCAGTAGGCGAAAGAGGAAATCGAAATCAAGCAGGTCAGACACTGAGTGCAACAACTATTTTCGACAGTAGAACTGCGCTCGAGCGGTATGTGCTGGATGACAACCACTTCGAGAGTTCAGCCACACCTGAGGAAGATCGGAAACGGATAGCCAGGGCGATAATACCCCGGCGACGCTCCAGATCACATCGGATCGCGCGGTCGTTAATGGGAATATTAAGCACTACAAGCGGCAGTGCGGAAGACACAGACTTCTACTTCACGAGAGCCAGAAGTCGTGCCGCCACGAATTCGAACCACTCCACCCAGACGCCAGCACTTGAGGAAAACGGGAAACACGAAATTGATCAACAAAATGATACCGCCGCACCCTCCTGGTCGGCCGACAAAGTGCTTTCAGCGCTTCAGGACAAGTTTTTGCCCGACTTCCAGCTTCGGTTTTCCTGTGTGAAGTTCGCAAAGCCCGATGCCATCCGCCGGGTCTGTAGGGCAAACCTACTCCATCTCCTCTCGAAGGAGCGCGATACCTGCTTCGATGTTATCAGCCCGAGCAGGTGGGGGCTCGCTGCCTCTGACCTCTCGGCCGTCGCAGACCTGCTAGTTGAGGAGGAGGAAACGTTAAGTGTCTGGCAACAGGTCTTTAACGGGACGTCGTCTACCTCAGCAGTAGAAAAGAAAGACCCCTCCTCGCCCACGGCTACCAGTACTAGTACCAGCACCGACGAGAGTGAAGCTGTTAGAGACGCAAAAACAAAAGAAGTAGAAGACAATCAAGACACAGACACTGAAAGTACAACAGAAAGAGCATCAGCTTCGAACACAATGGAAGCAGCTACGACAACCTTTTCATCAGAAGACGATCCTCCTGCTTTTATTGTCAACGGGGAAGTCATTACTGCAGCCAATGCTGCAACAGATGAGGACATGGAAAAGGAAGGGACTCTCGACCAAGAATTGCAACTCTTCTACGACGTGCTGCTGCTGCACGGCCGAGGCCGAGACCACAACGCGGCCCGTGATAGCTCCCCTCCCTCCGATGAAAGTAGTAGCAATAGAAATGCGGACGAGCAGCATGATCATGAAATTCGAACCATTTTTGAACGCGAACGCATTTCCTCAATAAATGACCGGACGGTCTACGATATGATGGACAGACTCGAGAGCGAATTGTTTCAACACAGCCGTTCTTTTCGCGCGGTTCCACGTGCAGCCGAAGGTAAGGAATCCCCTCCTGCACCGATCGACGCGGAAAATGCGGCCAGTAGTGCTTTCGCGCTCGCATCCGAAGATGAAGCCTCCAATGCATTGCGTCCAGTAACTCTCTTCCAGCCGCACAAATCTGCGATAGAAAAGGAAACGCAAACGCCCGCCTTTGACTACAATCAGCCCAAACTACTGGCTCCCGGCCTGCTGAGCGCAGCAAATCTCCGCGGCCTCTCGGTGAAAGAGATTTTTGCACACAGCCACTTCGTGCCCCCGCAGGGACTGACGCTTGAACAGCGCCAACAGCACACCCTCCGTGTTTGCAACGTGGGAATGCACTTTTCCTTGGCACAAGAGGCGTCGTACATGCTGGAGAACCACGTAGCGCTGGATCTTCTCCAGTACAAAGCGGTCGAAACGGTGTACGAAATCTACGACCCGGCACACTGCGGCAAGGGTAAAACCAGCGGCGGCGACGCGTGCTCCTCCAACACTAAAGATGCGGTCGGTATTGCCGCCCTGATGGGCGAGGTTAGCGCCGAGGATCACGCACAGATCGGAGAGCCAGGGTACCGCCCCACGCGGCGCTTCATGGAAGTGGTGGGCGAGCTGCGGATCGAGGAGTTCTTCGAGTTCGCCGAGCGGGCCGCGGCGCACTGGGAGCAGTACCAGATGGAGAAGAAGGAGAAAAAGTTCGACCTTCTCATTTGCTCCAGTCCCGCGATCCTCTGCTCCGTGTTCGCGCACGACGAGCAACTGGCCATCATCGCTTACATCGGCGAGCCCCTGCTTTCCGGTATCACGGGGAAGCGCGAGCGAGAGTGGTGGTTCCGGAAGTTTCGCGAGATGACGCTGCAGCGGCCGCGCACGTTATGGCGTTCTCAAACGTTACATTCTCAACTGTTACATGAATTTGTCATGCAAAAACACTATCACTCTCAACACGATCAAGCCTTCTCCGAATGACAACTTCTCGACGCGCTAGATAGCATTATAATCTGCTCCAAACCTGTAATGCAAAAGGCGCAACGTTTTCCCTTTCACTTTTGCCATTCTTGCATTACACAGTTGAGAATGTAACGTTTGAGAACGCCATACACGTTCGTCGCGGCCTACAACCCCTACAAGGCACACATGATCCGGTACCAAACCGGGCTCTACATGCCCATCATCCGGTATGGGAGTGTCAGGTTTGAAATCGACAAAGTTGAAATAATTTGTCATGCATAAAATGGATGCCAGTTAGACCTGCAGTTTGTAGTCGGTGCATGACAAATTTTCCCGGTCCTGCAAGCGAGTCTGTATTGCGGTTTAGGGCAAAAGAGCTGCCTTCTGTCATGCTAGTCAGCAGTCCAACTTTTGACCCTTACCAGGACTATAATCTGCCTCCCGTGCGTCCTCTGCAATAGAGTCACGACTTTGTGTATTGCATTTTATACGATGACAAATTATTTCAACTTTGACGATTTCAACTCTGACACATCCATATCCGGGCTTTCGGGAAGCACACTGGTGCCGTGTGGTCCAACCCGCTCAACGAGGTGAAAAGTCGCCTGCGGGCCGTGGTGGCACCAGCCAGCCGATCTGTTTTCGAGCAGCTAGTAGCTCGTGCAGGTAGTTTACTAGGACAACAACATCATCTACCAGTCGATAATCTTCGGGAAAAGAAGTGCGAGTGGGGGCCCGATGGCGAAGAGATCACACCGGAAAAAGAGGTGCTCCAGGTGCACATTCTGCTCAACAAGGGCCCCTTTAGTTGCGTGGATACCGCCAGCTTGCTGAATCAGCTCACGTACTACACGGAGGATACAGTTACAAGTTCACCTGATACTTCTGTTCCTGCTGACTCGCGCGACGAAAAAACTACGACGTCAACTACACAAAGGACGTCGATTTCAAGTAGTACCAAACAAGATCAAGAATCCCCTTTCGAGGACAATGCACTAGGTTCAGTGCTCCCTGAGGTACCGATAAAGAGGGCGAACGAAAAAAAAACCTGCAAGTGGTCTTCTTCTTCCTCCGCAGGAGACGGCGCCGGACGGCTCCCAGACATACCAAGCGTGAAGCTTATTTTTAGCGACGTCCGGAACCAGCGGCCCCGCCTCTCGTACGAGGAGATGGCGCGGAAGTTTTTCGCAGTGGTGTTTTACCCTTACGACGTCGCGCTCATGATGTACTACGAGCTCTACAGCATGGGCATCCCGATCTTTGTCCCCGTTCGCGAACACCTTCGCTTCTTCCTCTTCCGTGGCATTCACAGTTTGCACAAGCGACGGCACTTCATCGACGAGAAGACCCTGAACGGTACCCACCTGTACCCCCCAAACACGTCGCCCTTTTTCCACTGGGGGGACATGACGCAGACAGAGGAGGCCGCTGCCAAGTTTTTCAGAAATGACGCTGAATACTGGAGCGTGTTGTTTTCGGACTACAGCCGCGACCCGCACCTCTTCCGGTTTTCCAGCAGTGCCGACCTGTTTGTGCAATTGCAAAAGTTGACGCGCAGCGATATGGCCAGCGCCCGGGACGGAAACGGCAGCGGGAGTCCGATCGAAGCGAAAACTAGACGAATGCGGAAATTTACAGACCGCGAGTTCGTAAAGGCGGTAGCGAAGTGGCGCGATGCCCTTGTTACGGAGTTGGCGCTCTAGTAGTTACAGCTGAAGCACAGGTCATATTCGTCTTAATACTGTAGATAGTAGTTCTCGCGCAGAACCAGAACGAGCTGGCAGGACTCTATTTCTGATTGATCGATTTCGATTGTTTCTTGGTGCTGCTGCTATGTGGAACAGGAGTCACAAGCCCAACAACATGCATGCAACGCCTCTACATAAGTAGACGAATCCATGATCTAGATCTTAATCTTATATATACTTGTTCTTTGTCATGATCTGTACACCACCTCACATGTTTGGAACACACAATAAACATATGATGAAACGCTCTGCCATTGATCCAGATGTGCGGTTGCTCGATGGGCGGAACTCAAATTTCGTCTGCCCTTGCCTCTGATTGTTCGGGTGTGGTTTCTTTTTAAGAGTGTTGCACTGCAGAACGGGTGTATGACGAAAAACGAACACAGCTGCTATTTTTTTCTTTACGAGCACTTGCTGCGCTTATCGAGCAGATGCAGAGCCAAATCCTCCGTCTTCCTGCACCTTGTTGAGCGATAAATATCGAACTAATAGATACGTAGTAAGTGAATGTGAATCACCTCGGACAATCATTGTTTGCAGTGACGCCTGGCGCACTTCCCCAACAGGTCGGCGCTTCTTCGTTTCCCGTCCATATCTTATCTTCCCAAGCCCAGCGTTCTGAGTTGAAATCCGAATCGTGTCTTGACAACATTAAACTTTGATAAAGAATGAAGAAAACGTCGCTGCTTCTCTGTGCGTGTGCAGTACATGCCGACAGTTCTACAGTGTCCGCGCCACCATCTCCAGCGACTAGTCGCACCGTACGCCCTCCAGCAACTTCAGGAACTATCCCAACGAACCACCCCGACGAGGTGTCCTCGTTGCCGAATTACGGTCCGCCACCAACCAAGCAGTACTCCGGCTTCCTCGACGCGACGAAGGGGTGCGACACGGAGAAAAACGGAAGATATTGTCGCTTACATTACTGGCTCGCCCTGTCGGAAAAGTATCAGGATGTTGGTGTGTCTCTGGCGGAGGAGCAGCAAACTACAGAGGCCGGCGCCGGAGTCGCTCTCGGTCTCGCTGCGCGGCAAAACAAAAACGGTAAAATTCCTGTCGTCTTGTGGCTGAACGGCGGCCCGGGATCCAGTTCGTTGATCGGTTTCCTCGAAGAGAACGGGCCCTTGCTCCTGAACAAGGACGGCAAATTGGCGAAGAATCCCTACTCCTGGACCAAGCACGCGCACGTGCTGGCCCTAGAGCAGCCAGTTGGCGTTGGGTTCAGTTATTGTGAGGTACAGAAGGCCAAAAACCAGTCCTGCCACAACTCCGACAAGCAGTGCGCCACCGCGAGCCACGCCGCGCTCGTGGACTTCTTCAAAAACAAGTTTCCGGCACTAGCGGGGAACGATTTCTACATCACCGGGGAATCGTATGCCGGGGTCTACATTCCAACCTTGGCGAAAGCGATTCTGGACGGGAATGCAAAGGCGTTCAAAGACGACAGGAGTAGAAAACACCTGCCCAACTCTGAAGACGCTGGCAGAACAAGTGAAAGTGAAGATGTTCTGATCCCTTTGAAGGGTGTTGCGGTGGGCGATCCCTGCACCGACGACGATGCACAGAAAGATTCGATGGACATGCTGTGGTACACTCACAAGAACTATCAAATGTAAAAATGTCTGGGTCTGGCAGAGTGCCAGACTTGTCATGCAGGTTTTCCATGACCCATGAGGTCTGGTATGTAGGACATAGCATGACAGGCTCTGTGAGTGTTCTATCATGCCTTTCCTGCATAAGAAACTGCCTCTCGATCATTAGGTCAAATGTGGACAGCTTTTGGTAATCACGCAACACAGTTTTCTACATGTTTCAGATTTAGCATGACAGGTTGCTTTGTCCCAGACCCAGACATTTTTACATTTGATAAGAACGGCTTAGTCCAAGACCAAGAGTTCGAGTTTCTCTGGAATACCTGCCAAGCGCGCAGTCCGAGCTTGTCCAACGTCTTCCCGAAACACTTCCTGGAGGGACAGTTCTACACTTTACTCAATCGACGCATCAATTCTACGACTTCCACGCTGCTCTCCAGATTCAAACAAAACCAAAACCAGGAAGTAGCCCTTACCGAGACCACGGCCCCAGCAAATACTGGAGCAGCGTTATTAACATCACCTGCAAGTGTGGAGATCAACAAGGACCACGTGAAGAGCAAGATTTCGGGTCCCGGGCACCGGTTCCGGCATGAGAGCGCTGAGTGCAAGCGAGCCTGGCGGAATATGGACTTCTCAAACGTTACATTCTTAACTGTTACATGAATTTGTGATGCAAGAATGGCAAAAGTGAAAGGAAGGACCTTGCGCGTCTTGCATGACAGATTTGGCACAGATTCTCAGCCTGTTTGGCCGTCTGAGAATTTTCCATGCGAAGCAGCTTGATGGCGTTGATAGTCAAGCTGAAGGTAATTTAGCATGACAAATCATGTATACAGTTGAGAATGTAACAGTTGAGAGCGCCATATGGAAGTTCCAGACAAGCGCGAGCAACAAGCTCGACCAGGGCTGGGCGAAGCAGTGGATCAACCCGTACTCGTTGTTTTCCCCCGCGGGGGACAAGATGGGCAAGGAGGACAGTGACATGGGGAAGTACCTGAACAGCCCCGAGGTCCGCGCGGCCCTGCACGTGACCGACGCGCCGGTGAAGACATGGCCGAACGACGAGGATGTGCACTTCCTCTACGAGCAGGACTACGCGGCGTGCAACTGGGCGGGCGCGAAGCCAGGAGCGAAATCCATGATCGACTTTTACCGGGACATCGCGCCCAAATTGGAACAAACCGTTGTTCTGAACGGGGATACCGACCCGTGCGTCAGCTACGAGGGCACGCGGACCGCGATTGAGCGATTGGGCTTCGCAGAACTGGACGGACACGGCTACCGACCCTGGTTTTATCACAAAGTACTTAAATTATATTTCTGCGATGTTTGTCTAGTTTGACTATTTTCATTTGAGACTTTCATCTTGTCGGCTTTTGCCTCGATTAAGCAGGCCGAAGCGCCATGCTATGGTGTACTTTCATATGTTTGCGCGTTTCGTAGAAAGAAGTGCGCACAAGTTTGCTTATGCCTTCGTCCCCGGGCGGCACTGCTGTTTCAGGAAAAAAAAAGGCTTCAGCTTTTTCCACGTTTTGCCTTGATTAAGCACGACGAAGCGCCATGCTGTGGTGTACTTTCGCTTGCTTTCGCTTTTCGTAGAAAGAAGTGCGCACAAGTTTGCTCATCCCTTCGTCCCCGGGCGGCACTGCTGTTTCAGGAAAAAAAAAGGCTTCAGCTTTTTCCACGTTTTGCCTTGATTAAGCACGACGAAGCGCCATGCTGTGGTGTACTTTCGCTTGCTTTCGCTTTTCGTAGAAAGAAGTGCGCACAAGTTTGCTCATCCCTTCGTCCCCGGGCGGCACTGCTGTTTCAGGAAAAAAAAAGGCTTCAGCTTTTTCCACGTTTTGCCTTGATTAAGCACGACGAAGCGCCATGCTGTGGTGTACTTTCGCTTGCTTTCGCTTTTCGTAGAAAGAAGTGCGCACAAGTTTGCTCATCCCTTCGTCCCCGGGCGGCACTGCTGTTTCAGGAAAAAAAAAGGCTTCAGCTTTTTCCACGTTTTGCCTTGATTAAGCACGACGAAGCGCCATGCTGTGGTGTACTTTCGCTTGCTTTCGCTTTTCGTAGAAAGAAGTGCGCACAAGTTTGCTCATCCCTTCGTCCCCGGGCGGCACTGCTGTTTCAGGAAAAAAAAAGGCTTCAGCTTTTTCCACGTTTTGCCTTGATTAAGCACGACGAAGCGCCATGCTGTGGTGTACTTTCGCTTGCTTTCGCTTTTCGTAGAAAGAAGTGCGCACAAGTTTGCTCATCCCTTCTTTCCCGGGCGGCACTGCTGTTTCAGGAAAAAAAAAGGCTTCAGCTTTTTCCACGTTTTGCCTTGATTAAGCACGACGAAGCGCCATGCTGTGGTGTGTTTTCGCTTGCTTTCGCTTTTCGTAGAAAGAAGTGCGCACAAGTTTGCTCATCCCCTCTTCCCCGGGCGGCACTGCTGTTTTAGGAAAAAAAAAATGCTTCAGCTTTTTCCACGTTTTGCCTTGATTAAGCACGCCGAACCGCCATGCTGTGGTGTACTTTCGCATGTTTGCGTGTTTTATCGTAGAAAGAAGGGCGTGCAATTTTGCCCTTGGACTACGATGCTACGATCAACTTCATGTTCATTCATTGCCTACGAGGACGAAGGAAAGACAAACGCAAAAAAAAAAACAACCAGGTCGCAACACCGGCGGCGGTTCTGGAGGACAAGGCTCCGCTCTTCGGGCCCGGTTTGCTAGCGGTCGACGCGGGTCCGCAGTTTGGAGGAGAAGTCGTGAACTACGAGCACAATGTTACGTTTATGACCTTTCACGGCTCGGGTCACATGGTGCCACAGTTCCGCCCCCAGGCGAGTCTGCACTTCTTGAAGCGGTTTTTGGCGAAGAAGCAGCTGTCACCCGCCATGGCCTCTAACAGAACGCTAGAAACGATGACCGACAGCGAATTTGCCGCAGAATTGGACGCGTGGACCGATATGGCGAAAAAGATGGGCATGGAGGGCGACGTTTCTGAAGAAAACGAGAACGAAGTTGAATTTCCTACTTTATTTTTTTGAATATGATGGAACCGTGTGCGGTCGTGTGAAGATTGAACAAATCAGCTCTACTTTCACAAGTCTGGCAACTTGATGTGGCTCGAGGTAGAAATCTTGTGGGCTGTGCTCGTCGTGGAGGAATTCTTGAACCTTATTATGGTACATTTTGCGAGAAAAAATACGGTGGCATGCTGACGCGCGTGTTGTTGTCCTTGAAGCTTAACACACACTCCCACCCAAAAATGTGGAAAGTCAATTTCAATACATCAATATCAATGTAAGAAGCCCCTTCATCTATCATCATGTGCCCTTTATTTAGGGCGCCCCGACTTGTGATCGACGTTGACGTGGACGAACACAACACTATGGTCATTTTGATCTACGCACCAACGAACTACCAGAAAACAAATTTGCTAGAAACAACATAATAGATCATACTCAAAATGAATCAAAAACCAGTCGATGTGGAGAAGTGTTGAGCTCCTGCTTTCCTCTCCTCGTGGACGTTGTTGCTTTGCTCGCTTTGTTGTGTGTGACTGCAACGGCAGGCGTCGCCATCGGTCATTGCGTATTTTTGATAAGAGTATTTATTTCTGCCCCTTAGCAATTATAGCAAATGCAAGCTCGTCCTCGTCCAGCCGAGTCAGGTTTGCAATTCCACCTGCAACCCCTCGGTTAATACCGCCCACCACGCAACGACGAAGTCCCGACTCAAGAATATCAATACCAGCAAGATGTTCGTGCCCAAATCGTTGCGTCTCCTCGTGGTGTGGAAGCTCTCGAGCGCCTTTGTGCTGCACCAGTGTACCCAATCAAATGCGTTGCTTGCTTCCGCCACAAAGCTCAGCATCTCCACGACCGCCGGCAGGTCTACTTCCGGACGCAAGAACGATTCTCCGCCCTACTTTGCTGCAACAGCACTTGAACGCGGGGGCCCACCTTTTGTAAACGACCTCCCACCCCAACTACACCAGGATGCCACCTTACAGGGTCTCATTGCGCCAGCGACGGATTCTTGGAACGTCACAAACGAAACGTCAGCTGTGCACAATGCCGCAGCAACCCTCCGCCTGTCGCAGAAGAGAAAAAAGCTTGCCCTCCGCAGTCTCGGGGTGCTCGGTGCGGCGACGGTGCTAGGCGGTTTTGTTGTAACGCCCCTGACGCTGCAGAACAACCGCCATATCAAGTCCAGCGAGACCCAAGTCGTTGCAGACGGTACCTCCAACGAACAAGGACCTCTGGATGCCAGGGCCGTCTACATTCGAGAGGAGCTTGCGACGGGGGAATTGGATATCGACTACGTAGACCGGAACTACATCCCGATTCCTGCCTGGGCGAAATATCTTCCCAACGCCCCAGAGCTTTTTCCGCACGGATACGACCACAGCACCAGCGCAAACGATATTCGCCCGCTTCCCCCGGCAGAATCGGATAACGGACCAGTGGAGGCGGGTGTGGGTGTTTTCATAGGGGACGAAGATGATTCAGTGAGCACTATCGACGAGGACGGGCCGGAGGATGTTGACATGGGCATAGTTGCTGACGAAAGTAGCCAAGAACTCGACACAGATTCATCTTCTGATGTCCCAGAAATCCCCCCGTTCTTTTACGAATCGACAACAGGACCCGCTGCATTCGGAGACGAGACTTTGGATATACGACCGCTGAGTGCGACTGACGTGGTTCCCAGGCCCGGCGTCGTCGATGTGCCCTCGTCTGGCAGCGCTGGTTCATCATCATCTTCATCTTCATCGTCCACAATCCTCGGCAAGGACTCAGATCCTGCAATCACGCACATTGATGGCGATGGCACTCCGGCTGGCGCGCCCATCGCGCCCTCCGTCGGCCCTCCGCAGAAAGCCAACCACAAAAATCATCACCACAGCGGAAATCGAAATACAGATCACTCTCACTACTCCAAACCAGTAGCAGGCCCCCTGCCGCACTACTGTCGGCCCCAGAAGATGGCGAACATCAGAAATTTGCACAAGGACTTCACCGCGTTCACCAATCTCCCCCACCTCCCCGATTTCGTCAACGGAGACGATTTCACTTTGCAGCGCACCGCGCCGCGGCCGGTGGTCATCGTGATCAGCGAGTATTGGCATGCCAGCACCTGGCACCCCACGCTCGGCGGCTACGTTCACGACACCTGCAATGGCTGGGCGGGGTTTTTGCACAAGGACAGGCAGCTGCACGACGTGGCGGTCGTGGTCCCGTTTTTCCGAAATTTGGTTTCCAAGACCCATCTGTACTGGAAGGCCGACACGACCTACCTGTCGCAACGCGGGTACGAGAGCACGAACCAAGATTTGCAAGACAGCAATGAAAATTTGTCTAGTTTCCGGGTTCTGGACGAGATCGTGAACACGTATGCATTGCAAAAGTTTCGTGCTCGTATAAATTGCATCTGTGCATAGACATTTCATCTCGACTCTCAGGTAAATCAGCATATAGGAATTCAATTTTGTCTTCTGGACAAATTTCTGATCTATTTCTAGTAGTGCGATCGCGATACACTTTTGCAATGCATAACACGCTGCGCAAAACGAATCTCGCGAGCGAGATTTTTGTCGCAGGGCACAGCGGAGGGTGCCAGTTCGTCCAGCGCTGGAGCCTGTACTCGCAATATGTATTGAAGAGCGACGATGAAGATTCATCAGGTTCGAAACACGGGCAAGAGGCCGCCACTGACGGCACCAAGCCAGTGCACGTGCACATGTCGAGTTGCGGCAGCTATGGCTTCCTAGACCACCTCCGCCCTTCGGTTCAGTGGAAGAACCACCACTGCCTTCCCGGCTATCAAAATGAAAAATCCCCCCTCCCCATATCAAAACGAAAATTTGTGATGCTGATTTGTGACCACAAATCAGCTTTGTATTGCACAAAGGCACTGCGGCCAGATCCCCAGGCTAGGTAGGGGCGTATGGGTCTAGTAGTGCAGCATGGCAAGCGGCCCCCCTTTAGGCCCAACAGCATGACAAATCGCTTCCATAATGGGGCGGAAGCTTCTGCCCTTGTCTTCTTGCAAGACAGATGTGATTTGTGACCTCAAATCCGCAACGCAATTTCCTGGAAACATGCCTTTTCAATATGGGGAGGGGGGATTTTTCCTCTCAGTACCGGCAGCAGCGAGAACGAGGACTGCACGTCGCCCATATGCATTGCAAAAGTAAGTATCGTACTAGTATAAATTGCATCACAAATTTTTTCAAGAAGAAAAATGGAATTTGTAATGCTGATTTCCCTAAAAAGGGATGTTTGTCATGCATGATCATAGCAATTACTACGAGTACGATACTTTTGCACAGGATAGCCCAGCACGTTGCGCGATGGTTGGGTCGACATCGGCCTCGGGAACAGCATGACCAGCGGCGAATTGCGAGAAGAGGATTACCAGAAGAAGGTGGAAACTGCCATCCCGCACGTTTTCCACCGCGAGGACTACCCGAGCGGCCACGACTTTGACTACGTCCGCGGGGACTTGGTTCCCAAAGAGTTCCATGTGAATGAAGAAAGTTCATCGTCGTCAGGCATCGACGTTGCGCACTATCTGCCCTGCCACGTGTTCAAACGCTTCCAGTTTCACTTGGTCATCAACGAATTCGATCGGTGCACCGACCTCCAGAACCGCAGCGGGCACGTGGGCACGAAAATATCCGCGGTCGCGAACTGGAACTGGCCGATGCGGGAGTTTCAGAACAAGTACCTCTACCCCGTATGAACTGCAAAATTATTGTACTCGTATACTTAAATGCATATACAAATTTCCTCAGCGTCAGCATGACCATGACAAATAAAATTTGTATATGCGGATTTACCTTAACCTTAAGAAGATTGTCATGCATGATTGCAAAACGACTACGAGTACGATACTTTTGCACCGGAGACCCCGACCACGGCTGCAAGAGCTTTCTGGGGCAAAACAAGCGGAAGCTGGACCAGGAAAATCTACCTCGCCTGACCGCCGCGACGAAAATGGGCCTGGCGCAGGGGTACACCCGCTACCAGCGCCAGATGGTGTTCTACTTTTGGCTGAAAAAACACATGGACGCAGCAGTCGCGAATGGAGGCGCCCTCGTGCACCACGAGCTTCACAAGGAACACCACTCCGCATGGCCGCTGATGCAGAACGTAAAGCAAGTTTTGCTCAACACCAAACATCATCCTGACTGGTACGGAGTTCCGAAGGTGATTCTAAACAAGTGCGCCAACAAAAACGCGAAGGGTGGAACGAAAACGGCGTCGGAGATAATCACACTCGACGGGAGAGGACGAGCAGGAGCTGCAGCACAGTCGAGCGACAATCTCATGGACAGCCTCATTTCGAGCACGCAGGCGGAGCTTCGAAAAGATGCTTCGCAGCTCATCCACATGGGGATGTGATGACGAAGTGGAAGCACGAGGCGAACTAGCACTTATGCTAGGTGGTACTACTTCTATCGATTATATCGTGAAAAATAACTGTGTATCATCTATGAGAATAAAAGTACTGATTAAGATGTAGGAGTGACGAATATGACGAGTTGTAGTAGCTGATGCGATTATGGGGGCAAGAGACACGATAGCTCTTTCTCCCCAGAAAGAATCCATAGAGCAGTGAGCGCATCAGCATCACTACTTCTTCGACTTTCGCTTCATTGGCGGATAAACGATGACAAATTTTGCGCGGCATGTTTACCAGCCCGAACGTTTAAAACAATTTTGAACTTCCGAAACAACGCGAAAGCATCGATCACGTCTACTGTCTGACAAACACAAAAAAGAAATTTTTGTATGTTTGCATGAGAAAAAAGCCTTGCTACTTTCGTCGCGAACTCTGTGTATAAAGAAAACTTGCTGGTTTCACCTGCGAAACGAAGAGAATCTGAAAAACCTCCCTGGCGATGAGGTCCTTAGCTAGACAATCGAAAAGCTTGTTATTTCCGATGTGCCGCGCAGCGTTGAGCTCAGGTAGGTATGGGTTTTGATTTGTTCGCTACTTGTCCAATAATGATCAAACTGAACAAAGTCGTGTTTTCTCTTGGCAAAAGCATACAGGAGATGACGATCGATTTTTCGGATCTATTTTTGTTCGTTTTCTTCTCAAACGACGACGGACACGACAAGATCCACATCAATGCCCTTGCCTGCTCTTCTCGCTCCTGTGTTACTCATTTATGCGCATTGTGTCGTCATTGAATCATGTGTGTAGGCTCTGATGAACTTCAGATTCAGAAAGTAATTACTATCTTAGGATCAGGATGTGGACGAGGATGCCTAATTCTGTGGATTCCTGTTGATGTTGAAGATACAGCCACGATCAGTGTATGTGGCCTACTCAGGGTGAGATTCCCATTCCGTTCGATGTGTTTCCCGTCGTTCGCATGCATATGCAATTATTTTTGGCGTATGCCTTTTTGTTTTTGATTCTCGACCTCGCACCTAATCCTATTATTTCAAGACGTCATTGTTTGAGTTTAACAGTTTAAGAGAATTTGCATTTACGCACACAAGAAAATAAAATGCAGTTACCGATGCGGATGCGGTGGAATGCGAATCAGAGAGGCGGAATCCTGCTCGCGGCGTCCGTTGTTCCAGCGTTGCGCGGAGTAGAGGTCGCAGCGCCCGGACTTTTCACAGCGATTCTCCTCGGGATTTGGGCCCTCCTTTTCCTCGTCGCGATCTGGATTCCGCTTCAAAGAAATCTGCTACCATGGCGTGTGGTTTTAACGCAAGAGCAAAACCAGCGCATATTGAAAGGCGACGATGTGATCGCTGCCATCAACAGCAGAAGTGTGACAGACGCCGAATTCGCTGAAAAAATTGCTAGAAACAAAAACGTGCTTCCCGGAACAAGCGACTACACTGCGTCCCGCTTGAGTTTTCTCGCACCCTACCGGCATCTACTGCAGATCCTCACGTTGTTCACACCGGCTCTGCTGATTCTCTGTTGGAGGACCAGCACTTCTTACACGGGCACCGAGTGGCTGTGTCTCGGCCTCACCTTTAGCGTCGCGATTTCGATCCCGGTTCTGTTTCCGGAAAAGTTGCAGCACAAGTGGAATTCCAAAATTTTTGCAACCATGGGTGGGAAGTGCCAGCCTCATTTTCACCTCTTGGGCCATCGGGTGTGTGGCTTTCCAGATGTTTGGGGCATTTTGGAACAGGCTGACTACAACTGCGAGTGGCTGCAGGACTACGCTAGGTACAATACATGACTCAGACTCGCTGATGCTTGATATGTTCCATATTGCGCTGCTCCCGCGAGCTTGTTCTTCTTCTTATTCCTATTGATTCGGCAAAAACACTTCTAGACCCTGCCTTGGGCTTAAGCTTCATCTTCTGAACAGGCATACAAATAAAGAAAAGAGGCGCAGAAGATGAACTTCGGTATCGCTTCGGCTTCTCAAAAATGAAAGAAAAGGCCGACAAGAGTTGTACGTACTTGTGAATCAAACGTGGCCTACTTCGCAACACCAGGTACCATTTCGGCCAGAAGCTCGTTCGCGAGCAGCTGTTCGGAAAAGTTTTCGCGAGCCGAGCAACCTTCTGTGGTTTTTTTTTGAAGTTGGCTCAGGATTTTTCCTTGCTCTTGGATGCCGCCAAAAACTACTACGCTGAATTGGACGCATTGAGTCAAGTGAGCCGCGCCGACTTCTTCGACTGCCTGAACCGCGTGAAAGAGGACGGACCGCCGGCGGATTTTTTGGGATCCAAATTCCAACAGCAGTACCTCGAGGCTCGGCGGGAGGAAAAGGAGCGGGATCTGGAAGTGAGCCGGGGGAGGGCTAAGGGGAAGGGCAAAGGACCTAAAGGTAGCAGACGCAATGAGGAAACGCCGACCGCGCGAACAGTCGGGGCGCGCGAGAAGGGTGGAGGAGGCGGCAAGGCTAAAGGAAAAGGAAAAGACGGAGAAGGCATTGCACAGCCAGCGGATGAGCAATTGCAGCAAACCCCGACCACATCTGCCTCTGATGACGAGGTTCAGGAGGTTGCTACAGAGGATGCTGCTACTCCTCCGCGGACGAATGGAGATGGAACTGCTAATGCAGAGGGGCGGAACAACGCAGAAAACGAATACGAAAGTACGCCAGATCAGGAAGCGATCGTTGACACCCCTGGTTGCAACGGAAATGTCGCAAGCATCTCGGTCGACGAAAAATCTATCGCAGTAAATGTAACTTCAACGACCACGAACGGCTGCAGCCCAGCTCCATCCTGGCTACTCCGCTTCGCGCGATTTCTGCAACGCAATACTTTCTTTTCCGAGCTGTTGGGCCTTGCGTCGTACCGGGGCGAATCCTGGCTCGAGAGACAGGAGGAAGAGGAAGACGGGGCTCGGTTCTATCGCTTCACGCCGGCGTGTGCCGCGAGTATTCGGTATGAAGATGGCGCAATAGTTGACGACACCGAAATGGCTCCGCTGTTTCTTGACAAACCTTATCTCACCTGGCGCTGGAACCTCATCAAGAAGCGTGGCCGCGTGCGATGGCTGCTGGCAACCTCCCGCCTGGCTGTAGCATCTGTGATCTTGTCCATTCTTTGGTGGTCCCTTGGACAGGCGAAGAGCCTTCTCATGTTCGCGATTTATTTTCCAGGGATGATTTCTGCTTCTGCACGAGGTGGCGGAGCTGGAGATGAACTCGCGATGAACGCTGAAACTGCAACAAGTCACAGTGTAGATTATTTTTCGCTTGGTGCACTTGTTTACCCGGACGCGCTTAGCTGTTGGCTGGCTGAAATAGGACTACACTGCGTTCTTTTCTTTTCCGTTCTGTGCCGAATTCGCCTCCAGGTTTACATCGGGGTCTACGACAGATACTGCACGGTCGATTTCTGGGCAAACAAAATTCGCGCACTTTGCGGATGTCAGCAAGAACCACCATCGGAAAGACAGCTAGAAGCCCTCGATTGGTTGCAGCAGAAGTCTAGGAGTGCCTATGACTGGTCCGTCGAGGCGTCGCTTAACTGGCTTTGGTACTGGGTACCTGCGGCGTTTTTCGTTTTCCCCCTTTGGTACTTCCTGTTACTCGAGTCGCTGCAGCGTCCCGTCTTGCATTGGCTGGTCAACCTCGGACTGCAAAATGGCTCCGCCGGTGACTTGCTTCTCTGGTTTTTCCGAACGATGACCGGCTTCAACAGGATCGGCGAACAAATCTGGAACGCCATAACTTTTTGGCTCCTCGCAAATGTCACTCGCGGATTCATTTTCGAACCGTTACAGTTCACGTACGAGTGGGAGTCCTCCGACGTTTTCCACTTGCAGCAGAAGCGAGACCACGAAAAGCAAAAAAAGCGCGCTGCACTGGAAGATGAGCAGGAGGAACAGAAAAAGCGGCGAGAGAAATACGACCACCTGTCCAAGTCTATTGATTTCAGAAACGAGACGTTCACGTTGGCAGAGATTGGCGATGAAGATGATGGAAGTTCCGCTGACGATAGCGAGATCGACGAGGAAGTCGAAGTGTCAGCAGTGGACGAAGTCGCCTCGGAGGAGTCCTCTGAAAGTGAGACAAGTGAGACGCAAGATGATGAAGAAACGGACAGCGCGAATCGCCGGGAGGATGGTGCCAAGGCGAACGGAAAAGGAAAAGGAAAAGCGCCTCCATTAGCTGGAGCACCCTCCGGAGACAAGCAGAAGGACGAGGTCGCTGCGCATGCCAAATCGGCGCTGGTTGAGTCTTCATCCAGTTCTGGAGCAGGGGATCTGAGCGGGACAAGGAGTCCGATGCGGAAGCTGCCGAAAGTCTCCTCCAATTGGAAAGAGCTGACCATAAAAGCCTGCCATTTGGTAAAGCAGCGCATTTCCCGCAAAAACCCCGCTTCTTCCGACCGGGCAGCTGGTGGGGGAAATTACAGAGGCAGAAAGGGAGGCGGAAAAGGCGGCCCGCTGCACTGCAAGCTCGGCGCCCGGCATGTCAGGAACGACGGGCGCACCGTCCCGTTCGCAATCTACCGTCAAGATTTGTTGGAGCTGAATGGTGGGGACAGGAGGCGTGCCGGGGTCGTGACAAAGTCGAAGGTCGAGCAAGCGGAAAACGTCTTGCTCAAAATCAAACAGGTGGGCGGGCTCCCGCAATTTCACGACCAAATGCCGGACGATGCCAAACCAGATACAGATCATGACGCGATTGTTCCGCAGCTGTCCCAGCGTGGTGCTCGAGATGATGCTGGTGGCGCCACTAATGAGGACAAGCAGCAATCGAAAGGAACAGACACTGTGCTCGTCCAAAGCGGAGATGCTGACGTGCCAGCGCTCGGCGATATTCACGGGAGCGCAAGAACTACACACGGTGGTAGCACGAAAAAAGATCCGACTTCTGCAACTATTGCTTCAGCTACTACTGCACCAAGAGCAGGAGCATTGGCTGAACAGGAATCTAAGAAAATCCAGATCCAGCTGGAAGTGGACTTTTTGGCGGAGCGCAAGGAGCGTGCGATCGAGTTTCTCAAAGAATTGAAAGAAGAAAAGTATCTCCAGTATGGCGAGTTGAACCTTCGCCGCGCGAACCGTGTTCCCGATTCCTGGGTCACGAAGGGCTTGTCAAAGGACGAAATTTTCCGGCAGAGAAGAGTGCGGCGGCAGCATCTGCGAAAATGGCTGCAGAAGCTGTCTCTTGGATATCAAAATTGGGAACACCGCATGGGGAGAAGCGAGGAGTTGCTCCGCAAGCAAAAAGAACTGCCGGATAGGCGCAAGTTCATCGTGAAAAACACGAACAACCCGAAGAGAAACAAAAAAGACAAGCGACAAGATGAGGAGAACGACTGTCCCGGCATCGAGTACATCTATCCCTGGAAGTTCGTTACCTGGTGGCGGCAGCCGCGACGCAAGCGCACGCTGCGCGATCGCCTGTTGTGGACTTTAGAGCTGCCTTCGGACATTGCCCGCCAGCGCTTCAACATTGACAAATATGACGAACTCTCAGTCTCAGCGCTGTCCTGGATCTTGTGGTGCCTCGGGATCTGATTGGTGCGGGGGGATCTTGTGGTGGCTCGGATCTGTGTGTGCCTCGGAATCTTCTGATTGGCGCTGTCGTGGATCTTGTGGTGCCTCGGGATCTGATTGCGTCATCCATAGGCGCGTTGGGATATGATCTAGTTTGATCCTTTTTATATCAGTGCAACAGGAACTGGAACGCACCAAATGCAAATGGCATGCCCATTCATTTATATCATTCTACTTCGAAAGGAAAGCAAAGCCATATTCAAGCTTATTTGCGAAGATACGGATAGAAGCAATTCCTGCTGGTACAATAGTACTCAGCACGGCGACAACCGTCGGGAACATGTTCTATTGTCGAGAGATGCTGAAGATGCATGCGGCAACGGCGATAGAGATCACGGCGGACTATAGTAAAAGAAAACTAAAAGTAGGGCTCCCTCATGAAGTCCTTCGCTTCTACTGCAAGGATAAGAAATCCGATGGGATGAAAACCTTAAAAAACCTTCTAGCCTCTTGACGACGACGCACTATGAATGTATTGAAAGGTGTATCGTTTTGCTTCATCTAAATGGTAATCGTGGTCTCTCACCACCCCCGTGAACAAGATCTGATTCGTTTTTATTCCCCTTGATGAAAAAAAGGATCCTGATCACACAAACGACCACGTCGAGACAGAATTAGAGAAATCGTCGCCGCGACCCAGCGAGTGCATTCTTGTCGCTTCGATTTTCTCTTTCGCAGCGGATGAAATCACGTCGAGATTTATCAACGTCATCCAAGCAAAAAGAAAAACATAAGAAAGTACATTCGTCCTGTAGTTGTAGAACTTAACAGTAAGCATTCGCTTTGATAAACCCGAACCTTGTTACTACAACGACGTATCTTATTTTGTCCTATTTCGACGATTTATCAGCCATTACTGACAAAAATGTCCGGCTTCGAGGAGTGGAAAGCGGGCTACATCGCCGAAGGTGTGCAGAGCAAGGGTGTCGGCGTGTGCTGGGACTACCTAGAGATGGAAGGTGGTTGCGATCCGATGTTAGGTATGTGCACCTTCAAACACCCCTACATGACCGTTACGGCCATGAACAGCGACGATAATTCCAAGGCCGATACGAAGATCACGATGTCCCACGATGTACCGGAGTGGCGTACGAAGATCCTCGCGAATAAACAGTTCAAGATGAATCCCAGAGATCTCGAGGAAGAACAAGCCGAGGATGAAACAGAGGAGCCTCCTGAGGACGAAGAGTGTAGCTTTGGAAAACACAAAGGCAAGCTGTTCTCCGAGATCGTGAAATCCGAACACGATTACGTCGATTTCTGCCGGGAAAACGTGTCGGGCAGCAACAATGCCATGGGTCGCCTGGTCGCCTTCGCGGACGCCAACCGCGGCTTGGAGATGTGCACTTTCGGAAAGCACAAGGGCACTTCGTTCGAGCAAATTTTGAAAACCGCACCGAGCTACATTGACTGGTGCAAGAATAAGTGCGAGAACCCAACCAAGGGCATGCAGCGACTCATCGCATACGCAGACGCGGAGGCAGCTGCCATGCCAGTAGGGAGTTCTGGCAGCGGTGGTGCTGCTCGTGGGCTTGTTTTCTACAGTAATCTGAAACCCGCCGAGGCAAAAGAAAAACTGATCGACATATTCAACGGGCGGCGGGACTTCTTTGACCCCCAGATTGCGCGCATGCTGGACGCAATAGGCCAGAACACCGCCGGTCCTTTCCATTTCGGCGGGACTAGTGGAGGCGCGCCGTCGCGTGCTCGACCATATTGATCATGATCTCTTACTTGTTGCAGATGAAATACCCGCTTGGCAAGGAACGATAGACAGAATGAAACAAGTGAACGCTGCATCAACGTGAACGTGCTGGAAAAGCTAACGCTATACCTAAAGGAAGCTGACCCTGAGCCTGACGTCATCATCTACATTACACGGCATTGTCGATACAACTAGAAAAGCGCCTGTCATGAAGATTTCTACACACAAGCACCTCCATATCCATTTCGGGATGAAGTCAGCGTTATTATATCAATTATCGAAGTTCCACATTGACGTTAACCTAGCACATAAATCTCCCGTTTCACACTGAATGCGTAGGCGTAAACCTATGGATGAATTACTGTCGCTGTCCCCACAAAAAAATAAAAGCGATCTATGTAGACCGGTCCTGTACAATGAATCTGAAGACCCGTACAGCTAGCCTGAATGCCATTGCTTCACCCGGCAATTAGCAGCAGCAACATCAATCCACAGTGCGGGCTTGATGCAGGAATCGAACACGAAAAAAGCCGCGCGCTTTCCTCTAGAGTTCGACTTGAAGTGTGTGTCGTGTTTGTCTTGTTACTTGAATCAAGATTCGATGGCTTGTGCGAAGGCATGCATGGAGAAAGAGCGAGTCGTCATAAAAACATGAGCGACGCCTGTGAAGGGTTGGTGAGCTGCGCCGGAAAAGACGAAAAAGTATCGATGAGAAAATTGGATTTTCTTCGCCTCGGGCACGAGCATCGATTGATCCTCATCAATTTCGTTGTCGACTCGTTTCATTTTAGTGAGCTCTATAATTTCCGAAGTAGGGGAAGTATAAGCAAAATGAACCACAAAGTTTTTCTTTTCGTACATGATTTTGCCTGATAAACGAGGAAACAGATCAGTCTGCCGAAGATGGTAGTTCGCGTTGGTGCAGGTGGTCGGCGCGGCGGCGGCGCTGGTACCAGCTCCTTCGCTAAAGGTAAAGGCAAAGCAAGTTCCAACGCAGCATCGGCAAACAGTTCCTGGACCGACCGCACGAAATCCTGGGCGAGTCGTAAGCAGAGCTTCGTTTCCAACGCAAAGAAAAACCACGGGCCCGGCACCTGTTGGAAGCACATGCAGACTGGCGGGCATTGCCCTGGCGCAGCGGACGGGACTTGTAAATTTTTCCACCCGTACATCTCGATTATTCCAGCCGGTTACCACGGAAACTTCTCTTCTGCGAGCGCACCGACGATCGTCACCCTTTCCCGCGACGTGCCCATCTGGCGGGAGCGCATTTTGGCCGACAGGAATTTCCAGCCAGCAGAATACCCTGGCGTGAAGAAGCAGGAGGAAGTGAATGAAAAGCCAGGAGCCAGATGCGGATCGTCGGTTACGGTTCCCGCCGATGAAGCAAACGCGTCGGGAGCAACCGATAGCGAAAACGCCACAGCTGTGCCTAAAAATACCGACGAACAGTGTGGGTTCGGGCAGCACCGCGGCAAGCTGTTCTCGCAGATCGTGCAGACGTGCGGCGTATGCAAGAAAAAAACTGTGTAAGTAAGTGTAAATCTGTGATGCAGAACATGCAACAGAGTTACACCCGTCATGCCAGACAGCCACGCAGTCCTCTTTTCATCTGTGCTTTCCCTTACAACGAAGCATGACAGGTTTTCCCTGTCAACATGTAGAGCAAATTTGTGATGCTGTCAGCCAAAGATAGTCACACTAACACAGTTTTTTTGTTGGATACGGCGGATACATCGACTACTGCCGGCAGCAGGTGGCTCAGGGCAAGCAGAATGAGCCCCAGGTGGAAAGGCTTGTGGCCTTTGCGGACGCGAACCGCGGGCTTGAAGTCTGTACGTGGGGGAAGCACGAGGGCGTCACGTTCGAGCGAATCCTGCAGCGAAGCCCGGCGTACGTCCACTGGTGCAGGACCTTGAACAATCCGGACAACGACGGAATGATGCGGCTGCTTGCGTACGCGGAGCACACGAAAAAAGAAGGCTCTTTGTTCTCTTCCCGAGAATCGATGAACAAGAACAACGCCATCTCGGCTGCGGGATCCGCTGGCGGAGCTGCGCGGGACAGTGAAAATCATGGAAAAGTAGCGAACGCGACATCATTTTCCAGTGCGACAATGTTGAAGAACAGAGGTAGTTTTTGTGCCCCACCCAACACCTGCGTGTTTTCCACGGTGCTGTTTGCGGAGGATGCGAAGAAAAAACTGCTAGACATGTTCGACGGCAAGGAGAACCTATTCGACATCGGAAACCGAAAGGCTCTGCAAGCGCTTCTCGCATTACCATTACCAGAAAATGAAAATGAAAACATCAACGGACGAAGCGCGGATATTGCAAGAATCGAAATAAACCAGGACGATGACAAGCCGACCACCAACATCTCTCCCGATTTGCAAGAAAACGTTACCGACTCGTCCGCTCCTGCTAATGTTCAGAACATGCACGTTTTAGCATTCCGTCCACCAAGACGAACTGCCACTGCTGCAGAGCTCCCTTCACTGGGCGCTCCGCCGGGGCTAAAAAACTTGCACCGCATGAGTAGCAGTTTTGCAACCACACAGAGCACGACCTTTCCGGAGCAGGGCGCATCGGCATCAACGTCGGGCACTAATAATCCCCGGATGAGTGTCAGCTCGTTCCAACCGCACAATCTGGGCAGGGGAGGAAGTTTGTCGTCATCAAGAGGACGGCCCTATTAGAAAATCAAAGCCTGGCGAAAATGCTGGGTCTCGACGGAGAAACTGACCGACGATGGTCGTACGGCGAAGGCAGGCGTAATTTCCACGTATATTTTGACCGCTATGTCCATGTAATTGATTCATTTTTCCTAGAGCTCTGAGTCTGATAGATTCTGAATCGCATCAAATTTTGGACCTTTATTCCGATCTTCTCTCATCTTCGCGATTCCTATTGTTTCTCTTCAATGTTGTTGACATACGAAAAACAAAAGAAAAGCAGACTAGAACTTGTTCACTTTCTTATACCCGACACGGTTGCGCGTCCATCCAACACGTTCTGATCATGTTTGTGGCCGCACTGGTTTCAATTACAAAGAAAAACTCCGATGGAGATGAACTTTTGAACTTGAGCTATCTATTTGTATTTGGAGCGCGGTAACAATCAAATCAACTAACTCGGGACTGTAAGCGCGAAAGTTTTGCGGGCGGCCGAGACTGGTCGCCACGCACGAGCCCCCTAGCCAGGTAAGGGTAACTCGTGGCGGCCACTAGCTAGCAGGCAACTCGTGCTGGCAAGGGCCGACGATCAAGCAATCGGCGACAGCCGGAATTCCCTATGCGGATTTGTGCTTTTGTGCATGCTATTTGTGCTCTTAGGGTCTTTTTTGAAAATCGGCGGGGCAACGTTTTCGCTTTCTTTGCAACGCAGGCGATGCCTGTTTTGTCATGGCGAAATATTCCCTGCCGTCTAGCTAACATTTATGAAGCGCAACAATTTTACATGCTTTCCGACTGAAGCGCGTTTTTTGATGAAAGCGCAAAAATTATGCACAAAACCGCACGAATTGCATATGTTGCCAGGACGCGTCCAAAGCACGCCTCTGAGTGACCGAAGTCGTCGGCTCCGGCGTCGCTATATAACTCCTATTGCTGAGCTGCGCAAGTTAAAATTTTGCGACGGGAAAGAAAACCGCCCACGTCGAAACTTTTTTTGTAATTTCCAAACTTTCACAAGCTTCTGGGAGTTCGCCCATCGCCCAATGTCCATCGCCCAGTCGCCCACTGTCCGCCGTCCAATGTCCATCGCGCAATGCCCATCGCACAAC